>OX393560.1:4022500-4425000 GCA_947650365.1 Chamaelirium japonicum
AAGGAAAGTTCAGAAGGGATAGAGGAAGAGAGGGAAGGAGGAAAACAACAAAGCCCAAAAGAAAAGCATCTGATGGTTAAAAGAGTTATTGACCTTCATATGATGCCGAGATAGAATATCCGAAGTGTGGCACTTTTCACCACCTCTGATTTTTTTTTTTTGCAAATCACCTCTGATGTTTATACCCTTTGTAGAATAATTTAAGAAGCAAAATAAAACATCATTGGGTCAAGTCGGCTCAAGCTGTTTTCCTCTTATCTGTGTTACTTATGTTTGTTCATTCTCGGCACTCGTTTTTCTAATCCAGAAAGTATTCTGTGAGGGATCTTTCGAGTGAATTACCAATGGAGATTTTGTTGTGTAAACCAATGCAGGTTCGCATCTTGTGTAACGACTGTGGAGCAAACTCTGAAGTACAGTATCATGTGGTTGCTCGGAAATGCCCCAACTGCAGGTCCTATAATACTCGCCAGAAATGAAGGCACAGATGAGATGAAATCGTCCACCACGACTCATACTTGTTGGTGCACTGCATGGTGTCAGCCCATACTAGACTTGGCGAAGTACGTGATGCAAATGTATCACAGCTGCTTCCTCTCCTGGAATCCTATGATGCTGCCTGCCAAACTGAGACTGGAGCAATTACAGCTGTCCGCATCAAAGACACTTTTCCTCTCCGAAGATGACTTCAGATCACTATACTCGCCAATAAGATCATTCAATTTTCTCTCGATCTTATTTTTTTCTGCATGTAATGACCTGATTTTATCATTCAGATCCTCAGATTTCCCCTTTTGACTGTTCGACAATCGAATTTGCTTCTGCGAGATCTGCTTTAGTTTGGTCAAAAATAGAGATCAAGTTCTTATATTCTGATTCGTTGTCCAGATCTGTCGGCAAAAAAGCGGACCGCCTTCGAAAGGTACACACAAAAACAGATTCTCTTACTACAAAACTTCACAAATAGATGTCTACAGAGACAGCTTAAGAAAACAGATCCAAGCCTCATTCGTCACCCTTCCCAACTTAAAGAGAGGAAAAAGGAACCACACCCAACTCAAAAAATACGCAAAAAAGATTTGTCATCCTCAAAAACATCGCCTCACTTTTGGAAAGTACTGTACAATTTTTAAAAAAACTCTTCTAACTCCTAGCACAGCCACCTAAATCTCAAAATCTTCGTACATCGCCAACCTCAGTTACAGACTTGGTGTATGTAAAACCAGGAAAATTGAAGGCCCCGCATCCAAAACTTCAGGGTTTGTAGCTATTTCTCCAAGCTGTAGATATCAGAAAAACAAAATTGATGGTAAAACTGGAGCAGATGCTATACAGGTCAGAGGCCCGTGAAAACGGCTGGGGTCATTCAAATTCCTGAGTCGTCCGGTGCGTTGGAGGATTTCTCTACATTTAGGCAGTTTGGTGGACTTCCCCGATGGACCTCCTCACCGCCAGCGGTCCTCGATTTGCCCGGCCTCGATCGGACATTGGCCCCCATAGGAAAGGGTTCCTGAAAAAAGAAAACCATTGAAATGCTTAGAAATCATCACCCAGAAATAGCCAGTACTAATGTGGACAGCAGAAAGGTAATCTGGTACATATGCTGTCAGGTGACCAGAGAATGTTGAGGTCAATACGGAATTGTCATGAATTGGAAAGCAGTTCATCCTTAACAATATTAGAAGCCTCATAAGTTATCGAAACTGAGCCGGGGATCATCATAGTAAGGTGGACCACGGACAAATTGATTGTTCTTCAGAGGAAGGCACGGGTCATGAAACACTTTAAAGAATTAACCAAATCAATACATTTCAATTGGATGGTTGGGAATCAAAGGTACATCCAGTGAGTAGTAATGGACGTCAGAAACATAGGGGGTGTTTGGCACTATAAGGTTGTATATCCTCGATCGAATAAAACGATAATCCAAACCCCGTGCCCAAGGCCAACATTGTTTATACACTTTTCACCACCTTGCACCTTCACGAGCCGGTGTTGTCGACGGAGAGCACCATCAGAGGATGGGGGTCAGCCCTCTCTCACACATTTCATCAAACAGACTGCGGGCACAAAATGGGTTTCGGGCGATGCCAGCCCCATGATGCTGCTGAACAAATAAAGCAATTTAGCAATTCCAATATTCATCAGTCACATAAAGCTAAGAACAATTAAGCTGAACCTGGATGATTAAGAAGAAATAAAGCTAAGAACAAATAAAGCTAAGAACAATTAAGAAGAACCGAACATAAACCCATGAATTTGAAACCCTAAAAGAACCTCGATGATTTTGCCCAAAAAAGAAACCGATGATTTAGTCCAAAATCGTACATTTGTACACCATGGCTTTGTCGCCGAATAGCCTCAATGCTATTGCTTGCATTTCGAACGCTCCCAGAGTTGCTGCCGAAACCGTGTTATGCTTGCTCATAGCCCATTCCTAGCAATCAGATCCTGGTCACAATACACATTACATAATATTCACTTGTGTATTCAAAATAATATGAACTTCTGTTCCCTACATTAAGGATCTTGCAGTTTCTAGGAACTGTGTGAAAGCTCCCTCCTCTCACTATATTCTCTTCTTTACATTCCGGGTTTACATGTATGCAAACAATTTCTATGGAACGTTGAATAAAATATATTATCAAGTGTGATCCACTTGACTCTTCCTCTTCTCACTTTTTTTCTCAAATTGCCTTATATGTCTTCTTAATGGTTCATTTCTTTAATGTTGTAGTTCAAAATTATTCCTGCAATTGAGATTCTCTTGGTACAAAGACTACAAACTAATAAATCTCATAAATTTTCCTTAACACTTTGGCTATACACTTCGACCAAAGATTTCTATCCATAATCACGAAGCCAATAATTAGCAGAAAAATATCATTTTATTATTTCTTCTGCTACCTGTCCAGCATATATCGTAACAACAGATTTAGAGGAGCAAATTTCTCGCAAATGATTTACCGTTGTGTGTTGATTTCTGCCATCCAGTTTCTTGTTTGCTGCATTAACTTGTTCAATTTCAAAAATCTCAAAAATAATCATTAATTCCTTCCTAAAATCAGGTTTTATCCCTGTAATAACTTCTCAATATCTTCTTATGAACTCTTCTTGCTTTATCTCGCTTCTTCTATTCGTACCGCAACTTTCATTCCTCGAGAGCACATGTTCGTGGCACTTCGGAGCACAATCAATCATTGGCCCTTTGCGATGGACGTTCATGATGTTCATTAGCAATTGCTCCTTGACAAAGTGCTCCTCAGACTATTAGAGATCACAGACTATTTTGTTGAGGTCCTCTTCTTAAACGTCTTGTTTCTTCATTGACGCTGAACACTTAGCTACTAATATAACCATGACTTACTACGGTGCATGCCATCAAACATATTCCAGAAAGAAAAAATAGGCTTATGGAATTAATATTCAATAAAAGTCTAACATATATATGAAGCTGATATAAGTCCGGCCGTCTCGACCAGTTGATTTATATTCCTCTTCCGGATGTGGCCTCTCGTCATCAGATATTCAAAGCTTGCCTCAGGAAGTCACCGGTCGCGAAAGATGTTGACCTGAACGCTCTGGCCAAGTACACCCAAGGATTTAGCGGCGCCGATATCACAGAGATCTGCCAACAACACGCGATCTAGTGTCTAAATGAGGAGCATAATAAGCTTGACACATGATATAGATATGTTCACAAAAACTACAATATCATGGATGCATACTAAAATTAGACTCTTATCGTCGAAGACGTGCTCTTTGTAGCCTCAACACCTGCAGCCTGTCATCGCCGCCACTCTTGTCGTCGTCGCCACTCCTTCTGTCACCGGTGCCACTCCTCCTGTCGTCGTCGCCACTCCTCCTGTCGTCGTCGCCACTCCTCCTGTCGTCGTCACTCCTCCTGTCGTCGTCGCCACTTCTCCTGTCGCCGTCGCCACTCCTCCTGTCGCTGGCGCTACTCCTCCTGGCGTCATCGCCACTCCTCTTACCGCCGTTGCCACTCCTCCTGTCGTCGCTACCTCATCTGTAACCGTAACCGATAACGTTGAACAGCCTGGTGCTCTCTCCAGACTGCCGCATTTCGTATCATGTTTTGCTCTTCAATATGACGCTCTAAGACACTATGAACCTCTCTTTCTGAAATGCATGATCAATATCATCAAATCTATGCATTTGTAAAATTATAAATGCAATTTTAAAATTTTCTTTCGAAAACACATACGATTCAGTTCCATCTCAATCTATGCTCTTCTAATTAAGAGATTCATATTATGGGTGCTTAACCTGAGCCGCCAAGCTACGTCACCGCTGGTGCCCACCATACTCAGTCTGCCCATACGTGACTGTGTATGAGAAAGAACAATAAAGATGTAAATTTTAATATACTATAACATAATAATCGCACTCCAATATTATCACGATGTTTAATCACTACAATACAGTACAACATATGCTAGATAATAAAAACCGTTATGATTTTTTCCAATCTTTCCAATACATTTTTATCTATAGATATTTTGAAACTACAAATCACTCCAGTGCTGCAGTGATGCACTCGTCGCACATCCACATCCGTGTGTAGTATAGTACATCCACATCCTTGGTACAGAAGCTATTTAAAAATAAAAAATATTCAGGTGTTATTATTTAAAGATTTAACAAAAAAATAAAAAATAATAAATTATAGTCAGAGTGCTTACGAAAGTAACTGATCGGTCGCGCATACCACACAGGTTATATAAGTCTCGTTGCACACATGACTCTGTGATCCAACGATAGAGAAGTATTAATTAATTTCAGATGTTATAATAAATAGATCAACTGAGCATAGTATTTTTGTTTAAACATTTTAGAGTAAATAATATATTTGACGGTGGTGCAAGATACTTACTTGGATATCTTATAACTATAATAGGACCTCAGGATAAACAATATTCGTTGTAGAACTGGGGCTATCATCGGGAAGTAGTATACTTATACGATCAAAATTTGTACACCTTGAAAGGGCCACATATAGTTGTCCATGACTAAACACAGGTGTACGCAGATCAACACCAATAATTTTTACTGATTGTCCTTGAGATTTGTTGATTGTCATCGCATATGCTAACCGTACTGGGAACTAACGTCTAGTCATGTGAATTGGCAATTCAGTCGCTGACGGAGTTAAGGATATTCTTGGAATGAAGACCAAACTCCCAGATTTATCTCCTGAAAGAATTTGAGCTTCAATTATACGTGATGCACATCTTACAACCATTAGTCGCGTGCCGTTACAGAGACCGTCCTTCGGTGCAATATTCCGTAGTAAAATTATTAGACATCCAACTTTGAGTTCTAACTTGAACGGCGGTAACCCTGATGGATTCAATGAATTTAAAAATTCATTGGGATATCGATTTGTAATCGTTTGATCATTTTCATCTTCAGATATCTTTTCTGCAGCAAAATAAGTTATAGGCTCCGCTGGAAACAGATCTAACGCAGCATTATTAATTGCGTTGACATCATCATTGCGTGCGGACAAAATTATTCGTTCTATTAAATAACTTGGGGTAACTGTATCCAACGCATGCAACTGCGGGTAAACCCTAGTTAGCAACTCAGAGAGGGTTCGAGACTTGTATATTTTTGATGGAATTTGTAATATTTCTTCTGGATTTGTAATCTTACTTGTTGCAGAAATGATGCGAAAGCAACATTACTTGGATTCCCTTCATCCAGACGCATATTGGAGTTCAAAGTTAAGACATGTACATGCTTCCAGAGTGAGGATCGTCTCAATGTTGCAGCAACAATTTCCTCGCGTACACCTTTCGGTATAACTGGCAATATTTGTCGAAAATCTCCACCTAGAACAGTAGTGATACCTCCAAATGGTCTGGTATTGTCACATATATCCTGTAATGTACGATCGACTGCTTCGACGCAATACCTATGTTGCATAGGAACCTCATCCCATATTATTAATTTTGTTTCTCTTAGAAGCTCTAACTGTAATGACTGTTTGCTAAATCCACAGAATGAATTATCCAAAACATCAAGTGGTATACAAAAAGTTGAATGTGCAGTTCGTCCTCCAATTAGTAATAACGACGCGATACCAGACGACGCAACTGTAATAACAACATGGCCGAGGCTTCGACATTTCGTTGCTACTGTATTGTATAAAAAGGTCTTTCCGGTTCCCGCCCCTCCACTTAAGAAAAAAGTAATACCTTTGTTTTCCAAAACCGATGAAAAGATAAGATTGAAAGCAGAACGCTGCGAGACATTTAGTCGATCAACATTTACTTATGAATCAATCTGTTGTGCGTCGTTTTGTAATTGATAATGATCGAATAATAGCTTATTACCAACTATTGTGCTCCAATTTCCAGTTGGTTGTGGCATTGACGGGAAGTCAGTTAAACTTTTTCCAGACTCTTGAAGCAGTCGATCAAGAAGATATATAGAGACCACAATCTTCAACCTGACTTTCACTTGGATTTTCCATCATAAATTTTTGACGTATTTTATGAGCAAGATCATCACAGATATGTACTGAAAATTTATTCCAAAGAACATGTGGTTCTACATGAGAGCACTGAGAGAGTATAACAGCAAAGAGTCTCCTTAATTGATACCCAGTATTCATAATTGAAGCCTTTTCAAGGCACTGAATCCATTCTTCATCATCTTCTAGAAGACCTCTCGTAACACATGCTGCTTTAAAAGTACTATACATGATATTGTTTACTGTGCGTAGATATTCGAAAGACTGTGGGCCTTTAACAATAGATAAAAGCAAACGCAAATAAAATATCTCACCTGAGCTAGGGCTCACAAAGTACATCCTTCCAATTGCATATCCCCTTTTTCTTGGTGTCCAAATCTTATGTCTTTTATTCCATACAAAATATTGAGGAAATTCTTGATAGCTGAATGCGCGAGCAGATTCATTTGATGCACAACATTCAAAAAAAGCAGTCAGAGTTGAGTGTTGGGATTGAGCTATACAAATAATCAAATCCATCGATTCAGAAGGGTTATAGATGACACGATGCATTCCAGGCAGATGCACTGCTAGTTGTTCAACTTTTGGAACTTCTTTATGTAAAGAATGGCCAAATAATCGCCAGGCAGCTTCCGATGGTCCAATATATCTTGCATCGAGATATTGTTGAATCTCATTGACTCCTCCTAGCACCATTGTAGTACGATCATGACCTTTGTAGATGTACTTGTGGATGTATTTAACACATCTAAGCCCTGCACATACCTCTACATTAATATGACAGTCAAACATTCTAGATAGGTATGGGTTATATGGTACCACATCCCTGTTGTCAATTTCGTAACCGTTTGAGTTTGAAAAACTCCCATTGTTACGACGATGGTAGATGGGATACCCATCCTGATCCATTGTTGTTTCTTCCGAGAAAGTTCGTGGATATCTTTTAGTGCAATATCCATTAACCATATATAACGCATTTGGATTCCGAGAACCACACGGTCCATGTACATGCACTTTTTGATAGTTTCAAATAAAGTTGGATCATCTTCAGGATTCAGAAATTCTGCGCACACTACTTTGTCTACTTGAGCACATGTTCGGATTTTTTATGGACTTTGAAGAAATATTAGTGCATATATATGTGGAAGCCCCCTTTTCTAAAATTCTATTGTGTAAACATGCGCAACGTTTTTGCCGAAAACCATACCTTCCTATATCTCCTTCATCAGAGCTTTTTTCTTTAACTCGAATACACGGGCAAGTAAATCAGGACGATTAATTGCCTTTTCATGATACAGCAAGACAAATGTAATTTCGGGTCAGTTCGGATTGGCAGTCATAGTAAGAAAAATATCAGGATGGTGATTATAGCGTGTGATGGCCATTGAATCTTGAAATATCTCAAACATATAACGCGGGCTTCCGATGTGTGTCGACGGTAGGATTATTCGTTGACCAACTTGATCGGGGTGGAGACCTTCTGCAGCAACATCAGTTAGACCTTGGAAAAGTTCAGCACGAAGTTTTGACTGGTTAAGCTTATACCATGTCATTCGATTTTGCTCCGTAGCAGCCCAAGCATCTACAATAAACTCTTGGAATAATTTCCATGCTCTTAAAATGGTTGAGTATTCGGTACGCCGTTCAAACTGACGATAACAATAATATTGGAGTTGAGTCAATCTTTCATTTGACGGTATCCCACGAATAACATCCCACTGTTTTAGTTCGGGTTCCCATCCAAGATCACCATAAGGGAACAATAGCACATAATGTAGAGGCAAGTAAGCTGGGTGACATTCACTAATTCAAATTAGCTCATTTCTCCCTCGTAAATAAATAACAATATCCCGTATTGATGTGATCTCGGTTCCGTCTCCTGGCAATATGACTGCTATCTCATCTGAAGTCGGCAAGTTATAACGTCGCCCATCGGTTGATGAAGTATAGTGGAGGTATGTAGGTAAAGTTTGACCATCCTTTTCTAGACGATTTAAGATATCATATACTTGACGAAATTTGTCCGTGAAGGGATTATAGCGCAGAAGATTATCTTGAATGATTCTCAAGACATCACGTCTAAGGTGAGGGTTCCTACGATTTCGAATATCCAACGCCGTATCAGGATCATAGATATACAGCTGGGAGTACGATGCCTCATGACCGGGTTCTGGCAACAGGGCTCCCGTTCGATGTCGAAGCTCTCCATAGATCGTGAATGATCTAGGACCCCTTCCCGAATTTATCCTTGAATCAATCTGGATACCGAGACTTGTGAAAGCATTCGTTGCATTGTATTCTCGAGTATAACATCGAAATGATATTGAGAGATCATCATCACCTTCGTACAATGCTTCAAGCTGCGGTGGAGGCCTTGAAAGTAAAGGTAGACAAAATTTTCCTTCATGGCAGCATGTACCGAATAAAGGATTCATCAATGACGATCTAGTTAATCTTGCATCAATCCAGTGTAAAGCTGAACAATAAGGACATTCTATGTCCATCCTGCCGAGAAAATGATGACCCCCTTGAACGTTAGGTGCCGGACCTCTTTGTAGCCTTAAATTTGGAATTTCCAATTCATCTTCAACGTAAACAGTTTCTTCATTAAACTGAGCAGAAATAAAAGTAGATGTGATAGTTTGCATATCACTTTCCACGTTACTATGCTCAGCAGTCACTGGAATTGGGGACTCGCTGCAAATAACATAAAACAATTTTCATATAAGTTAAATTTGAAAAAAAAAAATTTTAAATAACGTAAAAAACTTACTGGTTATTTAATCTCGATGAAGATGTGTCTGCCACTGACAGTAATTCCGTTTCAAGATTTCGAACAGAAAGATTTGTTCGAGTTTGGGAGGTTGTTGCACATGTATATGATAATGTTTCTTTTTCTCTCTCTCTTCGTGCACGTTGCGATTGTGAACGTCGAGATGGTATCATTTGTTGCTGCATTTGAATTCCTTCTTTTTCTTTCTCTCTTCGTACACATTGTGCAATTGAACGGCGAGATGATATCATCTGTAGTTGTTCTTCTCTTACTTCTTTTTCTCTCTCTCTACGTGCACGTTGTGCTAATGACCGGCAAGAACTTTTTTCGATATTGGTGCCTCTATAAGGTGATCGTCTAATTGGACTATCATGACCGAATTTATTTCTAAATCGTTTTCCAGATTTCGTGACAATAGAACTGCTCGGGATTAAACATATTTCCCTACTAAAATGAGTACATGTTAAAAAACATATCAAGAGTATGAACAGTTAAAATAACGTTCACATCTTACTGGTTTTTTTGAACTGAAGATGAGCCTGCCTCAGACAAAAACTCTGCTTCAAGGAATTGAACAGAAAGATTAGTTCGATTTTCAGAGTGCGATAATTGTGGTTCTTTTGTTTGCTTTTCCTTTTCTTTCGCTTCTTTCTCTCTCTCTCTCTCTCTTCGTGCACGTTGTGCTAATGAACGATAAGATGGTGTTAAACCAACACTCTCTTCAATATTGATTTGTAAGCGCGGTGATCGCCTAATTGGGGTCTGACGGGAGGATATTGTTCTTGACCGATCTAGTGTGAACCCATTTTCCTACTCCGATGAAAAATTAGTTAAAAACAATTGAGAGAGTGCAAGAAATCAAAATGTATAACTTTTTGTTATATGCTCTATAAACTCAAATGCATCATTTTCTATTGAAATAACCCCATTTTGGCTTCCATGATTTTGCATAAGCTCATTTTGGCTTTCAGGATTGCATCAGCTCATTTTGGTTTTCATTTCATATTGCATAAGCCAAATGCAATAAGTTCATTTTCGCTTATTTTGTATAAGCTAATTTTGGCTTTCATTTCATACTGTATAAGTCAAATACAATAAGCTCATTTTGGCTCATTTTGCATAAGCTAATTTTGGCTTTCATTTTATATTTTCCATCTCTCTCTAGGAATTCAAATTTTAGGGAATGGTTTGGAACAAAATACACTACTTGGGGGCTTAGTGTTTTTTAGCAACTTTGCATCGCACTTGGTTCCAACATGCATTCAATTTTAATTATATTTTGCATATATAGACAAAAAATTAATATTAATTGTTTAATCAACCTACAAAGATATATGATATCATGATTATAATTTAACATACCTAGAATATTTTTTATTAATTTTTGAAGCAAAAACTATTTAAAGTAAATGACTAACCGTAGAAGCGACGTCAATGGGTACTGTTGCAGAGACCACAGCGGCCACGGGCACAACGGGTGCAGGTATAGGCTGCGAGATGAAACAAAATAAAATTGATTAGATAACATTGCAGAGTCAAAAGAACGGTTGTGATATAATTATTATAATAGAGTTTAGATCCTCAGCTTGAGGTTTCATGGTAATGTTAGAAACAAAAAAATAGGTTTAAATAACCCTTTTTTCTTGTACATTTTTTTTAATGATTTTTGAAGTAAAAACTTTAATAATTATAATTTAACATACCTAGTATATTTTTTTTATTTCTTTTTGAAGTAGATCCTATTTTAAAGTAAATGACTAACCGTAGAAACGACGTCAACGGGTACTGCTGCAGAGACCACAGCGACCACGGGCACAGCGGGTGCAGGTGCAGGTGCAAACTACAACATGAAATAAAATAAAATTATGTTATCCACCTTTGTCTTAGCAACACTAAGTATTCCTTTTCATTAAAGAAAAAACAATTAATTCATTTTCATTTAGAGGAAGATGAAAAATATTTTGAGGGAGATGAAAAATATTTTGAAGGGAAATAAATAATTATCTATGCCCTTAAACCTTTGTCTTAGCAAAGTACGACAATTGGATTGGTTGACAGATTTGTAAATTTAAAACTGACTAACATATATATAGGCATGCCGCATTATAGCATGCCGATCAGAGAAGCGAAAGGAAAGAAAGAAGGGAAAAAAAAGAAAAAATCGTAATTGAACAGGCAGGGAAAGAAAAGGAAAAAATGGTGGAATTCATCACCTCCGTGAGATCATGTCGATTTCATGGACTTCCAGCCAATTTTGACAAAATGGGCAACCACTCATTTAAAGGCCTTAGGAGTTTTAGAATGTGCTGATTTTTAGTGAGCATAAGCACTTTATTTTAGATAGAACACCAACAAAAATGGTGTGCGATGTTAAAATCAGCATTTCGGGCACTACTAAATTTTATTTCCTATTGGCGAGCTCCAAAAGTTCATCATGTTTGCAAATCTTATTGGGAAGGCTCTGACCACGGGCCAAACCAGGATTTTCTATTTCTTGAAGCCAACCTTACATAGATAGATCGAAAGTTTTGTAGTTTGAATTATGGTGTAGTAGAATTTCCTATTTCTTACACCATTTTCATTAGCTTAATAGTTTATGTTTTGATGACTGAGATTATATTTCACTCATAATTATAGTGTCTAACTTCATTTTGAACTTTATGTTCTGTCAAGCTGGGGACTGGAATGAGTATCTTGATTTCCAAAAGGAATCCATCTTTAGTAGCTTCATTTGCCTTCTTGTCTTGTGGATATGTTCTCAGTTCATACCAAGAGGTTTGGTTCTCTTTGAATGTAATCATGTATTGCCAAATTTTGCTATATCTTTGATTTTCTGGTAAAAACCTGCTCATTTTGGTCAATTCATTTTAGGTGAAATATTTTGTACTTAATACTTTGAATCGGGCAAGATTCACAGTTGTAGTGGAGTCATTCCTTAACACTGGTTAGTTGAGCTATTTTACTTTGCTATACTTGTTGATTTTCTTTACGTTTGTTTTAAAGCATGTACGTACTTCTAATCAATTGTCACAAAAAGATTTTCAAAAACTGTGCAAAAATCAATTTGATGTAAATGAAAGCAAAAAACTTTAAAATATAGTGGGCCAATTCACATTCACTTTGGGAGTGGGCCAATTCACATTCACTTTGGGAACATAGCAAGGATACAATAAAAGACAAAAATAAAAAAGAAAAATTGGTAAAATAAAGGGATTTGGGTTTGGAGGAGGGGGGATTTTTTGGTTTACCCCTCTAGGATGTATAGATACACAATTAGGATAAAACATACAAAAAATTTGATCAGATAAAGGTACATATCGATGAAACCAAAAATTGATGATTCACTATTAATGAAACGAAAAATTGATCAGACAACGGGCGTATGCTCACTATTAAATACAGTTCTATTGAATCCATAAGCAATTGATGATTCACTATTCAAATGCAATTCTATTGATGGATTGGCAATCAGGGTCTATATGTCAGCCTCAGGGTTGGCCCCTTCATTGAATCCGAATGGAAATACGGGTATGGATTTTTTTTTAGGAAATCTAATGATAGAGCCAACTGAAATCCTCATCTTCTACGTCATTTTTATATTATATACTGACATTTACCTCAAATACAAACCAGCTTCAAATGTAATTGGAATGAGATGCATGACAGTTGTATTTTATGTTTAAATGATAAAGTGAAGTTAGCAATTGATAATGTGCTAGTGTACCTTAAGCAAGTAGCAATCCCATCTATGTAGGGATATGATGCACGCAAGTTTGTGAATGTTTTACTACCTGTCTCTCAACCTGATGAAAATAAATATGAATTGGTGCTGAAATCCTAGTCAAGAAACCAAGAAGTCTAGTAGGAAGACCTACCTTCTATGTTATGCAGTTGAATCTTATATGGTGGTAGGAAGACATACCTTGATGCACTGCAAAGCAAACATCAAGGTTTCCCTATACTTCGAAAGAGTCTATGTTTATAAAACTCTCATATTTATTCACTATTTGCATGTTGTGCAGTCCCATTCAGTAAGAATTTAGGTACAGCTTAGATATCTTTTACATTTTTTTGCTATATGTGCAGGGCAGAGTGGGCGAGGTTTGTTTAGTGGAACTCGATCCCCATATCTAGTTTATAAAACTCTCATATTTATTCACTATTTGCATGTTGTGCAGTCCCATTCAGTAAGAATTTGGGTACAGCTTAGATAGCTTTTACATTTTCTAGTCAAGAAACCTAGAAGTCTAGTAGGAAGACCTACCTTCTATGTTATGCAGTTGAATCTTATATGGTGGTAGGAAAACCTACCTTGATGCACTGCAAAGCAAACATTAAGGTTTCCCTATACTTCGAAAGAGTCTATGTTTATAAAACTCTCATATTTATTCACTATTTGCATGTTGTGCAGTCCCATTCAGTAAGAATTTGGATACAACTTAGATAGCTTTTATATTTTTCTGCTATATGTGAAGGGCAGAGTGGGCGAGGTTTGTTTAGTGGAACTCGATCCCCATATCTAGTTTATAAAACTCTCATATTTATTCACTATTTGCATGTTGTGCAGTCCCATTCAGTAAGAATTTGGGTACAACTTAGATAGCTTTTAAATTTTTCTGCTAATTCATTTTCTGCTTGTGAGGTTTTTCTTGGTATTTCGTATCAATTAATGGGGTGTTTGGCATCATTCCTCAGGATAATTCCGTTGTTCCTGCCTATACATTTTTTTTTCCCGAAAAATGCATAGGCAGGGACAACTGAATGATCCCGATGAACGTACCAAACACCCCCTAAGGGTTCGCGTTAGACACGATTCCGATATTCTAGGGTTATCAATTAATGGGGTGTTTGGCATCATTCCTCAGGATAATTCCGTTGTTCCTGCCTATACATAAAAATGCATAGGCAGGGATAACGGAATGATCCCGATGAACGTACCAAACACCCCCTAAGGGTTTGCGTTAGACACGATTCCGATATTCTAGGGTTATCAATTAATGGGGTGTTTGGCATTATTCCTCAGGATCATTCCGTTGTTCCTGCCTATACATTTTTTTTCCCGAAAAATGCATAGGCAGGGACAACGGAATGATCCCGATGAACGTACCAAACACCCCCTAAGGGTTCGCATTAGACACAATTCTGATATTCTAGGGTTATAGCCTTTATTCCTTCACTAGTTGCATATTGTGTACTCCCATTATCCCATACAGCTAGAATTTGGTTAGTGGATAAATAACATATATATCTTTATGCCATATTAATTTGCTTGTATCGTTTGTTTATCATGTTCAATCAATGACAACATTGACCATAAGGTGTTTGATTTACACTTTGTTGATTGTAATTGTGAAGAACAGAAAATTGGTGTTGCCCTCATTTGCTGCACTTCCCTTGTTGATGGCATATGCTGGGCATACTACCATCATCATACCAAAGCCTCTTGTTCAGCATGTTGGGGTAGCAGTTTTGGATCTGAGTAAGGTCATAATTTCTGAAATTTAGTTTCTCATCCTAGTGAAAAAAAGTTAATAAATGACAGTATTGACCATAAGGTGTTTGATTTACACTTTGTTATAGCCTTTATTCCTTCTTTTCATGCTGACATTTAGTCCATGCATGTTAATTGAAAATTTTAATTAGGGATTTTATTTAAATCATCAAAATCTAGTTATAACACTTAACAAAAATATAAAACTCTACCCTTCAAAACCCATATTCTGGTTAATTGGTATTTTAAAATTATTCCTTCACTATTTGCATATTGTGTACTCCCATTATCCCATACATCACTTGGTTAGCAATCAGGGTCTATATGTCAGCATGGAAAAAACCGAAGATTGATATATTGACATTAGTCCATACATTACTTGGTTAGCAATCAGGGTCTATATGTCAGCATGGAAAAAACCGAAGATTGATATATTGACATTAGTTCAATGGTTTACATGCATGGACTAAATGTCAGCATGATAGCTCAAGCCAAGGAAGGAACATGCATGAGCCCATTCAAGGAAAGGTGAGTCCCTTTTGCTCTCTTTCTCTGCTCTACAGAAATTAGCAATCAGGGTCTATATATCAGTCTCAGGGTTGGCCCCTTCATTAAATCCGAATGGAAATAACTTGGTTAGCTTTCAATTTTTTTTTTAGGAAATCCGATGAGAGAGGCAGGTAAAGAAATCATCACCTCCATGAGATCCTGTCGATCCTCTATCTCTGCAGACTCGATGGGACATCGATCTCCTGTAATCGAACAGACAGAGAAAGAAGAGAGAGAGAAAGGGTGGAGAAATGGTGGAAACCGATCAGAGAAGCGAAAGGAAAGAACGAAGGGAAAAAAAGGGAAAAATCGTTGAAAAATTCACCTCTATCTTTTGATCGTCTGTCTCTTGCAGCATCCTCTCTCTTTCCATAGCTTGATCCAAGCTTTCTCTTGCAAAGAATGGCAAAGGGGGGAGGCGGGGCAATGAAGACCTCCATCGCACCGTACCGAGGCATGGATTGTGGGCTGCAGGGACCGAGGGAGGCGGTGGCTACAGGGACTGAGGCGGGGGGGCTGCGGGCACCATGGCTGGACGGAGATTGCAGGTACCGAGGCTGGATGGGGGGTGCCGAAAGAGGCGGGGGCTGCGGGTACCAAGGCTGGGGGCTGCGGCTGGATGGAGGCTGCGGGTATCAAGGGTTTGGATCGGACGGATGAGAGGGGAGTGGGATGTAAAAGGGTTAATGAAGGGATGCAGGGACGGCGATGCTGATCTCTCGATCAGAAGAGTTTCAGATCGGACGGATGAGAGGGGGGCTGCTCTTTCTCTTCCGGGATGAGACGGGTGATGATGCGGGCACCAGGAATGGGGAGGAGGCTTGGATCCGGATGGGATTTAGATCCGATGGATCAGAAAGTTTTAAGAGGAATGGGGGTGGGTTAAGATGATTTAAGAGGGGTATTTATGAGCCTTAGTTGGAAACGGACGACTGTGATCGAGTCTCCCCCTCCTCTGCATAAATCTCAGTCGTTGATTTGTCTCAGTTAATTTGTCCCCCCCACAACCGTCGTCCCTTATTTTATATATATATATATATATATATATATATATATATATATATATATATATATATATATATATATATATATATATGGGAAAAGGGATGCTAGACCTGAGGTGCAGCATCGTTGCTGCACCTCAGGCATTGTTTGACCATCCTAAAAGTTTTCGAATTTGATGAAATTTGGTGAGGGTGTTGCCTAGGGCAAGATGATCTTCCTCACAAGTTTTCATCAAATTCCAAAACTTCTAGGGGGTTCAAATGGTCGAAGCAAAATCAGTCGTCCACAGTCATCGTTAAAATCTGTAGATTTTGCTTCGACCATTTGACCGCCCTAGAAGTTTTGGAATTTGATGAAAATTTGTGAGGATGATCATCTTACCCTATACAACACCCTCACTAAATTTCATCAAATTCCAAAACTTGTAGGGGGGTAAACAAGCGAGAGGTGCAGCAACGATGCTACACCTCGGGTGCAGGCTCCCCACCCCCTATATATATATATATATATATATATATATATATATATATATATATATGGTGAGTTAGTAACCCAAGAAGTCACCGTTAAAATCTGTAGATTTTGCTTTGACCATTTGACCGCCCTAGAAGTTTTGGAATTTGATGAAAATTTGTGAGGATGATCATCTTACCCTATACAACACCCTCACTAAATTTCATCAAATTCCAAAACTTGTAGGGGGGTAAACAAGCGAGAGGTGCAACAACGATGCTACACCTCGGGTGCAGGCTCCCCACCCCCTATATATATATATATATATATATATATATATATATATATATATATATATATATATATATATATATATATATATATATATATATATATATATATATATATA
Organism: Chamaelirium japonicum; assembly: GCA_947650365.1. Classification (NCBI taxonomy): domain Eukaryota; kingdom Viridiplantae; phylum Streptophyta; class Magnoliopsida; order Liliales; family Melanthiaceae; genus Chamaelirium; species Chamaelirium japonicum. The sequence goes on from OX393560.1 coordinate 4,039,680, forward strand.
TATATATATATATATATATATATGGTGAGTTAGTAACCCAAAAATATTTAGAATGTTCTGAATTTTTTTGAAGATGATCACCATATCTTAGATAGGACCCCCGCAAAAAATGGCTCATTCTAAAATTTCTAGAGGCATCAAATATGATTTTCAATTTAACGGTTAAAATGGATGGCCGATAAAGCTTCTAGCATTTGATGTCCCAACAAGTTTTAGAATACTTTGATTTTTTGTGGACATTCTATCTAAGGTAAGGTGATCACCCTCAAAAAAATTCAGCACATTCTAAACATTCTAGCATTACTAATTCACCATATGTCATAGGGTACTCCGTATGACATGTCATAGGAACCCAGCCCTCATATATATATATATACACACACACACACACACATATATATATATATATATATATACATATATATATATATATATATACATACATACATACATATATATATATATATATATATATATATATACATACACACATACATACATATATATATATATATATATATATATATATATATATATATATATATATATATATATATATATATATATATATATATATATATATATATATATATATATATATATATATATATATATATATATATATATATATATATATATATATATATATATATATATGAGGAATGGGATGCTGCCTATCAAAGCAGATTTTAACGGTGACTGCAGATTTTGCTTCGACCATTTGACTCTCTTAGAAGTTTTGGAATTTGATGAAAATTTGTGAGAATGATCATCTTACCCTAGACAACACCCTCACCAAATTTCATCAAATTCCAAAACTTCTAGGATGGTCAAACAATGTATCAAAGCAGCAAAAAACGCTGCTTTGATAGGCAGCATCCCATTCCTCTCTCTCTCTCTCTCTCTATATATATATATATATATATATATATATATATATATATATATATATATATATATATATATATATATATATATATATATATATATATATATATATATATATATATATATATATATATATATATATATGGCTGTTACAGTGAGCTGTGGGCTGCCAGGGGGGAAAGTAAGCTGTGGGTATTTTGACCCCTCAAGAAGATATGGAATTTGATAAAATTTGGTGAGGTTGTTGCCTAGGATAAGATGATCATCCTCACCAATTTTCATCAAATTTCAAAACTTCTAGGGGGATCAAATGGTCAAAGCAATTTATGTCGAAGCAATTTCTGCCGTCCGCAATCATCGTTAAAATTGCTTCGACCATTTGACCCCCCTAGAAGTATTGGAATTTGATGAAAATTGGTGAGGATGATCATCTTATCCTAGGCAACAATCTCACCAAATTTTATCAAATTCCATAACTTCTTGGGGGGTCAAAATACCCGCAGCTCACTTTCCCCCCCGGCAGCCCACAGCTCACTGTAACAGTCCTATATATATATATATATATATATATATATATATATATATATATATATATATATATATATATATATATATATATATATATATATATATATATATATATATATATATATATATATATATATATATATATATATATATATATATATATATATATATATATATATATATATATATATATATATATATATATATATATATATATATATATATAGAGGGCCGATCCAGTGAGAAACTCCTTATTTGTGAAACCTTGTACGAAACCCCCTTAGAGGTTTTAGAATTTGATGAAACTTGGTAAGCATGCTACCTATGCCATTTTGATCATCCTCACAAAATTTCATCAAATTCTAAAACCTCTAGGGGTATCAAAAGTTCAAAAATTTACTGGCCGTTCGTAAAAACCGTTAATTTGATTATCTAATTTGATGCCCCTAGAGGTTTTAGAATTTGATAAAATTTGTTGAGGATGATCAACATGGAATGGGTAGTATGCCTACCAAATTTTCTAAGACCTCTAGGGGGGTTTCGCACAAGGTTTCGCAAATAAGGGGTTTCTCACTGGATCGCCCCCCCCCCTCTTTCTCTCTCTCTCTCTCTCTCTATATATATATATATATATATATATATATATATATATATATATATATATATATATATATATATATATATATATATATATATATATATATATATATATATATATATATATATATATATATATATATATATATATATATATATAAGGGACAACGGTTGTGGGGGGGACAAATGAACTGAGACAAAGCAGGGGCTGAGATTTATCCAAGATAAGATAACGACGGTCCGGATTCATTTGGATGGAGGGATAAAAATGAAGGGACAAGATTCATTCTCTCCACTTTCACTCACTTAAATCAGTTTAAATATCTATATAATAAGAGAAAATAAGAGAGAGAGCATCGAATGAGAGAGAGCATCAGAGAGAGAGAGAGAGAGTATGAGAGAGATTGGATGGTCATAGGAGATCGATGCCCACAGCCCCCGCCTCCCTCGGTTCCCGCAGCCCCCGCATCCCTTGGTGCCCACAGCCCTCCGCCCCTTTTGCCATTCATTGCAAGCCCTCAGTAAATCACAAAGACCCGCCCCCCTTTGCCATTCAAGAGAGCGGAGAGAGAGAGAGAGAGAGAGAGAGAGAGAGAGAGAGAGAGAGAGAGAGAGAGAGAGAGAGAGAATGAGAGAGAGATTGGATGGTCATCAGAGAGAGAGAAAATAGGATAGAGATCGATGCCCGCAGCCCTCGCCTCCCTCCGTTCCCGCAGCCACCACCTCCCTCGGTGCCCGCAGCCGCCACCTCACTCGGTGCCCGCAGCCCCCGCCTCCCTCAGTGCCCGCAGCCCCCGCCCCCCTTTGCCATTCATTGCAAGACCAGCCTCCCTCGGTAAATCGCAAGACCGCCCCCCTTTGCCATTCATAGCTACCCAATGCTGCTCTTTATTGCAACAAAGCCCGCCTCCCCCCTTTGCCATTCTTTGCAAGAAATCCCAATCTGCAAGAGAGAGAGAGAGAGAGAGAGAGAGAGAGAGAGAGAGAGAGAGAGAGAGAGAGAGAGAGAGAGAGAGAGAGAGAGAGAGCTGCAAGAGAGTGAGGATCAAGAGATGGAGGTGAACAACTCCTAATCCTTATTCCCTTTTCACTCATTTTTTTTTATTTTTGCCTCTTTCTCCTCCTTGATTGGAGGATTCCCCCCCCTTTTTTTCCCTTTCTATATTTCAGGAGAATCAACCGATGGAGTTCCTATCTGCAAGAGAGAGAGAGGAGGCTGCAATAGAGAGGATCAAGAGATCGAGATTGAGGTGAGCAGATCCTGATCCTTTATCCCTCTTTCTCTCATCCTTCTTTAGGCTGCAATCTTTTTTTTTTTTTTTCCTTTTTCGCTTCCTTGATAGGAGCGTTACCCTCCCCTCCCCATTTTTTCCCCCCTTTCTCTGTTTTAGAAGAATCAATAGATGGAGATGGAGGTGAGCAGATCCTTTCTCCCTCTTTCTATCATATTTTGCGCTGAGGATAAAACCCGTCTTCCATTCATGCATTTTTTTTTATAATCCATTTGCTTTGCTTTTAATTCAAAATGCTATGAGACTGCATCACATAGTGTTGGTCAGTTCCTTTGCCTAAGGACTCTGACTTGAATTTTCCACGCCAACATATGATCTTTGCAGGTTTTTGACAACAACTCACTCTAGAACGTGTTGTTTGTTGAGAGAAGGAATGAGAAAAAAAAAGAGAAAAAAGTCCGAGAAAGAGGATCATATTTTTTTTATTCAAAATTTTAATTTTATATCTAAAGCAAAGTTTTGTTTTGTATTGCACTATTAAGCATTAGACTATCTTTATTTTTTTTTTTTGCGTTTTTTTTCTGCCATTTGATTTACTGATAATATTTATTTATTTTTTTGCTGAAATATGAACATCGTTTTTGAGGGGTTGGGGTTGGGATTTGGATTGGGGAATAGGAGGCGACAAGCATTTGATGACGCACAATGGATCGGAATGGGGCACATTTTGATTCTTAACTTCTTTCTCTTTCTAAAACCCCAAGTGGTTGAAGGATCAGGGTCATGTAATTTTTTTGTTTTCTTTTTTGCCATTTGATTCATTATGATTTGATAATTTTTAGTTGTTTTCACTGAAATCTTGATATCTTTTTTGGAAGGTTGGGGTTGGGATTTGGGAATAGAGAGGGGCTGTGTGCATTCGATTTTTCGTCCTCAAAATATTTCTGTTTTTTTGTATATTTTGTTTACTGTCTTCAAAACCAAGCCTATAGATCTATGGTTATTGAGAAGTTCTGTTTAACCTTGGGGTTCACTTCAGGGTTGATTTGCAACCTCTCTCATCTTAGAATGATCTCTTTACTCATTGATATAGGGGTTAATCAGTGTATGTAGTTGAGGTCAAGTGCTATGGTTATTAAGAAGTTCTGTTTGCAACCTATGTTTGCTTTTCCAAGTTTTTTCTTTGTTTTGATTGTTCATCAGATTTTTTTCATCTTGGGGTTTTCGTTTTTTTATGGCAGAAGAGTGTTTGGGTTTTTTTTTGTTTGATTTTTTATTTGTTAAGCCTCAAACAAACTATTTTCATTTTTTTACCTAGTGTTTGGTTTTTTTTGTGTTCGATTTTTTGTGTTTGTTAAGCCTTGCGCAAGTATTTTCATTGTTTATCTAATTTTTTTTCCAACCTTGGGTTTGTTTTTTGTTATTTTCCCCCAACGTTTCCTCTTCAAATGTCAAGAACAACTCAAATTTTTTTTTTTCTGTGGTGGAGCTAAACGGTTCCCCTCCCCCCTTCTTCTCCGACGGAAGGACAACAAGAGGGAGGGGTTGATCGGCTCCTCTCTCTTTTCTCTAACTCTCCCTCTCTCTCCTAAACATGTTTTTTTTTTATTTTTTTCTACTATAAGTGCCCAATGAAGCTTTTCTCAAAAAACACTTAACCCCCATGTAGTTTATTTTGTTCCAAATTGCTCCCTAAAGTTTGAAATGTTAGAACAATACCCCCCTTTGGTCAACTACTTGATTTCCTCATTTGGTCAACTACTTGATTTCCCAAAGTTTTGAAATTACACTTTGCCCCCCTGAAGTTTTTCTCAAAAAACTTAACCCCCATGTAGTTTTGCTCAAATTACACTTAACCCCATGAAATTTTGACACCCTCGCGAATGTGGGCGCCCCTGCGAAAAGTGTTTGGCTGGAGGTGCCGGGGATCTCTCCCTCCCACTCCTTTTTGTTTCTCTCTCTCTCTCTCTCTAACTTCTTGATTTTTTTTTCTCTTGATTCCAGTTACATGATGTCGTTGGAAATTCGAAGTCATCCTCGGACTTCAAGAGGGTCTGTAAATAGCCTGGATGCAACGAACAACTCTAATATTGTTCTTGACTACAAAGTCACTTATAATATCAAGTCTGTAGGTGTGGATTGGAGTTGGTATCATCTTTACGATTGAATCAATTGGAGTTGATATCATATTTTTCATTTGACCAATGACCATGTGCTGAGCAAGGTCGATGCAAATTATATGTGGTATCCCCGTAAGAGTCTAAATCTAGGGTTGGACTTTAATGACAAACAATTCGAAGCCCCATAAAGAATCTTACTGACAGTCTGACACCGTCTGAAACTTTGGGCTCACTAGGGAGCGTCAAAAGCCTCCTCCTCACTATAGTGCTGCCACTGCACCTTCACCATAGGGATAGTCTTTGTACGAAGCACTCGATCCTCTCTAGCCAAGATTCTGACCGGTCGCTCCTCATAAGACGCGTCTGAATTGAGGGTTAGGTCCTGCCAATCTAACACGTGCGACGGGTCTGGCTCATACCTCCAAAGCATTGACACGTGAAAGACACCGTGGACGCTAGAGAGCTGTGGGGGCAGTGCCAGACGATATGCTACCTCGCCAACTCTCTCCAAGATCTCGAAAGGACCTATGAACCTCGGAGCCAACTTCCCTTTCTTCCCAAATCTGGTGATGCCTCGCCGAGGGGAAACCTTCAGGAAAACATAGTCTCCGACAGTAAACTCGAGCGGGCGTCGACGCACATCCGAGTAGCTCTTCTGTCGACTCTGCACCGCTCTAAGTCGCTCTCTAATCAGCTGGATCTTCTCAGTCATCTCCTGGACAAGCTCTGGCCCCAAGAGACTCCGCTCTCCTACCTCTGCCCAACAAAGAGGTGACCGACATGGCCTCCCGTACAAAGCTTCATAGGGGGCCATGTCGATGCTAGCTTGGTGACTATTGTTGTAGGCGAACTCCACAAGAGGCAGATGCTCCTCCCAACTGCCACCAAAATCTACTGTGCAAGCCTGCAACATATCCTCCAAAATCTGAATCGTCCTCTCTGACTGCCCATCTGTCTGCGGGTGAAATGCAGTGCTAAAACTGAGCTCCGTCCCCAAAGCTGTATGCAAGCTCTCCCAAAAGCGAGAAACAAACCGAGGATCTCGATCCGAGACGATGGAAACTGGAACTCCGTGTAGCTTGACAATTTCCCTCACATATAACTTTGCTCGGTCAATAGATGTCATCGTCGTCCGTACCGGAAGAAAATGCGCCGACTTCGTCAGCCGGTCCACGATCACCCAAACAGAGTCATGTTTGTTCCGGGTCAGAGGCAACCCCGAAACAAAATCCATCATGATGTGCTCCCACTTCCACTCAGCTACTGGAAGCGGCTGCAGCAATCCAGCCGGTCTCTGGTGCTCAGCCTTGACTTGCTGACAAGTCAAACATTTAGACACAAAGGCGGCCACATCACGCTTCATGCCCTTCCACCAGAATTGCCTTCTTAAATCATGATACATCTTGGTACCGCCAGGGTGCACCGAGAATCTGGATCGATGCGCCTTTGACAACACCTCCTCTCGAACCTCCTCATCAGTAGGGAGGCACAACCTCCTTTGAAACCTTAGACCTCCATCAGCATCGACCGACCAATCCTGGACAGACTCTCCACTATCGCACCGCATTCTAATCTCCTCCAACTCAGAATCCAACCTTTGTGCTGCAATCATCTTTTGCAGTAGGCTGGGCTGCACTCGTATGGTGCGCAACATGGTATGAGAGGACTCCCATTGAACCCACAAATCAAAGCCTTCTATCGTGGCCAAAAAATCCTGTCGATCAGTCACCAATCTAGCAAGCTGACTGCGGGACTTTCAGCTCAATGCATCTGCAACAACATTCGCTTTACCAGGATGGTAAAAGAGTGAATAGTTGAAGTCTTTTAGGACTTCGATCCACCTCCTCTGACGCATGTTTAGATCCTTCTAACTCGCGATATACCGCAAACTCTTATGGTCGCAATACATGTCGAACTCCTCACCGTACAAGTAGTGTCTCCAAATCTTCAAGGCGAAAACCACTGCAGCCAACTCCAAATCATGGTTTGGATAGTATTTCTCGTGAGTCTTCAACTGCCTCGAGGCGTATGCAACCACCCTGCCATCTTGCATCAGAACTGCTCCAAGCCCCATCAGAGAGGCGTCGGTGAAAACAACATAGCTCTTGCCACTGACCGAAATCGTAAGCACTGGGGCTGAAGTGAGACGCCGCTTCAACTCCCGAAATAACTTCTCATAATCTTTCGACCACTCGAACCTGACACCCTTCTTTGTCAGACGGGTGAGAGGTGCTGCTAGACGAGAAAATCCCTCCACAAAACGTCTATAATAGCCTGCTAGCCCCAAGAAACTCCTGATCTCGAATACATTCTTCGGTTGCTCCCAGTCCATCATGGCCTCTATCTTCGATGGATCCACGAAGATACCTTCCTGCGAGACAACATGTCCGAGAAATTTCACCTCATACATCCAAAACTCACACTTACTGAGCTTGGCATACAGTTGGTGGTCTCTGAGGGTCTGCAACACAGCACTCAGGTGCTCTCGATGATCTTCCTCCGTCTTGGAGTAAATAAGGACATCGTCCACTGTTGAGCGTCCATTTGGTGCGAATTATCCTTTCTTTTTCATGCACATAGCGTCACTTTGCTACGTAAAACTTTCATAATACACGTAAACTGCATGAGTTTCTTTGCACCATGATATAGTAGACTCTCATACGAACCCAACGACATATTGGTTCACTCGCATACATTGCATGCATGAAAGATACAGAGCCTGAAAGTCCAAATTATTCTTTTATCGATAATCGTGTTTAAACCTGACAGGCATCATTTCATGTGTGTCTTTCAGGAATCGATCCGGTAAGCGATGCAGTCAGCTCAAGGGCATCATACTGAAGCGTTGGATACTCTCACGGTGACCCGATGAAGGATGCATAATATGTTTCGAAGCAGTTCTGAAGAACAATGGAGCAAAGACTAAGTACATGATTTGGCGGAGAATTGACTTCATCGGGCGGACGAAGACCCCCGGACATTCTACAGAGCTTAATGAGGCATGATGGTGACTTACAGATGTGGCACGGAGAACACCCGAACCTACCACCTTTTCTCTCTCCTCTATTTCTTTCTGCCCTTTCTTTTCTCTTTCCCATACGATTCCATCGCAACCATCCATCCATCTCGGTCTGACCCGATCACATCCGCCCCTTACAATACAATACCCATGCACGTTCAACATATTCCATCACAGCCTTTAGTGCATCAAGCCATCACAACCACCCTTTGAAATCCAAGCCCAGCAGCGCTTCATTGCAGCCCACCAACCCAACTCGATGATCTCATCCCGTGCATCAGCATACACCGATCCCACTTAATGCATGCAGCCTCCCCACCATCACAGCCGTCCGATGGCATGCAGGATCAACCCCCACCGAACTCTCTCTATTTCCCTTTCTCTCTCACAGACCATTGATCACAGCCGTTCCTTCCCACCATGTAGCCGTCCCTCTCTCTTTATTTCCCAATAAATCACAGCCGGCCGTGCTACAGATCACATGCAGGCCCAGCTGCATTCCACCGAACCCATCACAGCCGACCGTTCCGTGCACCTCAAACACACCCTTGTACCATCAGCTCCGGATCTCTCTCTCCCGTTTCCTACTCTCTCTCTAGGCGATCTTCTCTCTCTCTTGCTCCGGACTTCTCTCTCTAAGCCAACCACCCAGCAGCCCATTAACCGCACCCTCTCTTTCCTTAACCGCCCGAGCCTTTCTCTCTCTAAAGTCCGATACTCTCTCTCTCTTTCCATTTCTTTCTCTTTCTAAAACTGAAACCCAGCGCCGGACTGCTATCCCTCCAACCCGATCACAGCCGTCCGATTCCCAGCTGTACCCGACCCATACACACAACCAGCCGAACTTCTTTCTCTCTCCCGGATTTCTCTCTCTAAAACCCATGCACGTTCCCTCTCTTTCCTTATCTCTCTCACCACCGGACTCTCTCTCTCCTATATATAGGGAGGGATCCGAACCATCAAGGGGAGAGAGGTTTTGGACGAAAATCATCCACCACTAGAGGGCTTTGGACGACCGTACCTATTCCCATCACCCACCTTGCCATCCACCATCCGTGACCAAAACCGAACCCTAATCCTCCACATCCCGTCGCCGCCGGCTATCATCTGTCATTCGTCCATCATCCGTACCATCGAAGCCGTGCCGCAGCCGAGTCGAAGTGAAGGAGCATCGATCGGAGAGGAGGACAACGAAGAGCAAAAGCGTATTCCGAGAATGATCTGTATCTTGCTCTTCCCTTCCTTTACTTTTGATGTAATGCAACTCATGATGAACTAAACATATTGCTAAGGCTTAGATGAAACCCCGGTTATAAATATTATTTAGGTTTATTTTATGTGATCTATGCCAATGCACCTTAATGATTATGCGATTCAATTCTTAATTAATTGATGATTCAATTTGCTCTCACAATCCATGCCATGTATGTTTTGTAGTTAGCGCTATAATTGATCGTCATGCAATTAGGCCTATTTTAATCGAATAATTAAAACCCAGATCTTGCATGCTTAACTCAGACATCGGATGCTCTGCTCATGTGCTTTGATCCGTTGTGCTTAACCTAGATGTGTGATGCTTCGTTTTATTACATATGCTTGAATTGAATCCAATATTACAAAATCATATTTAGAACCTAAAGATCACATCCTCGAGTCGAGCACGGGATTTGTATTCCCGCATGCTACTCGTATGCATAGATCATTTTGAATAAACCTAGTAATACGGATAACCGAGGTGGATTCGAATGCCTTAGTACCTTCTCCACTTGAAACTCGACTTACCGTAACTAGCTTGTTTTTCTTTCTTTAATTAATTCGTTTTTAATCTCAAAACAATCAACTCCCATTAAACTACCTTTTAAAGTAATTTAGGTTAAATAGTTAATAACTCTAGATTAGATAGTTCCCTCATTAGCAATCCCTGTGGGATCGACCTCGTAATACGTACCGCTCCTACAAAGCGATTCGTGCACTTGCGAGTTATAATTTAGATCAAATTAAAGCCTTAATTTAGGATTAGTTTAGATCGCATCAAGTTTTTGGCGCCGTTGCCGGGGATTGCAACGGAGCTTTCGAATTTAGGTTATTTCATATTTGCCCTATCTTGTTTAATTAGCTAGCTTTTATTCTCTATTTCTAAACAAAAAAAAAAAAAAAAACAAAAAAAAAAACAACAAAAACTTCTTTTCGAGCGGTGTATGTCCACGTGGACTCGCGTGAACGGCCGCTTAGTTCGAAACGAAGCATTAGAAATTCCTCTCACCTTTGTGGGTAACGTCTCCATCTTTAATACAATGGCGAATGGAAACCCACCTCAAGCGATGACCCTGAAGGAGTACATGTACCCTACTCGGTCCACTCAACCTTCTAGCATCACGCTTCCAGCCGCTACGGCTCACTTCGAAATTAAATCCGGCATGATCCAAATGCTACCGGTCTTTCGTGGCATGGCCACTGAAAACCCGTACCAACACGTTAGGGAGTTTGAAGATATCTGCGGTACAATGAAATTTAATCAAGTTACTGATGACTCTCTCAAACTTAGGTTGTTCCCATTCTCCCTGAAAGAAAAAGCCAAAGCTTGGCTAATTTCGATACAACCGGGAACCTTTACGACTTGGAAGAGTCTAGCTGAAGCATTCTATAAGAAATTCTATTCCAAGCAGAAGACTGCTATTGCACGTCAATCTCTCAACATGTTTCATCAATTAGAGGGAGAGACTTTCTACACATACTTCGAAAGATTCAAGGATCTTCTACTTGAATGCCCTCATCATGGGTTTGAAAAAATTCGACTGATCCAGATCCTCTACGAAGGTCTCAACTATACGACTAAGACTATGGTAGAATCTCTCTGTAATGGAGGATTCACCGAGAAGACTGTCGATGAGGCCTGGAATTATTTCGAGGAAATGGCAGAGAATACCTTAGAATGGGAGCCAGTTAGTGTTGACCCTAAGAAACCCATTGCTACTAGCAAAGGAGGTCTTTATAAAGTCGAATCTAGTTTCGAGGATGATGCCAAAATGGCCGCACTAATACGAAGACTCGAAGCCTTAGAAGTAAACAAGGAGGCGAACACTACTGCGTCTGAACCTACTAGATTTAAGGAATCCCCCATCTGTGTCTTGTATGATGGAACCGACCATCTGGTCGAGGATTGCCCTGGTTTACCAGTGGTTAAAGCTGAGCAAGCAAATGTGCTTGATACCTTCCGTAAGTTCAACCAAGGTAATAACCCTTATAGTCAAACGTATAATCCTGGTTGGCGAAACCATCCAAACCTTGCTTGGAAGCCACCACAAGGGTATGGAGGAGGATCATCTTTTCAAGGTCCTAATCAATACCCCTCCTCTAATCAACAATATAGATCCAATAACCAGTTCAATCAAGAGAATCAAAATACTGCGGCACCACAAGCACCTCCCTACATCCCTCCTAATCAAAGAAAGCCATCGGTGGAAGATATGCTCCAACAAATTTTACAGAAACAAATTATACAAGAGCAATCTGAAAAGGTCAATCAACTTGCCATAGCTAAATTAGAAACTCAATTCGAACAACTTACAGCGTCAGTAGGAGGACGAGAGAAAGGCCAATTTCCAAGCCAAACAATTCCTAATCCGAAAGGACAAAGCTATGGCCAAAACTCTTCAAAAGGCCAGTTTGAAGTTGGAACTACCTCTAGGGAACCCCATAAGGAAGTTCAAGCAATTCATACCCTAAGATCTGGCAAGGAAGTGGACAATCAAGTTCAAAATCCAGATGAAAACCAAACCAATACTGAAACTTCGAATGAGCGCCATAGTCAACCTGCTCAAGAGGATACGACAATTCAAAAAGATAAAGAACCTGTCGTTGAATCTTGCGCAAGACCTTATATACCCAAGGCCCCATTCCCACAGCGCCTGCAAGCCAATAAAAAATCTAATCAAAATGAGGGCATCCTAGAAGTCTTTAAGAATATGCAAATCAATATCCCATTCTTGGATGCCATTAAGCAAATACCCTCCTATGCTAAGTTTCTCAAGGACCTCACTACTATTAAAAGAAAAACATCTGTTCCTTGTGCTGCTACTATGGCAGCCCAAGCCTCCTGTTTTATTCAACAGACTGTTGCACCCAAGTATAAGGATCCGGGCTGTCCAACTATTTCTATAGGAATAGGAGACACAATAGTGGAAAAATGTCTTCTGGATTTGGGTGCTAGCGTTAACCTTCTACCCTATTCGGTTTACACTCAATTAGGTTTGGGGGAGTTAAAACCCACAACCCTGACGTTACTTTTAGCCGATAGGTCTGTAAAAATTCCAAAGGGCGTTGTTGAAGATGTCATCATTAAGGTGGACGAATTCTACTTCCCTGCTGATTTTGTCGTCCTCGATACTGAGCCAGTCCTAAACCCTAATAAACACATCCCTGTGATCTTAGGTCGACCATTCCTTGCTACGGCGGATGCTGTTATTCGATGTAGAAATGGAGTAATGACACTTTCATTTGGCAATATGAAGGTCGAACTCAATGTCTTTCGTAATAGCGTGCAACCTTCTGACATGATGACGTTGAAGAAGTTGATATGATTGATACTCTGGTTGGTGATACTTTTGATAACTCTTGTTTTAGTGATCCATTAGAACAATGCTTAGCCTATTTCGGACTAGACATGGACATGGATGCATCCATTAGAGAAGTCAATACACTCTTAGATTCTGCTCCTCCCATGGATATAGGTCGATGGAAGGCTAGGATAGAACCCCTACCAGTAAATAAATCTATGCCTATTCCATCAATCATCGAACCTCCAAAGTTAGAATTGAAACCTCTCCCTGACACGTTGAAGTACACTTTTCTTGGTGACTCTGAAACCTTGCCTGTTATTATTTCTTCACAATTAGACAAGGACCAAGAAAAGCGATTACTTGACGTCCTACAAAAACATAGAGAAGCCATTGGGTGGACCATAGCTGATATCAAAGGAATTAGTCCGTCGATAGTAATGCACCAAATTCATCTCGAAGAATATTCTAAACCCTCGAGAGAATCACAAAGGCGACTAAATCCCGTTATGAAGGAAGTAGTGCGAGGCGAAGTGATGAAGTTACTTGACGCAGGCATTATCTATCCTATATCCGATAGTCAATGGGTCAGCCCCGTACAAGTCGTTCCTAAAAAGTCTGGTGTTACCGTAGTTGCAAATGAAAATAATGAACTAGTCCCAACTCGAGTCCAAACTGGTTGGCGAGTTTGTATTGATTATAGGAAGTTAAACGCTATGACTAGAAAAGATCATTTTCCCTTACCTTTCATTGATCAAATGTTAGAGCGTTTAGCAGGTCATGCATACTACTCATTTTTGGATGGCTATTTGGGATATAACCAAATCCCAATTGCTCGTGAGGATCAAGAGAAAACGACGTTCACATGTCCGTTTGGTACATTTGCCTACCGTCGCATGCCCTTTGGGTTATGCAATGCACCTGCTACCTTTCAGCGGTGTATGTTAAGTATCTTTTCAGATATGGTAGAACGATTTTTAGAGATCTTCATGGACGATTTCTCAGTTTTTGGATCTAACTTTGATGAAGGGTTATATCACCTGTCTCTTGTTCTGATCCGTTGTAAGGAGAAGAACTTAGTTCTTAACTGGGAAAAATGTCACTTCATGGTCAAATCTGGTATTGTTTTAGGTCATATTGTGTCAGATAAGGGGATAGAAGTTGATAAAGCCAAGGTGGATCTTATCTCTAATTTACCACCTCCAAAAACTGTCAGAGAAGTGCGATCCTTCCTAGGACACGCTGGCTTCTACCGCCGCTTCATTAAAGACTTCTCAAAAATTTCTAAACCCTTATGTGACTTACTAGCCAAAGATGTCTCTTTCAAATTTACTCCTGCCTGCTTGAATGCCTTTGAAAGGCTTAAAACTGAATTAACATCAGCACCCATCATCCGACCTCCTGATTGGAATGCTCCATTCGAGGTGATGTGTGATGCATCAGATTACGCTTTAGGTGCAGTTTTAGGGCAACGAAGTGCTAAACTCCCCCACGTCATTCAATACGCGAGCAAAACTCTTAATGATGCTCAACTCAATTATTCAACCACTGAAAAAGAGTTATTAGCCGTCGTCTTTGCCCTAGACAAATTTCGTCCCTACCTAATTGGATCAAAGGTTATTATTTTTACTGATCACGCTGCGCTTAAGTATCTTCTCGCAAAGAAAGATGCTAAAGCACGATTAATTCGATGGATTTTATTGCTACAAGAATTTGATCTCGAAATTAGAGACAAAAAGGGATCGGAGAATGTAGTTGCCGACCACCTATCTAGGCTGATAGTTGAGCCAATGACAGAACCTACACCTATAGTCGAAACCTTTCCAGATGAGCAATTAATGCTAATATCTCATATTAACACCCCATGGTATGCTGATATTGTAAATTACCTAGTCACAGGACAGATGCCTAATACTTGGATTAAACAAGAACGAATGCGATTCATATCGAAAGCCAAATGGTATTTCTGGGATGAACCATATCTATTCAAATACTGTTCTGATCAAATTATCAGACGATGTGTCCCTGACTGCGATCATAAACATATTATCTCATTTTGCCATGACCACGCATGTGGTGGACACTTTAGTGGTAAGAAAACCGCTGCAAAAATTTTACAGTGTGGTTTCTATTGGCCGACCTTATTTAAAGATACTCATGCTTATTGCAAATCTTGTGATCGTTGTCAACGTCTAGGAAAAATTTCAAAACGTAATGAGATGCCCTTAAATCCAATTCAGATCGCATCAAGTTTTTGGCGCCGTTGCCGGGGACATTGATTTTATGGGACCTTTCCCTATGTCTTTGATGTTTGGGGCATTGATTTTATGGGACCTTTCCCTATGTCTTATGGTTGCCAATACATTCTAGTCTCTGTTGACTACGTCTCAAAATGGGTTGAAGCAGTCGCATGCCGAACAAATGACCACAAGGTCGTGGTCCAGTTCCTTAAAGAGAATATTTTTGCTAGATTTGGAACTCCACGTGCTATCATTAGCGATGGAGGTAAACATTTCTGCAATAGAATTTTTGAAGCAGTAATGAAAAAGTACTGCGTCACCCATAAGGTAGCCACTCCCTACCACCCTCAAACTAGTGGGCAAGTTGAAATTTCAAATAGGGAGATAAAGACGATTTTAGAGAAAACAATTAACCCTAATAGGAAGGATTGGTCACTTCGGTTGACTGATGCCCTGTGGGCATATCGTACAGCTTTTAAAACTCCGATTGGAATGTCTCCATATCGCATAGTCTATGGGAAGGCCTGTCATCTGCCTGTCAAGTTGGAACATAGGGCCTATTGGGCGATCAAACGATTAAATTATGACCTCGATAAAGCCGGTAAACAAAGAAAACTTCAACTCGATGAGCTCGATGAGATTCGAAATGATGCGTATAATTGCGCTAAGCGATATAAGGATCGAATGAAGATCATGCACGATAAGATCATAACTCGAAAGGAATTATATCCAGGCCAAAAAGTCCTATTATACAACTCTAGATTGCATCTGTTCCCTGGCAAGTTAAAATCACGTTGGACGGGACCATACATTATCGACAAAATTCACCCATACGGTGCGGTAGAACTCTTAAATGATAAGGATGGAACCACTTTCCAAGTGAACGGACATCGCTTGAAACCATACCTTGAGTATCTGACCCCAGAAGTTGAAGAGGTACTTCTGGAAGATCCTGTTTATCATGATTGATTTATCTATCTACTAAAAATCCTCTATTGTATAATAGCTGTTAGTTGTTTTTTTTTTATCATCTCCTATTTTTCTGTTTCAGTAGAATATCTGCTATTTATTTTTAGTTAAACTATGATTGTCTTTTCTTTTTCTTCGTGGCACTAACATTTTGCAGGAAACTATCATACAAAACATGTTTAAGGTATTATCCATCCTTAAAACTTTGTACTTGTATTTTTCATATATGTCCTTAAAAAAAATGCTATCATATAATGCCATCATCTCATTCATGAGCATGTCTAATTCATACATTGAGGACAATGTCTAATTTAAGTTTGGGGGTGTGATGTACCTTTTTGCAAAATCTTGTATGCATTCAATTTCCACAAAATTTTTCTGTTCTTATTTTGAATTTTTTTTACACAAAAAAAAAAAAATTTGTTTTTTTTAAAATAATATTAATAATGCATCAACTTACGCTGTAGTGGGACAGCTCGGCACATACGTCCTGGCGTATGTGTGTCTCGTCTGTAGTCCCCTACCAAAACTACAGCGTTCGTATAGAAGTCTATAGGAATTTGCATTTGCATATTTTTATTTTCTTGTTCATATTTTAGTTTCTTATCGTATTACTTTTGGTGTCCTTTTCGTTCTTTCAGAAAAAAAAAAAAAATTGATATATATATTTTACCTTTATTTCAGATTTTGTAGTATAATTCTAGTGTACTCGAATAGGACTATAAGGCACTTGGTAATCAAGGTATAAAGTCCAAGGATTAGCTAGAAAGAGTATGTCTAATATGGTTCTGACCCTTAGTAACCTTTTAGAGATTGTCAAAACAAACTAGACTTGACTTTCACTTCACATCTGGCTTACACCTCTAGGGTCTAGATTCAAAGCTTTCATATCACCTAATAGTCACTTGGAGTCCTGATGAACCATGCGGATCTGGTTCACTTGGTTTGAAAAAAAAAAAAAAAAATCAGTAGAAAAGCGACCAGTGAATTCTAAGGTATAGCGAAAAGGGCTACCTATTAGCATGGTCTAGGACCTGATTATATAAAAGTCTTAACTTGTATGCCCTAGTATGAGTGAAGCCTGGTCGATAGGGTTATGAGAATGATCCTATGGATGCAGAGTGAATCAAATATAAAGGCAACATGAGGATGGCTACCTAACTCATGAGAGCGTTGGCAGCGTGTCATGGGCATAGAGTGCAGCTGGCATGGTACAAGTTAGGAAGGGATATATAATTAGATCCAGAAAAAAATGAGACCAAAAAAAAAAAAGAAAAAAAAAAAGAAAAAAAAAAAGAAAATAGTGTGAAAGCCGTCGCTATAAACAATGTGGGGAAACTGGAATATCACATATAAAGCCGAAAGGTATTAAGGTGAATATCCACAACTCTCACTAGCCTGTCTAGATTAGCTGGTTTTGACTCAGGTTCTAAGGTCGACTTTGACCGTTCTAGGAGACTGTTAGAATGTTATGAATGTAGAGAACCAAACCCCCAGTTGTGTTTAGCCCAGACAGCACCGTGCACTCGAGCATAGTTGACCTTGACCTTTTCTAACGGGAAACTAATAGTTAGAACCTAAAGTGCTTACTTCGAAAGCCGAAGCTTGGGCTAGATACCTTGTGAGTCTTGTGCCTTAGAAATTCTATTTTTGAGTACTTTTTAATTATTCTATGAAACTGATTTTTCTTATTTCTTATTTTTATTTTTATTATTTAAAAAAAAAAATTTGAATTTTGTGGGTAGATTCACTGCAAACCCTCACGAGACAAAACTCGTCCACTGGGGTAACCTAGGGGTTTAACGGCTTGTTGCACGTGCTAAGTGCAATCGCGATTCCTGCGAAAGTGAGTTAGCTATTTTTATTCTTATTTTGTTTGCTTTCTCGAGGACGAGAAATATTCAAGTTTGGGGGTGTGTTGAGCGTCCATTTGGTGCGAATTATCCTTTCTTTTTCATGCACATAGCGTCACTTTGCTACGTAAAACTTTCATAATACACGTAAACTACATGAGTTTCTTTGCACCATGATATAGTAGACTCTCATACGAACCCAACGACATATTGGTTCACTCGCATACATTGCATGCATGAAAGATACAGAGCCTGAAAGTCCAAATTATTCTTTTATCGATAATCGTGTTTAAACCTGACAGGCGTCATTTCATGTGTGTCTTTCAGGAATCGATCCGGTAAGCGATGCAGTCAGCTCAAGGGCATCATACTGAAGCGTTGGATACTCTCACGGTGACCCGATGAAGGATGCATAATATGTTTCGAAGCAGTTCTGAAGAACAATGGAGCAAAGACTAAGTACACGATTTGGCGGAGAATTGACTTCATCAGGCGGACGAAGACCCCCGGACATTCTACAGAGCTTAATGAGGCATGATGGTGACTTACAGATGTGGCACGGAGAACACCCGAACCTACCACCTTTTCTCTCTCCTCTATTTCTTTCTGCCCTTTCTTTTCTCTTTCCCATACGATTCCATCGCAACCATCCATCCATCTCGGTCTGACCCGATCACATCCGCCCCTTACAATACAATACCCATGCACGTTCAACATATTCCATCACAGCCTTTAGTGCATCAAGCCATCACAACCACCCTTTGAAATCCAAGCCCAGCAGCGCTTCATTGCAGCCCACAAACCCAACTCGATGATCTCATCCCGTGCATCAGCATACACCGATCCCACTTAATGCATGCAGCCTCCCCACCATCACAGCCGTCCGATGGCATGCAGGATCAACCCCCACCGAACTCTCTCTATTTCCCTTTCTCTCTCACGGACCATTGATCACAGCCGTTCCTTCCCACCATGTAGCCGTCCCTCTCTCTTTATTTCCCAATAAATCACAGCCGGCCGTGCTACAGATCACATGCAGGCCCAGCTGCATTCCACCGAACCCATCACAGCCGACCGTTCCGTGCACCTCAAACACACCCTTGCACCATCAGCTCCGGATCTCTCTCTCCCGTTTCCTACTCTCTCTCTAGGCGATCTTCTCTCTCTCTTGCTCCGGACTTCTCTCTCTAAGCCAACCACCCAGCAGCCCATTAACCGCACCCTCTCTTTCCTTAACCGCCCGAGCCTTTCTCTCTCTAAAGTCCGATACTCTCTCTCTCTTTCCATTTCTTTCTCTTTCTAAAACTGAAACCCAGCGCCGGACTGCTATCCCTCCAACCCGATCACAGCCGTCCGATTCCCAGCTGTACCCGACCCATACACGCAACCAGCCGAACTTCTTTCTCTCTCCCGGATTTCTCTCTCTAAAACCCATGCACGTTCCCTCTCTTTCCTTATCTCTCTCACCACCGGACTCTCTCTCTCCTATATATAGGGAGGGATCCGAACCATCAAGGGGAGAGAGGTTTTGGACGAAAATCATCCACCACTAGAGGGCTTTGGACGACCGTACCTATTCCCATCACCCACCTTGCCATCCACCATCCGTGACCAAAACCGAACCCTAATCCTCCACATCCCGTTGCCGCCGGCTATCATCTGTCATTCGTCCATCATCCGTACCATCGAAGCCGTGCCGCAGCCGAGTCGAAGTGAAGGAGCATCGATCGGAGAGGAGGACAACGAAGAGCAAAAGCGTATTCCGAGAATGATCTGTATCTTGCTCTTCCCTTCCCTTACTTTTGATGTAATGCAACTCATGATGAACTAAACATATTGCTAAGGCTTAGATGAAACCCCGGTTATAAATATTATTTAGGTTTATTTTATGTGATCTATGCCAATGCACCTTAATGATTATGCGATTTAATTCTTAATTAATTGATGATTCAATTTGCTCTCACAATCCATGCCATGTATGTTTTGTAGTTAGCGCTATAATTGATCGTCATGCAATTAGGCCTATTTTAATCGAATAATTAAAACCCATATCTTGCATGCTTAACTCAGACATCGGATGCTCTGCTCATGTGCTTTGATCCGTTGTGCTTAACCTAGATGTGTGATGCTTCGTTTTATTACATATGCTTGAATTGAATCCAATATTAGAAAATCATATTTAGAACCTAAAGATCACATCCTCGAGTCGAGCACGGGATTTGTATTCCCGCATGCTACTCGTATGCATAGATCATTTTGAATAAACCTAGTAATACGGATAACCGAGGTGGATTCGAATGCCTTAGTACCTTCTCCACTTGAAACTCGACTTACCGTAACTAGCTTGTTTTTCTTTCTTTAATTAATTCGTTTTTAATCTCAAAACAATCAACTCCCATTAAACTACCTTTTAAAGTAATTTAGGTTAAATAGTTAATAACTCTAGATTAGATAGTTCCCTCATTAGCAATCCCTGTGGGATCGACCTCGTAATACGTACCGCTCCTACAAAGCGATTCGTGCACTTGCGAGTTATAATTTAGATCAAATTAAAGCCTTAATTTAGGATTAGTTTAGATCGCATCATCCACAAATACCACAACGAATCTGTCCAGGAACATGCTGAAGACTCGGTTCATCAGATCCATGAATACTGCAGGGGCGTTTATTAGATCGAAGGGCATGACCAAAAACTCATAGTGCCCATATCGTGTCCGGAACGCTGTCTTCGGAATATCCTCTGCTCTCACAACCAATTGGTGATATCCGGTTCTCAGGTCAATCTTCGAGAAATAACAAGCACCATTCAACTGATCAAAGAGATCCTCGATTCACGGCAAAGGGTACTTGTTCTTGATCGTGATGCTATTCAGCTTGCGATAATCGATGCAAAGCCTCTTTGTCCCATCCTTCTTTTGAGCAAAGAGGACAGGGGCTCCCCAAGGAGATGTGCTCGGACGAATGAAGCCTCTATCGAGCAACTCCTCTAACTGGATCTTTAGTTCCTTTAGCTCCGCAGGAGCCATCCGGTACGGAGCAATCGAGACCGGTGCTGCTCCCGGTACCAGATCTATAGCAAACTCAACTTCCCGAGGTGGAGGTAAGCCTGGGAGCTCATCTGGGAAGACATCCGAAAACTCACGAACCATCAGCGGTAGCACCACTGGTTTCCCATCTTTATCTCTGCTCGGTAGCTGCGACAGTAAGCTAAGGGTAATCTGTTGCAGCGGTACCGGACATAAAATCTTCTGCTTGTCTCCTATAAAGTAGAACGTCTTGCTCCCCGGAAGTGAGAATGTGACTTTCTTAGTGAAGCAATCGAGGTTGACGTGATAGGCTGACATCCAATCCATCCCAAGCAGTACGCCCACTCCTTCTAAGGCCAGGATGATGAGGTCTGCTAAGAGCTCTCGGTCTCCAATATGAATGATGCAATCTCGGTAGATTCAGTGCACATCGGTACTTACCCCGAGCAGTGAAAACACCGACAGAGTATGACCCAGTGGAACCGACTCCAGTCTCAAAGTCTTGACAAAACTAGGGGCGATATAGGAGTGAGTAGACCCACTATCGAAATGAACGAAAGCAAGGGTCGAAAAGACAAGAAGGGTACCTAGCGTTATCAGAAACACGTAACTAATCTAGCTACCGGTCACTACCAGTTCTAACAAGTCAACACTAATAGCGAAGACAACTACATAATCACTACTACGAATAGAAATTTTAAGTTCAGGGTTACCTTTAATCGCTCCCCCAGAAGCCTCTAGGTCTTGACCGACTAGCATATACGCCCTTCCCTGAGCTTGGTTGCCTCCTCTGCCCTGACGGAGGAAAGGTCTCTGCTGCTGTAGCTGGGGAGGACGTTGCTGCTGCTGAGCTTTTTGGGGAGGCCTCTGCTGCTGCACAGGTGGTGGCAACAGAGCAGGCCTCTGGGGTGGAGCAAGAAGGACTGGCTGCCGATGAAGCTATGGACAGTTCCACTTCAGATGCTCCAAAGAACCACACTGGAAACATCCACGCCGCTAGGGTCCAAGAGCTGGAGGACCACGAAAGTACTGAGGCTGGCGCGATGGGGGTCGAGTCTCCATAGGCCTAAACCTCTTCTGAGTCGGTGGATCGTTACGACTGTTGCCACCCTGCTTCTCTAGGATAGCGCATGATTCCTTCAACTCTTGCTCCACTGCCAGGGACCGGTTGACCAACTCCTCGTAAGATTGCCCCAAGAAAGGGGTGACCCTGCGTCTGATCACTGTGGGGGAAAATCTTCGTGCCGACCCGAAGATTTCTCCGCACCAGTCAATTGAAGTTTTGAGTTGAAGTTCGTTGTTCGATCTGTCAATTGGAGTTGGAGCTTTCAATATGCAAACAGAGAAAGTTGGATACGAGAGATGTGATCTCGGAGTTCAGCCGAAGCCTATGTCTCCGTGCTATAGGGAGCAACCCGAATTCACTAACACTTGTATCGAAGTGATCTCGACAGACCGAGTATCACTGAAACCACTCTGATCTCTTCAAAGGAGAGAAGAAGATCAAATGAGGTGGAAGAGGGAAAGCTGAGAAATTCCAGAGCTCTGGGTTCTGAAAATCAGATCTCAGAAGTGGAAATCAGATTTTTCGGATCTTTTTACATTCGAAGGTTCTGCTATTTATAGAATTTCTGGGGAGGAACTCTGGGGCAAATGGCGGTCTCTGCTGCCGTATCTGGGGATCCTCCAGGTAAAGCTGGTGGACCCCGCTACCGTCTCCTGGGGGGATTCCTCAGGCTCTTGGGCCCACCAGGCAGGGCCGGTGGGTCCCGCTGTAGTCTCCGGGGGCCCACCAGGTAGGGCCGGTGGGTCCCGCTGATTTGAAAATTTATTGCCAAAATTTGCACCCACAGTTACCCCGTCCAAGTTAGCTAAGAGGTCACTTTGGCTGGCTTGGATTCGTGGTGCAAAGTTAATGACCCCTGTTACACATGTAGAGGAGCTTTTGTCGAGTGTTAGCGTTTTTTGAAAATAAGATTTTCATCGGTCAACTTCTGACTGATCGGTCAAAATTGATCGATCGGTCAAGTTTGATCGATCGGTTGGATTTGACCGATCGGTTAAATTCAACCGGTCGAGGTTGGAGTGATCGGTCAGAAAACACAGTTTTCTGACCGATCCAGTAGAAATTCGACCGATCGGTTGAATTTGACCAATCGGTCAAGTTTGACCGATCGGTTAAATTCAACCGGTCGAGGTTGGAGTGATCGGTCAGAAAACACAGTTTTCTGACCGATCCAGTAGAAATTCGACCGATCAGTTGAATTTGACCGATCGGTTAAATTCAACCGGTCGAGGTTGGAGTGATCGATCAGAAAAAACACAGTTTTCTGACCGATCCCGTAGAAATTCGACCGATTGGTTGAATTTGATCGATCGGCCAAGTTTGACCGATCGGTTAAATTCAACTGGTCGAGTTTGGAGTGATCGGTCAGGAAACACAGTTTTCTGACTGATCCATTAGAAATTCAACCGATCGGTTGAATTTGACCGATCGGTCATGTTTGATCGATCGGTTAAATTCAACCGGTCGAGTTTGGTGTGATCGGGCAAAAAGTCAAGTTTTTTGCCAGATCCAGTAGAAAATCGACCGATCGTATGAATTTGACTGATCGGATAAATTCAACCGGTCCAGATTGGCATGATCAGGGAAAAGCCAAGTTTTTTGCCTGATCCAGTAGAAAATCAATCGATCGGATGAACTTGACCGATCGGTCAAGTCTGACCGATTCGGATAAATTCAACCGGTCAAGGTTGGCGGGATCGGGCAAAAAGCCAAGTTTTTTGCCTGATCCAGTAGAAAATCGACCGATCGGATGAATTTGACTGATCGGTCAAGTTTGATCGATCGGTTAAATTCAACCGGTCGAGGTTGGCGGGATCGGGCAAAAAGCCAAGTTTTTTGCCTGATCCAGTAGAAAATCGACCGATCGGATGAATTTGACCGATCGGTCAAGCTTGACCAATCGGTTAAATTCAACTGGTCGAGGTTAAGTTTCGAACCTGCCCATTTCGAGGCGGCAGTATAGCCTGTTCTTCTTCTTGATCTTCGGGCAGAGTTTTGAACATTGATGGAGTTTGATTTTTTCTGTTTCGAATCTTTGGTTTGTCTGAATGGGGATTTTTTGAACCGGCGGTCCGGTTCACTTGGACCAGTGGTTCGCTTGGACCGGTGGCTCACTTGGACCGGCGGTCTGACGCTTAGTCTGGTCCGATGGTTCGCCTGGTTTTGCGCTTGCTACGGATAGATGCCACGTGTACCTGCAAAAACATGCGATTTGATATGGTAATGACACGTGTCCTCTCGATTTGTGCGCCTAATTCCCTCAGGATACTTAATCTTCTATGGCTGTCATTTTCGCCTCACGCTTTCAGAAATTTTTCGAAGTCCAGAACTTTTGCTCCCAATCTCTCGTTCTCTGTTTCCTTTCGATCGGTCAAATGGCGTCTTCTGGCAGTTTGAAGAAGAACGCAGTTCCTTCCAAGAGGAAGGGGAAGGAGATTGCTGAAGAATCATCCCCCCCAAAGGTCGCGATAAGGGCAAAGCAGTGCTCGTGGAGTTGGGTCAACTGGGCAAAAGACATACTGGAGTGGGATTCGCTTCTGCTCCATCAAGGCCGGAACATGTTCCGAAGGCGAAGTTCGTCTTGGGCCCTCTGATGCCTTTGGCGGAGGAGCCTGCCTATGTTTACAACACAGGTGGCCAGCTCACTGACTCGAAGAGGGCAAAGTGGCAAAAGCTGCTGGCGTGCTTCACAGAGGGGAAGAACCGGCCGTCACTGTCAGGGGTTATATCTGGTTTTGGCATCGACAAACAGATAGTGTTTGTGAACGTTGCCAGCATGGAGCAGGTGATGGGGACAGTGGTCTCCGTGGGCCAGCTGAACTGCGGACTTCATCTTCCGCTGCTGCCGTTTGCTGCGAGACTGCTAAATACCTCCGGCTTTTGCCCAGGACAGCTCACCGGCAATGCATGGAGGATAATCTACGCCTTCTGCCGCGTAGAGTCCGATTTCCAGAAGGAGCTGAGGGAGTGCTACTCCAGCCTCCCAGATGATGAAGAGGCTCAGATTGAATTGGGCTACTTCTTCTATCATTACAGATGGGCTTCGAGGAAAGACAGCCCTTTCTTCAACCTGACAGGGGTTTCTGCTCTACGCCCCCTCACCGACACAGTTGCCTCCGATAAGCTATACACTGAGTGGCCGCTCTCAGTTGCTGGTGCCTGGACTCCACTCTCAGTGCCAAAGACTCCTCGCACTAACGTGAACAAGGAGATCAAGATGTACTATGCAGGAGGAAAGCTGGCTTGGCCTTCGGAGAGGGTTGGGGCCATCGACAACCTGTTCCTGGAGTTGACCTGCGGTACCAGATCATGGAAGCAGTTTTCGAACTGCCCAGTCAGGTATGGCAACGCCAACCTCCTTTACCGATTACAGGCCAGATATGAAGACAATGAAGTTTTGTACTCAGACTATGAGGAGGATCCTCAGTCTGACAAGATTATCAGAAAGATTCGAATCGAGAAGAAGGCCTATGGTGCGAGGCGCCGATTGCCCACCACTGAGGAGAAGTTGGTGATACAACGAGGCCCAGCGAAGAAGAAGAGAAAAATCCTCATCAAGCAGAAGGAAGATGAGGACCAAGAAAAGAAGGAGAAAGATGAAGAAGAAGAGGAAGAAGAAAAGAAGAAGGAAGACGAGGAAGAAGAAGAAGAAGATACTGAAAATGGCAGCAACGGCAACGGCGGCAACGACGATGATGATGAAGATGGGGGTGGTAAGGATGATCTTCCTCCAACCCCCATTGGTGGGGACGGTGGAAATGGGGGTGGTGAGGAAGAAATTCCTCCCACCCCTACTGGTGGTGACCAAGGACAGGGGGGTGGTGGGGATGACCTTCCTCCCACCCCCACTGGCGGTGAAGCAGAAGAAGAAGACTCTCTGCCTATCCCCATCGATGAGGCTAAGGCCCGTCGCATGGAAGGGGTTATAGATGCGGAGGGCGACGGCCACAAGGTGGTTCCCGCCTACCACTTCGCGGAGTTGAAGAAGCGCCCGATGCGCTTGAAGATCAAATTCTTGGGGAGTGGTGGGGTTGGAAGCAACCCCATGCCCCTCGATCAAATCCCTCCCGAAGTTCCTCGTATCGAAGGAGCGACTACGAGCGGGGGTTTGGAGGTTAAGCAACCTCCACCCCCCTCGCACTCTTTGGCTGAGGAGGTGGCTGCTCTAATGGCTGGGCTTGATCAGCTAAGCGTGCAGCAAGAGAAAGGGGGTGTCTCACCTCCCCAGGGTGCTCCGTCTCCTATTCACTTAGAGAGAGAGAGCCGTGTGGGCGATGAGGCTCCCCAACCCCAGCCAGAGCCAACTCCCACCAAGGAGAAGTCGACCCCTCGGGGTAAGAGCTCCGACCGTGGGAAGGGAAAGGCTCCTCGAGTCGATGTCTCAGGTATCTGTACTAATTTGCCTCGATTGCCTTGCCTTCGAAGTTTGAATTTATTCTAACTCTTTGAACTTTTGTTGATTGTAGGTACGCCTGCTGGCTCGACTCAGAAAATAAAGAACTTGGGTGAGGTTGACATCAACCACCCAACGGCTGTGATCCGGAAGCTCTGCAACCTTCCGGAGGCTACTCTGGATGAAGCCTTTGACAGGCTTGAAGTAGTGGTATATGCATCTGCTTGATCGATCATTTGAGTTGTATCTTCAAAATAATTCTAACTCTTTTGTTTCTTTGCAGAACTCAACAGTTTTGAAATTCGCGAGCAAGCTCTTCAGGAAGGCAGGAGAATGGGAAGCTTCATCTGAAGTATCCCGTTTGACTGCTGAATTGGAGGCTACAAACAAGGAAAAAGACAAGTTGAGGGAACTTCTCTTCTCCAAGAAGGAGGCCTTGAAAGCCAAGATCGAGGCTCTTCGCAAGGAGAAGCTCGAAAGCAAGGGCTGGCAGAACAGATACGAGGCCCGGGGTCACGAGCTCGAGGAGTTGAAGAATCGATTTTTCAAGATCGAGAACTTATCCTTTGATCGCGTGGCCCGAATAAAGTTGTTGGAGGCTGAACTTGCTGCAAGGGATACCGCTCTTGCTGCTAAGGAGACAGCCTCAGCTGGCAGGGAGGAGGCTCTAAAAAAGGAGCTGGATCATATGCGTGCTGAATGCACGAGTTACAGGGAGACGGCCGAGAAGGCGGTGAAAGCCCTTAGGGTCCATGCTAGCAGCGTCCGATCTTCCAAGGCTTCAGTGGCGAGCAAAGCTCGTGGTGGATCTGAAGGAGAGAAGTCGCGTGCTCATAGTGTGGCGAATCCCTGATGTATTCTATCTTCTTTTTTTGCTTGTTGTACCTGTAAACTCTTCACACAAAAGCTCATTCTTTGTATTTGATCCTTTTTGATAATAAAGATATCTTTTTGGTTGTTCGAAATTGAATGTCTCTGGTATTGAATCCTTTGAATGTTATGTTCTGGATGGTATTGGAATAATTGAATATTCGTACACTTAAAAAGAAGGGGTCGAGTCGCAACTCAATCACCCGAACTTGTTAAGTAACTCGAAAATTGAAGGTTGTTGCAACGCAACTTGAAATCGTTAACATTTATATGTGAGGGGTTGAGTCGCAACTCAAGCACCCAAACCTGTTAGACGATATTGAATTTGAAATTGAAAGTCATTTAACAGTTGTAAATAAGGGTTAGTGTCGCAACACAAAACTCCCAAACCTGTTAAATAGACGTAGTAATTTGAAGGTTGTGTTGTAGCACAACCCAAAACCGTTTTAACATTTGCCTGTAAGGGGTTGAGTCGCAACTCAAACACCTAAACTTGTTAAACGACCTGGTAATTTGAATGTAGATGGTTTGAAACTGCTTCAGAACTTGAATTGAAAAGCTGAACATTTGCACACTTGAACATT
This sequence comes from Chamaelirium japonicum, assembly GCA_947650365.1. NCBI lineage: Eukaryota > Viridiplantae > Streptophyta > Magnoliopsida > Liliales > Melanthiaceae > Chamaelirium > Chamaelirium japonicum. The sequence continues at coordinate 4,067,621 of OX393560.1, forward strand.
TGAAAGAGAACTTTATTCATCATGGTATTTACATCATGGATAGAACAATTTGAGGTGCCTAGCATTCCAAGCCCGCGGCAGTCTTTCTCCTTCTGGTGAAATCAGTCGGTAAGACCCTTTGCCTCCTACTGATTCCACAATATAGGGTCCTTTCCAGTTGGGAGCTAGTTTTCCGCTGCTGTGCTCCTTCGTGTTGTAGAAGACTGCTCTGAGGACCAGACTGCCAATTGGGAATTGTCGTTTGTAGACCTTTAGATCGTAGGCTTGCTTGATCTTTTGCTGATACTTGGCTACACGAAGGGATGCTTGATCTCTTAGTTCTTCAGAGAAATCCAGATCATCGACGCGAAGCTCTTCATTGATCCCTTCTTCAACTGCCCTGGTCTTCAAAGTATTTGATATATTCTCTGTCGGGAGTACTGCTTCTGATCCATATGTCAGACGGAAAGGTGAGAACCCTATGGATCTTCTCGGAGTTGTGCGATATCCCCAAAGAACTTCAGGTAGGACTTGTTCCCACAATCATTTCTTATTGTTGAGTTTCTTCTTGAGTATACCAAGAATAGCTCTATTGGAGGCTTCAGCTTGACCATTACATTGAGGATATCTTGGAGTTGAATAAAAGAGTTTGATTCCGTAGTTTAGGCAGAATTCTCAGAATTTGTCGAAGTCAAATTGAGCTCCATTGTCAGCAACTAGAACTTGCGGTGTACCAAACCTTGAGAAGATGTTGTGCCGAATAAATTTGATCACTTCATCATCGGTCTCTCGAAAGAGTGGCACAGCTTCAACCCATTTGGTGAAGTAATCTGTTGCCAGCAGTAGATACTTCTTCTTGCTCGGGGTTGGAGGAAAGGGACCCAAGAAGTCCAACCCCCATTGATGGAAAGGCCACAGACTCGAAAGTTGGTGAAACTCATCTGCAGGGAGATGTATAGCCCGAGCGTGTCGCTGGCATGGCTCGCATCTTTGAACGAGTTGGTGAGCATCCCTTGCCATTGTTGGCCAGTAGTAGCCTTGTAATTTTGTCTTGGCTTCAAGTGATCTTCCTCCCGAATGGTTCCCGCAGGCTCCAGAGTGGATATCAATCAGGATTGCCTTTGCTTGTTCAGGACCAATGCATATGAGGAACATCCCATTGTGAGATTTGAAGTATAGATCTTCTCCTCGAATGATATAGCATGGGAGCTTTCTTTGAAGTTTTCGGACTTGAGTTGGATCTTCTGGCATTTTGCCATTTTTGAAGAAGTCGAAAATTGACCGTCTCCAATCCTCGAGCTCACTTGTAGTGGTAAAGTTCAGTATCAGTTGATTTCCACCCCCAGATCTTTTTGTAGTAGCAAGGATCTATTGTTCGGGGGTGGTCTTGGGTACTTCTTGATAATCAATTTGTATTTGTCTTCCTCTGAGGGAGTCTCCAATAACAGAGGCAGCATTGGCTAAGGCATCTGCTTCTTGATTCTCTGCTCTTGGGATTTGAATGAATTCAGTATTAGTAAAACATTGTTGAAGACGTCGTACTAAGGCCAAGTAGAGTTGCATTCTCTCTTCACGAGCGGTGTATTCTCCATTGATTTGCCTTATGATCAGTTGGGAATCGCTGTAGACGATGATTCGATCTACCCCCAGGGATTCAGCCATTTCGAGTCCGGAAATGAGTGCTTCGTATTCGGCTTCATTATTGGTGGCATTGAATCCGAGGAGAGTGGTCTTTTGGAGATGATCGAGTTCGAGGGATATCAAGACTATCCCAGTTCCCGAACCGATGGCACTTGAAGCTCCATCAGTATAAAGCATCCACGGAGGAGTTGTGGCAAGAGCCTCGAGGCTCGGATCGGTTTTTGTTGCAAGATTGATCAGAGGATCAGCTTCATCTTCTAAGCGCATATCGACATCTTCTTCCCAAGTGATGGGATCTTCAATCGGAAAGTCAGCTAGAAAATCAGCAATGGCCTGACCTTTGATGGAAGTGCGAGATTCGAATTGAATCTCCAGGGCACTCATTTCGATCACCCATTTGGTCATTCGACCAGCTCGACCAGCTTTGTCAATGATATCTTTGAGGGGGTGTTCTGAAATGACAGTGATCTGATGAGAGACAAAGTAGGGTTGGAGGCGACGTGATGCAGTGAGCAAGGCCAGAATGACCTTCTCAGTTTTTGAATAACGAGACTCAGCCGGAAGAAGAGTATGGCTGATGTAGTAGACTGGATGCTCGATGTCTTCTCTTCTGCTGACTAGGACCGCACTGATTGCTTGATCGGTGACAGCGAGGTAGAGCCCTAGATCTTCTTTTGGAAGTGGAGCCGTCAGGATAGGGGCTTGCATCAGATATTTCTTGATGTCTTGGAAAGCTTCTTCGCAAATTGGACCCCATCCAGATGTATTCGCCTTTCATAGCTTGTCGAAGAGTGGTTTGCATTTGTCAGAAGACTTCGAGATGAACCGATTGAGGGCTGCCAACCTTCCAGTGAGGCGTTGAACTTCCTTTCGATTCGTAGGTGATGGCATGTCAAGGATAGCTCGAATTTGGTCGGGGTTGGCTTCAATGCCCCTCCTGGTCACAAGATGACCCAGGAATTTGCCCGATTGAACTCCGAAAGCACACTTGGCTGGATTGAGCTTCATACGGTACTTCCGAAGGACTTGAAAGGTTTCCGCCAGATCGGATAGATATTTTCCTCAAGTGGAGCTCTTTGTGAGGAGATCGTCGACATAGACTTCGACGTTGCGACCGATCTGATCTTCGAACATCTTTGTGACTAACCTTTGATAGGTAGAGCCAGCATTTTTGAGACCAAATGGCATTACATTATAGCAGTAAAGACCCCGGCTAGTCACAAAGCATGTCTTCTCTTGATCATCAGAGTGGAGCGGAATTTGATTGTACCCAGAGTATCCATCCATGAAAGATAGTAACTCGTGGCCAGCAGTGGCATCGACGAGTCTATCTATCCTTGGCATGGGAAATGGATCTTTGGGATAAGCCTTGTTGAGGTTGGTGAAGTCAATGCACACTTTGACCTTCTTGTTCTTCTTTGGAACAACAACTATGTTGGAGATCCAAGTAGGATACTCTACTTCACGGATGAAACCTACTGCGAGTAGTTTACTGATCTCTTCTTGAACTGCAATTTGTAGTTCTGGTCGTATTGTGCATGGCTTTTGCTTGACGGGTTTTACTTCTTCTTTGATAGCGAGCCGGTGGCAGGCATCATCTGGATTGATTCCTGGCATGTCTTCAAAGCACCAGGCGAAGACGTCGATATTGGATTGAAGGAAAGATACCATGTCTTGCGCTTCTGCGTCGCTAAGACCGGTACCAATAAATGTTTGTCGATGGAGATCTCCACTGCCGATATTGATTGGGATAATTTCTTCAATTGAAGGTGAGGCTTCCCATTCGATTGGTGGGGGCTCGATCAGTGGAATCTCCTTTGATTGCTATTTGGAAGAGGGGCCAGCTTCGTCTTGTGGCCGCTTTGGAGGGGCAATATTGATCTTACGATCTGTTTTTGCAGCTGCGGCTTCACACGATCTCCCGGCTTGTTGATCTCCTCGTATACAGACAATACCTTCTCCCGTTGCAAATTTGAGAAGTTGATGATAAGGAGAGGAGATGGCATTTATCTGGTGGAGGAATGGTCGCCCGAGAATGGTGTTGTAGCTGGATGTTCCTTCGACGATAGCAAATCTCACCGAGACTCGAGTCTCTCGGCTGAGATCGAGAGTGAACCTTGACTCGCCCATAATGATGCTTTGCTCACCGTTGAAACCAGTAATCACCGTTGGGACGACATCAAGGGTTGAATATTTATGTCCCAGACGTTTGAAGCAGTCTGAGAACATAATGTCGATGGAGCTCCCAGTGTCGATGAGGATCCGATTGACAGTGCTTCCATCAACGAGGAGCTTTAGGACCAAGGGGTCTCGATGCGGAGTATGAACTCCTTGAAGGTCTGAGTCGTTGAATACGATGGAGGGCCAAGCTAAACCCTCGATAGGCTTCTCGATCCATGTGTCTTCTTTGTTCGCCGCAGCACGAACATGGAAGATACAACGAACCTACCGATCAACTTCTTTCCCCGTCATCGCTTGATTGTGCAATGATCCGTGAATTCCGAAGACGTTGGCATTCACAGTGAGAGGAGATCGGTTAGAAGAGATTTGATGGACCCAGCAAGCTTCTTTCCCCTTTGCAGATGATCGGCGTTGATCTTGCCCTTCTTTGGTGAACTCTTGTAGATGGCCCTCTCGCAACAAATCTTCGAGATGAAATTTTAGCCGGTAGCATCGATCGGTGGAATGATCGTGACTTCGGTGGAAGTCGCAATAAACTGTTTTGTCCGCCGTGAATTTAGTGTTTGGCTGAAGCAGATTGGGCCTTCGAAGGAATTCTTCGTGTTGAATACGGTCGAGGATCTGTTCGACCGGTAAATTCCACTCGGTGAAAGTGGTCTTCGTCGGAGATCGTCTTCCATCGTTCTTCAATCGTTTATTGGCAGGGGGGGCTGCTGCCTCAGTGTTGTGAGCTTTGGCAGCATACTTCGGAGCCTCTCTCTCCGCAGGCCTTCGTTTTGACTCTCGCCCCTTTCGGGCCACTTGATCATCTTCAACCTCAATCTCCCTCTGAATTCGATCAAACATTGAACCCAGGGAAGGAGGGGGATTGCGAATGAAGTCGTTGTAGATGTGTAGATCGAAGCGGAGGGCGTTCTGGAAAGCCAACATGATGGCTTTATCATTCAGATGTCTTCCAGAGAGGGCAGCATGCTCGTTGTGAAATCTCCTTGTGAAACTGCGGAGAGTCTCGTCAGTACCCATCCTTAGCCGATAGAGGGAGTCGAGCTTCTTTTCTGGCTTCAGATTGAGTTGATAATGCTGCACGAAGAGGTTAGTCAAAACACCGAACTGGGTGATGGACCCAGCTCGGAGATTATGATACCAATCGAGTGATGGCTCATCGAGACTTCCGGCGAAAATGCGACAAAGCACGTTGTTTTCTTCTTCGTGCGATGTCAAGGCTTGCTTGAAGGCAAGTATATGGAGAGTTGGATCTCCTCTGATGCAATTGAATTTGGGGAGAGTGAGAGTTCTCCATCCCCTTGGAAATGTTGACTCGAACAAACTCCGATGGAGAGGTCCGGCAGAGGAGTACCCATCTCTACGACCATGCCCCCGAATTGGATGTAGATCGAGAGGCAGAATCGAGAGGTCTTGTTCAGGCCTCTGAATATCAGCAGGTTGGAGTCAGTGGCGAAGGTCCGATCCGAGTCCACGCTGGAGTGGAATGTAAGGGGAGACTCTACTCTTTGAGGGAGCACCCTTCATCTGGTGTCTTCTTGGTATATCGGGCTTTGAAGGAGCCTTCCTATCGCAGTTGCGACCAGAAGATGATTGGGAGGACTCGTCGTCGAGGCGATCCCAAATACTCTGCTTCCATGGGGCAGCAGAGGGAGTTGGGTCGTGATGAATCCTCTCGAAGGCAGCAGTGCCCATTGACCTTCGTTGCTCGGAATGGATTGACTGTCGCGGAAGATCAACCCTCTTACTTGTAGAGGGGATAGGAAGAGCGATCACAGCCTCGGAGGCTGCCTTCTTGAGGGTGTCCCTCTCTGCGATGAGGGCGGCGTTTGGTTTTGCAAATTAAAGCAATTGAAAGTCGACTGTAGAGATTTGATAGGTCGATGGAGGGTCTTAAGCAGGAGTGGGGGCAGTTTGCCCAATCGACTGTCGTGCGGGCTGGGCGATCGGTCGATCGACAGATCTCCCACTCCCTGAGCAAACCCCCATCTCGGGGACAGCAAGGGGCTGTCCGAAGTTGAGCCTTTGACTCATTGAACGAGTCTCAGGACGAGCTTGTTGTTGAGTGTTACTTCCTTCTGGTTGACCCTGATGTTTCGTTCTCGCCATTTAGTAGAGAGCGAAGGGTACAACGAGAGTGCTGATGTCCGAACAGTTGTCTGATCAACCGAGGGGGCGAGGAAGTTTGACTATCAAGATCAGTTGTCTGCTCAACCGATCTAATAGTCATAGAGAGAGCTTGGCTTTTCGTTCGGAATCCCACAGACGGCGCCAAACTGTGGGGGAAAATCTTCGTGCCGACCCGAAGATTTCTCCGCACCAGTCAATTGAAGTTTTGAGTTGAAGATCATTGTTCGATCTGTCGATTGGAGTTGGAGCTTTCAATATGCAAACAGAGAAAGTTGGATACGAGAGATGTGATCTCGGAGTTCAGCCGAAGCCTACATCTCCGTGTTATAGGGAGCAATCCGAATTCACTAACACTTGTATCAAAGTGATCTCGACAGACCGAGTATCACTGAAACCACTCTGATCTCTTCAAAGGAGAGAAGAAGATCAAATAAGGTGGAAGAGGGAAAGCTGAGAAATTTCAGAGCTTTGGGTTCTGAAAATCAGATCTCAGAAGTGGAAATCAGATTTTTTGGATCTTTTTAGATTCGAAGGTTCTGCTATTTATAGAATTTCTGGGGAGGAACTCTAGGGCAAATGGCGGTCTCTGTTGCCGTATCTGGGGATCCTCCGGCCAGGTAAAGCTGGTGGACCCCGCTACCGTCTCCTGGGGGGATTCCTCAGTCTCCGGGGGCCCACCAGGTAGGGCCGGTGGGTCCCGCTGATTTGAAGATTTCTTGCCAAAATTTGCACCCACAATCGCTGGATTCAAGCCATGCTCAAAGCGCAAGGTCCTCCTACCGTCGGTCGCTACCTGGTGTAGGGCATACCTCGCAAGCTTCGAGAACTTGGCCTCATATTGTGTCACAGTACGAGACCCCTGATAGAGTGCTAGAAACTCCATCTCCATCCGTTTCTGCATGGTAACCGGAAAGAACTTCTTCCGAAATAGTTCCTCGAACTTCTGCCACGTGATCGCTCCTCGATCTGCTATTTTGGTGCGCTGGACTGTCTGCCACCAGAAGTCTGCCTCAGCCTCAAACTGGTACGAGGCAAAGATCACTCTCCTATCATCGGTGATGCCTAACACGCTCAGAATCTTCTCGATCTGCTGGAACCATCGATCGGCCTCTAAGGGGTCTGGCTCACCCTTGAAGCTCGGTGGTCCCATCACCTTGAAATCCTTCAGTAGTTTCCCCTGCCACTCACCCTCGGCCAGCTGACGAGCTTGGACCTGGGCAAGAGCAGCCTACGCTAACGCGGCCTGCTGCTGAGCAGTCGTCTGCTGCTGCGCAATAGCAGCCTGCTGTTATTGGACCATGGTAGCCATCCCCTGGAGCATTTCTATCATCCTCGCCGTACTATCAGACGCAGAGGACGATCCTGTTCCGTTGTTCGCACCATTTCCACTCCTAGTGCCCGCCATCTGAAATGGAAAGATAGTCCTAACGTCAACCATCCACTAACCAACTACGAAAACTCTAGACTCATAATCCTAAAGACTAACCCCTATGAACATATCCCTAGGCTCTGATACCAGCTGTCACGCCCCAGAAATCTGAAGACCGATTCTTGGGGTATGAGGTGAGAAAAAGGGGTTTTGGGATCAAGTCAATTAACTATGCCGATTGGGATTCTCACCGGGCTTCTTCTACACTCACACACATGGAAAGGAAAGAAGGGGAAGAAGCAAGAGATGATATTTTAAAACTTGAAAATATTTTTATTCAATTTAGAAAATCAACAAGGATAAATATTAAATCAGGCTCGACCTTCAAAAGGGGTATCCTCTCAGTATGTGCGACCTAACGGTGTCACTACATACTGAAAGAAGATCCTCCGAAGGAGCACGAGGCTCAAGCCTCCGACGGCGAGCCAAGTATCTTACCCCCTCCCTAACACTCGATGCATCGATCTGGAGGTCCTATCTACTGGCTTGCCAAATTAGGTCAATTATTCTTTTTATATTTTCATTGTGATCTAACCTATGCTTGGGGCCTTGAGGAGAGGCCTACCCAAAAGGTTCAGCTGGCACATTACCACTTATCAGACTAGCTAACTAATGATAAAATTATTATCCCAAACCAGTTCGATTACATCGAATGCTAAGACCGACATAATAGAAAGACAAGCTGCTATCCTAAACTAACTGCTGGACTTTCTATTGCTGCTCCTGTGCCTTCGTTCCTGCAGGAGAGTCTACTCGTGGGAATGAGTAGCCCTCAAAAATACATTTGGAAGATTAGCCAAATAAATGGCTAGTGACAAGCTAACAGTTTTAATAATTAACAATGCTCGTATTTTAAGACAATTTATTGATTAACCTAAGTGTCAAACTATGTTCTCAATCACGTCCTATGTGTCCATGCAATTTCTACATTCACATACAAATCCTACTGTCACTAGGTCATCGTGTAAACAGTCATACAATTCTAATTTAATAAAGATAAACACACACTCAGATCTGAACCCCAGATATTTGTTCAACCTGCTCCCGGTCGGGCATTACTATCGGGCCTTTTATTTCGATGTAGAGGGCCAATTCTCTCGCCGTGCATCCACCAACACCATGCACTAATCACCCAGATGATCATAAGGGGTTTTCCGTCTTTCACGGTGGAGCTCTATCGCCCAACTTGCTTTACTATGAGGACTTTAACTCCCCGGGACAGGGTTGCTAGGCCAATCCCTACTCGAGGGCACCACCTATTGGCTTTACCCCAACCCTTGCCCGTGACCCCTAACCTAATTAACTTCGGCTGTACGCGCAGGGTGGTTCACGGCCCTTGCGCACACGGGGTCCCTACCCTCTAACCAGGTAGATTTTCAACAATTAACACATCACATGACATTGAAGGAACTATACAGTGATTGATCATATTCAATGGATTACCTTGGGATTCGTACCCACTCATAACCCAGCATCATAATTAAATATAATAAAGTACTCGCCCAAAATCCATTTACTAGGGTTACCACGCTCCTCTCAGGAGGGTGGGTCCCAATAATTCTTTACTCATTTATTTACTCATTTTAAATGGAATACCTACCTATGGTGTCCATGCAAATAATAGAATAGTTATTATTAAATTATTAACTTTTTATGCATGCGTCGCCGGACTCGCGACTCCGCATGCAAGGCGGGGTCCACTCGACCATATGCGACGACGCCCGGTGGGCCCGCATGCAGTGTTATGGACACCTACCCTTAATTTCTATATTGGTATTATTAATTATTAAAGAAAGTGTGCTATGCCAGCTGGTCGACGTGCCCGAACTCCCGTCTCTGGCCTCTGCTCCGTCCACGGTTGGATCGTCCCGGTACGAACTGGTAAGTTGCATGCATCCATACGTTACTAATATGCTAAAAGTGGAGATTTCAAATTTATTTGTGTGGGGACTGGATGTAGCTATCGTATCATGAACACGAAAATCGATGTGGTTAATGGGATAGCATTGTGCGTGATCGGGTTGTCCTTACCCAACTTGCACCGTAAAACGATCTAAGACTTTGTATTAGGATTTGAATAAAGTTGCATAGGCAATTGATTTGGTAGGTCAGCTACAGTTTAACCGAACGTGATTTAGGACAGGTTGCGATCAACTCGACCTAGGTCTCAAGGGCCAATGATTGTCATTCACACCTCACAAGCCTGTTTCGGACACCATGAGGGTTCGTGATCGGGCTAATGTCATGCTAGCAACAACTTCCTCAAAAGGACGAAGAAATACAATAACCCCAAGACAAGGTTTGGCACTGGTTGTCTTGGCCGCCTTATTGCCAAGCCATCTGGTGGTTGGCTTCTACTGTCTGCCAGTCGACGTCAAAGCCGACGGTGACCACCACAACGGAGGGAATACGGGGGGTCAAAGCGGTAGGTGGCTATCAGCCCATGGGGCCTGGTTGGGCTGGGTCTAGTACCACCTGCTGCATGGCTGCCGACAACAAGGCCGTCGGCAACCATCGTAGCAAGGTGAGAAAGAGGGGCGGCATTCAATAGATCAGCTCGTCGGTAGATCAGCCACCGGCAACCATGACCGCATCGAGGTCGAGAACCACAAGGGGGTTGGGGTTGGTCGGGTACACACAGAAAAAGAGGAAAAACAGGGCATAGATCTGATTGGCGAGTCGTTGGTCTGATCTCAACGGAACCACAAAGAAAAAAAACAGGGGAAAAGAGGGGAGGCGGCCAACCTGGTGCGAGGGGCTCGACTCCGGCTGCTCCTCTCCGATTCTGGCTACTCTCCGACACTGCGCACGCAAAACCCCACCGCGAGAGAGAGAAAAAGAGAGAGATCGGGGAGATGACGAGGGAGATCGGAGAGATGATGGGGGTCGGGTCGGGTCTAGGTTTTTTTTTTTAATAGGGGAGAGGGCCTGACGGAATAGGGATAAGAGGGGGGATCGGTTGAGAGATAGGGGGGAGAAGAGAGAGATCGGGTTTGAGAGAGAGAGAGAGGTGGGATCGGGTTGAGGGGGTTGGGTTTGGAATTAAAGAGAGATAAAGAGAGAGAAACAATTAGGGGGTTGGGTTTGAGATTAAAGAGAGATAAAGAGAGATAAACGATTAGGGGGTTGGGTTTGGGATTAAAGAGAGATAAAGAGAGAAATAATTAGGGGGTTGGGTTTGGGATTAAAGAGAGATAAAGAGAGGGAGACGATTAGGGGGTTGGGTTTGGGATTAAAGAGAGATAAAGAGAGAGAAACGATTAGGGGGTTGGGTTTGGGATTAAAGAGAGATAAAGATAGAGAAATTATTAGGGGGTTGGGTTTGGGATTAAAGAGAGATAAAGAGAGGGAGGCTGGGTTCGGTTATAGATTTAGGTGTTTTTAATTTTTAATTTATTTTATTATTATTATTATTTTTTTTTTTAGCAAACAAGTATAACTCGCAGTTGAGCATGGATTGCACTCGAGCTCGCATCGCACCAAGACGGGCCGGTGCGCAGGCCCACTGCTCGGTCCAACTCATGTTCAAGCACACACCATCGACAACCATAAATGAGAAAACAAATCAATCAATTTAGCAGCAATAAAATAATAATAAAACTGGGCTGCCCTGAATTCAAACGTATCGGGTATTACAAAATCACTATAGCGCTATAGTGATGTCGTTGTAGCAGATACAGTGAAATCACTGTAGCACTATAGTGATTCCGCTATAGCAGCTATAGTGAAATCACTGTAGTGCTATAGTGACTTCGTTGAGCTACTAAAAAACATTTGCTACAGTAAAATTACTGTAACAATAGTACTCAATTTTATAGCAATAGTAATCATTTCAATTGAGTATTATTGACAGATATTTGAGTATCTTTGTTACAGTGAAATCACTATAACTACTATAGTAATTTTTTCGTGACTGCTAAAAGAACTTTGCTACAGTAAAATCACTATAGTACTCAATATTAGTTGCAATAATGTTACAAAAATTGGTTTTGATGAGAGAATGAAAAAACTGGTTTTTGGGTTTAGTCCCATATTGCTCGTGGGGAGATCTTTTAATGCATTTATAATGGAACTCCCTTCATTAGGCTTTGTAGCTTCTCAAGAGCCAAGCCATAGCCCACCACACACACGCACGCGTGCTCCAAGCCTAGCCGGGCCGAGCACGGGCTCGGGCCGAGGCCGTGGCTCGCGAACTGCGTGGATGCAAATGGGCTTCGGGCCTTTTTTTACATTGCGTTTTAATTTTTTTAATGGAGAATTATTTAACCGTTACACCCGACAGAGCAGTGAATGCTCATCAGTACGGGAATCATTGCTGCATGCAATGGGCTGCGAGTGTAGGAACGTTATGGCTAAGGACCTCTATATAAGAGAGGGTCCTGTGAAGCCAGAACACACACCAAACAAAGAGCTTTCTCCACTCTCTCTATTTCTTTCTCATTCATGATTCGGTTCCTATCTGGAGTACGCTGAGAGTCCCAAAGGGGTTCCCTTCGGTGCTGCAGAGGAGTCCAGCCATTGTACCCTGGGAAGCATTTATTGGAGGCCTTGAAACACCTACCGAGGCGGCGAAATAGCTTTCAGGGCATTGTGCTAGCACAAGTCTCGACTACTGCTAAGTTCCCTGTTCTTCTTCCTCCTCCCCACCTCTTTGTCATATCTGTAGACAACCTTAGGACTCAACATAAACCTTGCTTGATTGTTGTTAACTTTGCATGCTAAACCCCTCTAATTTGTTCTATTACTTTCTGCACTAGATTTGTAACCTCTTAATATTGTGCTAGTCATCGTTTGCATGCCTTAATAGAGTAGAAAATCCAACAATCTAAAATCTATTTTGTTTCGTTCTATTTTATTCTATTTAGATCTAGATCCTATATGAGAGTGTTTAGATCTAGTCTCTTGTTAACTGTTAGAATTCCTCTGAATTTTCTTAAGTTTGGCGGTGTCGAGGAAATCTTGATAAACCGACATTAAATTGCCCTAGGAAGCTTGGTATTTAAGTGAGCCAAGTGCTCTACCTTCTTCCTAGAGCTGACATGGCCATCAAATTTAAGAAAAGTCAAAAGGAACTCTTTCTAGATGATTACTGAGATGGAGAGGAAGCCTAGCAAGTCTAGTGAGAAGCCTGAACCATTCGATGAGAAGATCTTTAAGAGATGACAGATGAAACTTAGGTTCTATCTGACTGTCCGTAAGGTTGTTGACTTTATCTCTTCGGAGAAGCCTACCTTTACCTCTAAGAATGATGGCTCATCTAACCAAACCGACTTAGACTCCTGGGAGAGGCAGTATTATCTGTGTAGGAACTATATCCTTAACTGCCTTGTCCCCAACCTCTATGATGTCTACTTCACCTGTAAGTTCGCCAAAGACCTGTGGAACTCCTTAGATAAGAAGTATACCACAGAGAACGTCGGGTATAAGAAATTCGTGGTCGGGAAGCTACTGGAGTTTAAGATGGAAGATGGAAAATATGTAGTCTCCCAACTTGAGAAGATACAGGTTATAATCCATGAGGTCCTCACTGAGGGCTACAAAATCTGCGAGGGATTTCAAGTGGCAACCATCATAGAAAAGTTGTCTCCCTCGTGGAAGAAGTACAAGAACAGTTTGAAGCACAAAAGGAAAGAGATGACCCAAGAAGACCTTATTGTCTGAATCCGTATAGAGGAGGACAACCGAGTGTCGAAGCAAAGGGAGCGAGCTTCTATGATAAAAAGAAAGACCAACCTTGTGGAGGGGAAGTCTTCCAAAAAGAAGGCTTTTGCTCCTAAGCCTTGGGAGAAGAACAAGATTTCGAAAGGAGATTGCTTTGTATATGATAAGCTAGGACACCTAGCTAAAGAGTGTCGCTTCAATGCAGCTAATTGGCTAAAGAATAAGTCCGAGGCGAACGTGGCTCAGAGTGGCTACTTCTCTATAGTGGTTATTAAGGCCAACCTATTCAGCAACCTTGCAGACTGGTGGGTGGACACGGGAGCTACCCGATATATATGTGGGTCGAAGAGCTACTTCTCCACCTACACACCTGCAGAAGAAGGAGAGTCGATGTACATAGGGAACTCCTCAGTTGCTCAAGTCGTTAGGAAAGGGAATGTGATTCTGAAGTTCACCTCTGGTAATCTTTTGACTCTGAAGGAGGTGCTGCACGTCCCAAACATCCGAAAGAATCTGGTCTCTGGAGCAATGCTAAGCAAGAAAGGCTACAAGCTTGTATTTGAGTTGGACAAATCTGTCCTGACTAAGGGAAGATCTTTTTTGGGAAAGGGTTATTTGATAAGGGCTTGTTTAAGCTGAATGTAATATTTTTCATTAATGATAATAAAGTATCTTCTTCTGCTTACTTGTGTGATTCTTTTGATCTGTGGCATGCTAGACTTGGACACGTAAACTCTAAATCCCTTAAAAGGTTAGTTAACTTAGGTAGTGTACCTAAATGTATTACACCCTCAAATGGAAAGTGAGGAATATACGTAGAGGCAAAATATGCCAAGAAACCTTTTAAGAGTATTGAGCGTAGCCTAGAAACCCTAGACTTGATCCACTCAGACGTGTACAACCTTAAAGGTTACACTACAAGAGGAGGGAACAAATATTTTATCACTTTTATTTATGATTATTCCCGACATTGTTTAATCTTTCTCCTTAAGAGTAAGGGTGAGAGCTTATCCAAGTTTAAATCCTATAAGTCTGAGATAGAAAACCAATTAGGGAAGATGATCAAAGTCCTTAGATCGAATAGAGAAAGTGAATATGAGTCCGGAGAATTCACTAAATTTTGTGAAGACAACGGTATAATTCATCAGACCACTGCTCCATATTCCCCTTAGTCTAATGGAGGAGCTGAGAGGAAGAACATGACCTTAAAGGACATAGTCAATGCCATGATGATCAGTTCAGGGGTACCTACGAACCTGTGGGGGGAAGTTGTGCTCTCAGCAGCATATGTTCTTAATAGGATCCCATTTAAGGAATCTGTGCAAACTCCTTATGAGATTCTGAGAGGTAGGAAACCATCCTATAAACACCTCAAAGTGTGGGGTTGTTTAGCGAAGGTATTTATACCTAACCCTAAGAGGACCAAGCTGGGTTCTAAAACAGTTAACTCTGTGTTCATAGGATATGCCCAGAACAATAGTGCGTATAGGTTTTTAGTAATACATTTTGAAAACCCATACATAGATGATAATACAATCATCGAGACTAGGGATGCCGAATTTTTTGAAAGTCAGTTTCCTTATAGAGAGAGGTCTGAGAAACCTCAGGAGCTAAGTACGCTTGAGAGGCCTGCTCCTAGACAGAGGGATGACTTTTCAGATAATGAAGAGATCGAACCTAGAAGGAGCAAGCAAACTAGGACTGGTACTTCATTTGGGCCTGACTTCTTCACATATCTAGTGGAAGAGGATCCAACTAGTTATAATGAAGCCATGACTTCAACTGACTCTATCTTTTGGAAGGAAGCTATAAATAGTGAACTTGAGTCCATAATATCCAATAATACTTGGGAGCTAGTTGAGCTACCTCCTGGTTTCGAAACAACTGGATGAAAATGGATATTCAAGAAGAAACTTAGGGCAGATGGATCCATAGAAAGATATAAGGCTAGGTTAGTAGCTAAAGGATATGAGCAGCGAGAGGGAGTAGACTTCTTTGACACTTACTCGCCAGTGACTAGGATTACATCCATTAGGTTGCTTATAGCTATAGTTGCTATCTATAACCTCGTAATTCACCAGATGGATGTAAAAATTGCATTCCTAAATAGCGAATTAGAGGAAGAGATCTATATGGATCAGCCCGAAGGCTTCATAGTGCAAGGTTTGGAGAAGAAGATTTATAGACTAAAGAAGTCTCTTTATGGTCTAAAACAGGCTCCAAAACAATGGCATGAGAAGTTTGACCATGTGTTAACTTCAAGTGGGTTCATGATTAATGAATCAGATAAATGTATCTATACTAAGGTCAATAACTTGACTTGTGTGGTCTTATGTCTCTATGTAGATGATATATTGATCTTTGGAATCAACTTAGAAGTAGTGGTCAAGACCAAGGAATTCTTGAGTAGGCACTTCGATATGAAGGACTTAGGAGCTACATATATCATTCTTGGAATCAAAATTAAGAGAGATTCTAATGGCATAGCTCTATCTCAATCCCACTATATCGAAAAAGTGCTTAGGAAGTTCGATCATTTTGATTGTCAACTTGCCAGAACGCCATATGATCCTTCAGTACACCTGAAGAAGAATTTAGGACCTAGTGTATCACAACTAGAATATTCTAGGGTAATTGGTAGTCTCATGTACATCATGAACTGCACGAGACCCATTGTCTATGCGATAGGTAGACTTAATAGATACACTATTAACCCTAACCAAGAGCATTGGGGTACTCTAATCTAAGTTCTAAGGTACTTAAAACATACATTAGATTATGGTATTTTCTATGGTAGGTATCCCACTGTCCTAGAGGGATACAGCGATGCTAATTGGATTGCGGATTCCTCAGGAACAAAATCCACTAGTGGGTATGTGTTTACCCTTGGAGGGGGTGTAATTTGTTGGAAATCATCCAAACAAGCATGCATTGCCCGATCCATTATGGAGTCGGAGTTCATAGCCCTAGATAAAGCTAGTGAAAAGGGTGAATGGCTAAGAAATCTTATTATGGATATTCCTTTTTGGCCAAAGCCTATTGTTACTATCCCAATTCATTGTGATAGCCAAGCAGCTATAATGAGGGCCAGGAATAGCTTCTATAATGGAAAGTTATGACAATATTCGTCGTAGACATAATACTGTTCAACAGATGTTGAAAGATGGGATAATTGCTATTGACTATATTAGATCAAATGATAATTTAGTAGATCCTTTAACTAAAGGACTAGCTAGAGAGTTAGTTCTAAGTACATCAAGGGGGATGGGGCTGAAGCCTATAAATTAATAAGTCTCTGATAACAGTAACCCAACCTACGTGACTGGAGATCCAAAGATCGAGGTTCAATGGGAAAACAAGTTATTCGAGTGATTTGTGGGGGTGCTATTAAAAATTTTCCCTTCCTATGATGTGATAGTATATTCTGTATCGCCGAGAGGCTGAGTGTTAGACTCTTAATGCTAACTATAGTTGGTATACCAGTGGGGTGTATAGATACAGAACACTCTTGATAGTAAGCACCTATATGAGTGTAGAAGTATGGCCGCTTTTATGAGAATTGAGGCTAATTCTTTAGAACACTCAAGAAAACTGGGAAAGACTCATGGCCATAAAGAGCACAACCGTATGGGACTCTATAATGTATTTGAGAGTATGGGTGAGACTTATCGACTAGACTTACAATATATAGCTGTACAGTTCAAGACGTAAGTTCATTGTCAACTAGTAAGTCCTGTAGGTCTACACTAAGCAAAGGTTCAAGTCGAAAGACACCTTATGTCTATACATACTTCTTATGAGTACTCCAGACCACTTCTTTCGATTTGTTTTTCGATATTTTTATTCTTGTGGGGGATTGTTACAAAAATTGGTTTTGATAAGAGAATGAAAAAACCGGTTTTTGGGTTTAGTCCCATATTGCCCATGGGGAAATCTTTTAATACATTTATAATATAACTCCCTTTATTGGGATTTGTAGCTTCCCAAGAGCCAAGCCATATCCCATCACACACGTGCGCATGCACGCCGAGCCGAGCCAGGCCGGGTCGGGCCGGGCACGGGCTCGGGCCAAGTCCGCGGCTCGCGAGCCGCGTGGACGTGATGGGCTACGGGCTTCGGGCCTTCTTTTAAATTGCATTTTATTTTTTTAATAGAGAATTATTCCTTCCGTTACACTCTTCACGAGGCTGAGCTAGGTTCATTGAACCTGGACCTCTGCACTATCGCATGCAACCGTTACACCCGACAGAGCAGTGAATGCTCATCAATACGGGAATCATTGCTGCTTGCAATGGGCGAGTGTGGGAACGTTATGGCTAAGGACTTCTATATAATAGAGGGTCCTGTGAAGTCAGAACACACACCAAGCAAAGAGCTCTCTCCATTCTCTCTATTTCTTTCTCGTTCGTGATTCGGTTCCTGTTTGGAGTACGCTGAGAGTCCCAAAGGGGTTCCCTTCAGTGCTGAAGAGGAGTCCAGTCGTTGTACCCTGGGGAGCATTCGTCGGAGGCCTTGAAGCACCTACCGAGATGGTGAAATAGCTTTCAGGGTATTGTGCTGGCACAAGCCTCGACTACTGCTAAGTTCCCTGTTCTTCTTCTTCCTCCCCACCTCTTGCCATATCTGTAGATAACCTTAGGACTCAACCTAAACCTTGCTTGATTGTTGTACTCAACTTTATATGCTAAACCCCTCTAATTTGTTCTAATACTTTTTGCACTAGATTTGTAATCTCTCAATATTGTGTTAGTCATCGTTTGCATGCCTTAATAGAGTAGAAAACCTAATAAATAGTACTCAATAAAATTAAGTATTATTTGAACAAAATTAAGTACTTTGCTACATTGATTTACTGTAGGGAAGCCTTTTTAGCCGGCACAGTGAATTTCACTATAGCAGCAGCAACCCGTGCTTGGTACTCAAATATACAAAATAATACTCAATTCAAATAAATATTATTTACATAAAATTGAGTACTTTGCTACAGTGATTTTACTGTAGAAATATCTTTTTAGCATCCACGATTAAATCAAAGGTTGCTACAGGGATTTTACTGTAGCAACTATAATGATTTTACTATTGCAGCTACTGCAAAATCACTGTAGCAACTACAATGAAATCATGGGTTACTATAGTGGTTTCACTGTAGCAGCTACTGTGGAATCACTGTAGTAACCCGTGCCATTATTGTTATAAAATAAAACATGTCATATATCATCTACCGTTATTTAATGTGGGAGGATACTATAGGTATTTATGGTATTTTTAAAAAAATCGTTATCCAAAACGGTTAAGTTCGGATCATTTGCAATCAAAACAATGGACAGAGGATCAGGCTTTATGCAATAGTTATACCGATGGACTTATTATAAATAGGAACTTAAGATGGGGCTAAATGTTATACGAACTCTGTTTTTTGGACCTAACACCGATTTTTCCAAAAGATAATTGGGGCAATCCATTGGACCTGGTTTTGGGTCTGGCTAGGGCTCATGGTGACAGCTCGGACCCAATTATGGGGTTTTCGGGCTAGACTTGGTTATTGGGCTAGAGTTATACCCATAGATGGGAGGGAGTTATGGCGAGGGATAAATTGTGAAGCGTCGAATGCGCTGATCCATTTGATAAGCAAAATTGGGTTTCTCCGACAATACAAATTTTTTGCTTTCCTTGTTGATGGTGTTTTTTTTTATTTGTAATAGTTCATTGGCTTCAAATAAAGATTATGTATAATTACCAAAAGATTTTATCAATTAAGCTAGCTTGGACTCTCGGCTTATCCAATTTGGAATGTTCCACTTTGGGACATTACTAATAAGAGAGTTGGCAAAGCAACATATGCTTGGCTTGGGTGAGGAGGTTGTGGATCTGATTCCGTCTCCCCTTGGTTTACACAAGAGTGAAGTGGGAAGTACCAAGTGGGTCAGGGTTCACTCCTGAAGGGATTAGTCATCCACCTATTCGTCCTCCTCCACCTCCTTATCCTCCTCCTCTTCCTCCTCCTGTAGCGGTCAACAATGTCGGATATGAAGTAGGGGAGAGGGAGAAGTGACTTGCGGCAAGGCTGCATCGACAAATCTTAGAAAAGGAGAGTATGGAGGGGAGGAGTGTGTCGTGTCCTTGCCCAAGGGGTGCACCTAATCCTTTTATGATTGAGGTGCCCTGTATCAGTTGGGTGCCTAGATCAATTTATGATTGCAAATAGTAACTCACTCCTATGATGTATTTCGTTCTTTTGTCTATCTTGTGCCAACACGTTAACAATATCGGCCACTATAGTAGTCTCTTAAAACAACATACTAAAAAAAATAGGAATTTAAAAATAGAAAAAATATTATTCAATCAACAAACAAGTTTTACAGACTCTTTACATACCTGATCAAAGCCATCCGTTTGCACCCAGGTTCGATCGATTTTGGCAAGCCAATGAAAGATGTGATTGGGAGCAGGTTACTATGTTGGAGCCGGTGTATCCTTAGCATGGATTTTCTAGATTAGCATTATTGAATAATAACTCTGGTTAATGAATAACTAAAATGGCATGTGTAATTCATATATAATAAGGACCCTAGGGAACACAGTAGGCCACTGAGGTGCATGATGGGTTTAGGAGACCCATTGGACCAGTTTTGTGTAGACCTAGACTGAGTTCACAACTTTGGTGATGTTGGTCGGTTCACCGGGAATAAGCTATTGACAGGTAGAGGAATGTGGTAAAATCTCTACCACGGGGACGTTGGATCTCCATTCACCTGACCAAGCACGATGATCGTGTTGAATAGAAACTAGGACAGTGCACGAATTAATGAGTCAGACACTGGTGTATTAACCGCCTTATCACTTTCGATAATATGTCCTTAATCCTGAGCAACCATACCCACTAAGCTAACCAGTTGTGCAGTGCTTTGATGTACGTGCCAAAGTATATGGACCTATCATAATCCAATATCATAGTACGTTGGGTTACTTGTCTGGCGTTGGAGTGGCATACAACTCCTATAGACTATTCGACATCCAGAGATGGATGGGTACATTCGATGAGTCATACTGTTCACACATTAAACCTAGGTCTGGTGGTCATCAGTTAGACTAATGACGGCTCGAGTGCTAGGCATAGCACCAGAGTGTGATGTTATGGTTGACAAGTCATCGAATCGAGTCAAGTGATCGATTGGGTCTGAAGGTGCTCCCCACCTCCCGAGTCGAGTCATGGCACCAATATTGGAGGGACGAATGATTACTATATTAAAGTGAAGAACATAGATTACAAGGGAGTAATATAAGTTTGGGATTATTGGAGTACAACCCATGGGACATACTAGGTTAAATCATGGGTTAATTGGATTCAAACTGATTAACGGAACTCTAGGTATATTACCGGGATAGTCATTCAGGAATCCGATTAGAGCTAGAAATCTCAAGCCCTTAAGGTTCCACCTTGCCATCGCGTATAGGAATTATATAACATGTGCAGTTAAGCTTGCTAGATACGAAGTAGCGCGATGGAACGTATGCCTAAATGCCAAAAGTCTATTCGGATGTGTGTATAAGCCATAGGGTATTTTTGTCAATATCTATTTATGGTCGTATACATTTGGAATATGGATCTTATATCAACCAGAATAATTCTCGGAGTTTATAGGCGAAATCGGATCGCAATTTCGTCAAGTAAATCTCTCTCTCAGAGCCAAACAATGGGCCTCTACTATAAAGGCATTATTGGTCAGGTTTATAGGAGGGGGACATTTACATGTAGAGATAAGGCAAAGAAAATTTCTTCCCCCCCTCTCTCTCTCCCTGGATATGTAACGCCAGCCACACCCCTTAAGGGTTTGACTTGTTCAAACCCTAAAGGAGGCCGACCCTATATATGGAAGGAGAGAGGGGAGGCCGGCCCTATGGGTCCTCTCTCCAAAACCCTAGCCGTCCCTTCTCATGCTCTCTCTCCCTATTTGTGGTTTCGGCCAAGAAGAAGAAAGGAAGAAGAGAAGGAAGGAAAGTAAAGAAGAAAGGATCCTCCGGTATAGGGCTACTCCGTCTTCTTCGTTGCAAGCCGACCAGTAGTGGGCTCGTTAGCTTTGTACCTAGTGGTGAGCTATTGAGGTTTCCTCCCTTCGCGAAAGACTTGGTGCCATCCGACAGTCTCTCTCATTCATCGACGTGGAGGTCGTCATCTCCAATGCTTCGTCAAGAGGCGACATCGATAATTTCTGTTACCCAGATTTTGGCAGACCAGCAGGCAAACCAAAAATTATTCCCGGAGTTATAGAACTCGGATCGAAGTGATTCCACTTTGAGGAGCTCCGTATCGACGATCACGATGTCCAGTAAAATTTATATGGCAATCAGAGTTATGAAGAAAAAAAGATGACGGTTTTACTAAACGACTTTCTGCAAGGTGTCCTTGGAATTTGTTCTCCTTGAGTAAAAGATCTGGTCAAGACATGATTATTTGAACCCTTAAGAATATAGTCTTTATTCTAGTTAATCTTCATAGACCTTCAGTAGATCTTAGATCGTAGATTGGCTTTAGGGGTTCGCATTCTTCCGTGTGTGTATAAATTAGTTTGCTACAAATCTAAATGGGAACACGTGCTATTAATTCATGTGCTTTTTTGACACTAGCTTCTACTGCGGGGCTCCATAATTCCAACATAATAGAGTCCGTAAAACTATCTAGTTGAATAACATTGCTTTGGAAAATAAAAAATTTTATTCACATCCCAAAATTAGTTCTCATACAAAGTTTCTCATAGGTTTTCCCTTCCAATACTCATAATTTTTTTAGATGGTAAGTATGCCCTCCACTTACCCTACACCCCACGTCGTACTCCACATCCTTTATACCCTACCTCCCACCCCTCCTCCTCCTCCTTCCACATTGTCGGAGTTGATGTCGCCTCCCCTCCCCTCTCATCCTCCTCTTCCTTCCTTATTGTTGCTTCCGGCACTGGATGCGATGGGGAAGGAGGAGGGGTAGGGGAGATGACAACGTCTTCGATGACAAGGAAGGAGGAGGGAAGGGAGGCGGCGATGACTCTCATGTGGAGGATGGGGGGAAGTAGTTATGGCTCCGACGATGGGGAAGGACGGGTGGGTAGGGGAGAAAGGAGGAGGGAAGCAGGTGGCGTATGAAGGAGGGGAAGCATGTGGGGTATGGGGGAAAGGTAAACTTACCATTAATGAAAACAAGGGTGAGAAAACTGGTGTGGGGAGGGGGGGGCGCAATGGAAAACAAGGTGAAATTATCAATGTTAGGGTGGGAATAAAATTTTTCGAAAATAATTGAAAAACTGTGGTTTCTCTCTCCTCGGCACTGACAATGTTTGGCGTTCGGCTCAGGTGATTTCGGGTCGGACCACAACGACGTGCTAGCAGATTGGTGATAATAGTTGACTGAGCCGAGACATGCCCGATCTAGGGGTGGCAATGGACTTCAAAAACCCGACCCGAATCATCGGGTATGGATACATATGTTGTACCCAAAACATGATTTGGGTAGGATAAGGATAAAGAAACTTTACCCGATTAATTTTTGGATATGGGTATCTCAATAACCATACCTGAAACCCAATTGCCCCTCTAGCTTGTGTATATGGGACAATACAGTTCGACTAAAAGCTCATTGTCATATACCTTGATATTTTTTCCCTCAAGTAATAGCATTATGATACCTTGAATTTTTTTTCCTCATGTAATAGCATATATGATGGAGAAAAAAGAAAATTATACCCAAATCAAACCTGAAACCCGATTGGGTATGGATCGGGTATGGATTCTCTTCTACCGGATTGGGTATGTGTCGGGTATGGATTCTGTTCTACCGGAATGGGTATGTGTCGGGTATGGATCCTGCCTTACCCGAATGGGTTTGGGTATGGGTAGGGTAAGGGTCCGACCCAAACCCGACTGATTGCCACCCCTAGGCCCGATCCCTAACGGAGCCCATTTGCCGCTCATCACTCCTCCGCCGCCTCCACCTCCGCCCGCCGCCCTTTCCCGCATTGCTTCTCGCATTCTCGAACGTCCAGCAAAAGATCGACAACGAAGGCGGAGGTGCTGATCTGCCATGGCGTCGGCTGCCTTGGTGAACAGAACGGCGGCGTTCAAAGCGATCGGATTCCTCCGGCAGTCCTTTAATACCTTCCGATCCTTAAGCTCCTCCGCCGTTCCGTCTTCGAGCTCCGCCGACGCGACGGACCCGAAGAAACCGAAGCGGAGGAAGAAGAAGAACTTGTTCGAGGTGGCGCAGTTCCTGCCTAACTGGGGGATCGGCTACAAGATGGCGAAGAGCCACTGGAGAGACGTCTCCTACGAGATCACGAAGATAAATCTCTACAAGGTCTCTCTTCATCCCCCTCGACCCTCCCCTCTCTATTTCGATTTCGAATTTCTTGAAGTTATGTCATATATTTCCCACTCTCAAGCAACAGGATGGGCGGCACGGCAAAGCATGGGGGATTAGATACAAGTCCGGTGAGTTTTTATGCGTTTATTCCAATTCAAATAGCCCAAAAAAAATTTCCCTTCCTGTTCTTACTATTCTCATTTACTTCAATAATTTGAGAATTTTGGATTTCTCTCATTTACTTCAATATGAGCTATTTTTTGTTGGATTTTTAGAGAAGACATCAATTTGGCATGCATTAGTCGATTTACCAAAGTGAATAATGTGAGAATAATACTAAAAAAACATGCTTTGCTATCTACAGGAAACTATCGGCCCTCTTCAAAATCTTTAAAATTTTGGTTATGGGAATCCTGAAGTATCAAGCCTTAGAACTAGCAAGATATTTATCACTTGTTAAGGTGGAATGCTTATCTAAGGAAGCAATGTCCGCGACTTCCCATCCTTGGAACTTACAACAAGTCTGCTAAATGTTATGGACTTCCATTGAAATGAGTTTATTAAGTTTAAGTAAACTCTGGCAGTAATGGTCCAACTTGGATCAATTAATATCATCCATAGCCTGATAGACTTATCTTTGTTAATTTTACTATCTTTCCCCAACCAGAGAAGTCTTGCTTAAGTTTACTCTTTTTATCATATGCAAGGTTCAAAATTTCCCTTTCGACCAATATTTCGACACTCTGGATATGGACATATTTTGACACCTTGGAAATTTTGCAGTTTTATTGAAATGGTGGAAATATTAAATTTTTAATGGAGATTTTCAATGAAACTCTTGATAATCATAAATCTAGCATAGATACACACTTTGGAACAATTAAATTATATTTCTGGCTCTTGGGGTGTGAAACCCTATATTGCCTATATCTCTATGTATATTGTGCAGATGCATAACAATCTAAACATTGAAAAGTTGAAAATGTTATTTTATCAAAAATAAAATGTGATCATATAAAGTTGATCTGCAAATACAAGATTGATTGTGTATTGTGCATGACAGTTGTTATAATAGGTAGAATTAGTACAATATGGTCACATTAGGCCATTGCCTCTAGCAATGATCATCCAATTATGCGGATTATTCAACTGGTTTCTTTCATAAGTGATTAATAATTAAAATGAATATATGTCTTCGATGTCTCCATTCATATTGATCTTGTTTTTAAAAGAATATGGCTTTTGCTTTACCCTGACTTTTTTTGTCAAAAAAGCTGAAAATTGTGATCTGAATTTTGGTTAGGTATGGAGAAAAAATGAGTTATTGTGAAAGATTTTTTTATAAATTCAAAATATTTTATCGGTCTCTGGGTTTTTAAGTTGATCTATACTTCTAGAAATTTTCTGAGATTTTTTCTGGTCTAAAATATTTTGAGGTTTTTGTTCCACCAGACTTTCTTTTTAACAAATATTGTAGAGTCTGATTTTGTATAGGAACTGGAAAATTACATTTTGATTTCTTTGGTTTCCTGATCTTTTTATTAAATCCAGGGGGGGTATTTGCTTATTTACATAAAATAACTTAAAGTAAATGGAGAACATAAAGATCATTTACTTAAATGGTTTTATGTCAATATGGTTGTCAAGCATACACCTTATTTTGAACTTAGTCCTGTTTTTTTAAGTGTTTGAGTTCTGAAACCCGAAACTTGGAGGGTTTCAGGACTAGTATCAAGAATATTTTAAAATATTTCGTTATATTCGAGAAATTGCATGTTATTTCGCGATAAATTGCGAAATATTCTATAGTGCTTTGACCGATGGAGATTGTATTATTTGTATGTGATATTTCGAATCGGGGTCCGAAAAAAAGTTATATTTCGGGAAATTTATTTCGATTTTTTTATCCTTGATCATATGTAGTAGTGAAGTGTGCTTAAAGAAAAGCATTTAGTTGTATCTTATTGTGTAGGTTTAGAATGGACTCACAAGGGTGAAAAACCAATTGATCCATCTATACTTCCTAGATCCAAGTGGGATTAAACTGAACTTTTTTTGTACCAGTGCCTTATGTTTCTTATATTTGTCATAAAAACTCCATAGATCCATCTATACTATCCATTCTTAGATAAGATGTAAAATGGGCCTTGTCTTGATCATTAAGCTTCTGGGCGCCACCCGTGTAATGGATAACTTGGTAACAAATTTCGAAGAAAACATATCAAATATTTTTTTGGGCTAAACCTAATATTTCCCCAAAACTTATTTGAGTTGGTTTCAGAACTGTATTGCTTGTTTCAAGTTATCGGCGTGTTTGGCAAAAATTTAAAATTTTAGGTTTTGACTTTTGAAACCAGTTTTGAGTAGAACCAATTTTAGCTTATCCTGAATCAATTCTAGAATTATCAAACATATGAGCATTTGGCAATAAATCCAATTTTGGGTTTTAAATCAATTTTGCAGTTATTTACTTATTTCCTCTCTCCAAACAATTTTCCTTTACAACATTCTCTCTCTATAACATCCTCTCTATAACATGTTCTCACTCCAACATTTTATCCCTCTATATCATTTTATCTTTACCCCACTTTTTCTCCCTACAATATATATTCTCCCTTTACAACATTCTCTCTTTACAATATTTTCTTTTTCTACAATATATATTCTCTCTACAACATTCCTTACACTATAACATTTTCTCTCTATGACTTGTATTCTCTTTCTACAACATACATCCTCTCTCTACAATATTTTCTATCTACAATATAAATTTACTCTACATGATTTTCTCTCTACTATATTTTCTCACTACAATACTCCCTCTATAACATATATCCTCTCTGCAACATTCTCTCTAAAACATCTTTAGAACAACTTCTCGCTCTACAACATTATCTCTACACCATTTTTGCGCTCTAGATCATTCTCTCCAAAACTTCTCTCTACAACATATATTTTGTTTATAGCATTTTCTCTCTCGACAAAATTTATTCTCTATGACATTTTCTCCCTATAACATTTTCTCTACGAGATTTATTCTCTATATAACAGTTTTTCTCTATATAACTTTTGTCTCTACCAGTGTAGCCAAGGCGTAAAGGCGAACTCAAGGCGCTCAACCTTACTAGCGCCTGAGGCAAGAGGCATGGCGAGCGCTTGATTGAAATAAGACGCACAAAAAAAATATACACACACACACATACACACTATAAAATGACTAGTTGAAACAAGTTCGCATAATTATATGGCATGTGTCATCAGACATCAATAAAATTCATCATCATCAAGTTCTATAATCTATATCATCCTCATCTTAAAAACTATTAAATCTAAATAATACATATTGGGATCTAGGCTTGGATGTCTGTAAGTAAGATGAAAAAAATGTGAATTGAAGATGTGAAGTAAACATATAAAGAATTATGACACTATAAAACTGAATCAAAATCTAAATTAAAAAACTAAGAGAAGAGAGTTTTGATGGGCAACATTATACTCACTTCGTGACAGACGCTGAAGGCAGCTCCAAAGTTTAAATCCTAACTTGCCCGATTGTTACGAGTTCTTTTTTATCTCGCTCAATCGCGTGGAAGATTTGAATCCACAGGGCACAAAATCCTCTGAGGTTATAAACCCATAGGATCAGATAGGTTAAAGCTAAAATTGAATCATAACAGTTCGTTACACCCATCTCGACTAGTGAATCATACTCAGTCCCAAATGTCATGTGAAAGGACGACTGTGATTCAATTTGGCTTCAACCTAAACCGTCAATTAAATAAGGCAAGCGCCTCGACCGCCTCGCACCTCGACCGTCTTAGAGTGTAAGACAAGCGCCTCAAGCAGACTTATATACCTGCTCTCGCCTCAATCCAGGCGAGGCGCTCTCACCTCAGGCGGGCACCTCGGCTCGCCTTGACTACATTGGTCTCTACATCCTCTCTATCACAGTTTCTCTCTATACATATCCTCTTTTGCTGCTGCAAACCCATATGTAGTATTTTGCAATCTTACATGTGGCTATTGCATTTGTGGCCTGCTGCTAATATAATTCATGAAAGTGTAGACAGTGTGTAACAAGATATCTTGATTCATCCATTTATCTTATTGATTTTTCTGCTATTTCTATTGTGAACATCTTCAGTTCTGCCCGTTATAATTAATGTGTACAACGATATTTAGGTTATTTGATTGACCGTTCTGGCTTTAAAAAATTTTAAACCGACATTTGCTTGCCTTTTGCGATAATTCTGACATATCTGCAAGAAAAAATGCAGGGCAATAGCTACGTTCTTTCCAAACTTTTATTACAGTCCACAACTTGTCACTGAACCCATGGATTAAAGCTTCTTTATGTGCTTCTAGTCCTTCAAAAGTCCTACACCTACTATCTGCATTGCTCAGATTTTCAGTTCTCTTTCATAACAATTAAAATGAACCCTAAATTTCTCTGACTCCTTCCCAACTGTAACGTAGGTAACCATTGGTTACATTAGATTGATATCTCTTAGCAAATGGATCATTAGGCTTCCTCTTTTCACCATGTTTTATCTTCATTTTCTTTCTTTATTCATACCATGGCCACCGAACTGCATGAACTTGTCATGACCATGCGTAAAGTTAGATTCTTCATCGCTAATGTCAAAGACTCAAATGCATGCTCACTTGATTAGAACAACAAAATCTTTCCAAACATGGTGTTCCTTCTTCAAGCTCCTCATGTGAAGATAAATCCAATCCGAACCCATGAACTTGTGGATGAGTTTCTTGTAGTGGAAGGTTGTTACTATTGCAACTCAAGCTATGTGGGAAGCACCAACGACAAGTTGAACCTGATCAACCTTCGATCAGCGTCTTTCTCTGTCTTATCTTGCATCATTTTACTATTTAGTCATAGTATTTTTTTAAAAGTTTATGTAAGATTATAACTAACGTTGGAGAGTAGAAATTACTTTTAGGGTCCAATAACTGTGTAGATTAAGTTTTATTAAGTTATAAGAGACCGAGTCATAAGTTAGGCATCCATCATAAGGCTGGTTAAAATGAAGGAACGACATATAAGATCCCTTGCCCCTCCTTCACATGGCAATAGATACTCTGCATGAAAGAGAGGTGAGCCTTCGATCTGTTGTTTCCATCTCCCAAGTTGGGTGGGGGCAATTTAGTCCTTGTATGTCTGTTTGTTGGTTTGTTTGTTTTTTAATCGTCGATAAGGGTTGCCTTGCTTGTAAAATAAGATAGATTGGAAGAATGATTTATATTATCCTTGGGTTAGGAGTCGCATTCTTTTTCGTCCACACTTATTTTTCTTGTTCATTGCTAAGATATTATTTTTTATCTTATCTTTACGTATCTACTACTGAATTGTCTTATTTTATCTGTAAATCCCTATTTAATATTCAACAAACTTTAACTCCATGATGTGATTGCATGTCTTGCTGATGTAGTTGTGAAACTGCAGAATTAAGTCTTAAATGCAAAATATGGTGATTTATTTTGCTTATCTTGCTTATGTGTATGTTTTTTTTTGCTATGAATTACTCTGGTTCTAAACCTATTGGTTAATTTCTGCAAAATATTTTTAGTTTCTTGATAGGTCCTACTGATTTAATGGACCAATTTTTTCGGTTTGCTGCTTCAAATTCATAA
Organism: Chamaelirium japonicum; assembly: GCA_947650365.1. Lineage (NCBI taxonomy): Eukaryota > Viridiplantae > Streptophyta > Magnoliopsida > Liliales > Melanthiaceae > Chamaelirium > Chamaelirium japonicum. The sequence goes on from OX393560.1 coordinate 4,096,642, forward strand.
ATATGCACTGCATAAACCGCAAGACAACTATCTCTTTACAGTGCATACAATAGTAATTTGATTGTGGCAATACAAACAACTCATGCAAAGCTAGCTTTCAGTGTTGTATTCTAATGTAGCTTTCCAGTTCTCATCAATTCATTTCTGCAATCAAATATACTAATCTGTGAGTTCGAATTTAAGCATAAAATGTTTTCATCGCAAATGTTTATTGTCACCACCATGTCATCCTAAACCCTAATCAACCATCACCATTTCCTTGCTACTTGTTGAGTGGAAGGAAATGGATGTGATCGTCGGCTAAAAAAGTCCTGCTCCGTGTAATCACTCCAGGATGCTCGACGTAAGGCGTTTCGACATCCTTAAAACGTGCCCATCTTCCAGTATTATTTCACAGATAATGCACCGCTAAGAAAAAATGAGCAAAAAACATTAAAACATATTGAACAAAAAAATAATTTTTTTTCACGAACCAAAGGCATGACTTCCATAATTCCACTCTTTCACAATAGCCTGCAGGACAGCTGTTGTTGCAAGTTCTATTATGTCCAGTGTATTATCTAGCGGGCTCCAGCTAGAGAGCACTTGTTCTGTGGTTTTTGTTCCACTTCAACAGATGTGGATTGCCTTGTGCGGACCGCCTAACTCGCATACTGCATTGGTACTTCCTTCATTTATCTTGACCACCATGATGCTGTCACTCATCCATTGTTGATAAGGACATCATTTGTCGATCAAATTCCTGTGGCAAACAATGTTACTTGGGTAAACTTGCCCATTGAACTATTCTTGCAGCCATGGAAAGCATCCCTCATTGGATTCATTCCTCCCATTTGCATTGATTGTTACTTCATGCCTGCACCCCATCAATGGCTTAGAGTATATCCAAGGGACTCCTCTAGCCACTCCCTATCATAGGAAGCCAAATGGGCTTCGCAACAAAATAGGGACTCCTCAAGCCGCTCCCTATTATAGGAAGCCAAATGGGCTTCCCAAGAAAATAGGGACTCCTCAAGCCGCTCCCTATTATAGGAAGCCAAATGGGATTCCCAACAAAATAGGGAGCCACATTTTGGTACCAACTCCAAAGAACTCCATATTATAGGGAGCCATATTTGAATATAGTTTGTGATATGTGACAACTGACAAGTCTGTTGTATTAGTGGAGTTCATTTATTCTGTTTTGCATCTTAAGCCGTGAATAGGATTGCTAAGTGTTGATTCAAGTCTATAGCTGCACATAATTTTTGTGGGAAATATTTACATGTGGGGTACATGAGTTTTTTAAATGATGTTTCGTAATTAAATGCTCCATAGCTTTGAAGTTTGAAATATTGATTTGATAGTAGTTTTGAAATACATTTTTGGAATAAGCTGTCCTCTAGTTTTTACATATGGGAGTTGTTGAAGTCTTCAAAGAGTATCCGTGAAGGGACTCCAAACCCTATTTGTAGAACTTTATGTTTCGTTCTATTGTTAATAGAGAGAAAAAAAGTTTCAATTGATGGAAAAGGTCAAAATATTCTTTATTGCAATATTTTCATTATTTGTTATCTTATTATAATATTATTTAACTTCATTGGTCTTTGAAAGTCCTTTATTTTTTTAAAATAAAATTTCTCCATATTAGTTCTATTATTAAAACCAAAATCTCTTGTCTCTATGTGCCTGCATGTTTTTGTACCTCCCCCTTTCTTATGGCCTCCTTGTGTGCGGCTTCAAAAGAAAATGGATAAACTGGAGAATTCTATAACTTCAACCCAAATATAAAATAAGAAAACTCTCGAAACTGCTCTCCCCTCACCCAGCCCATCTCTACACAAACACACGGCTACTTATTGAAAACCTACTTCCTTGTCGCGCATCTTCTTCATCTCTAACTCAGCTCTCTTCCTCCTCTTTTATGACCCTTTCCACTTCCTCCACCCCTACTCTCTTCCTCCCTAAGTCTAGAGCCTCCCATGCCTACCCTCTCCCTTACAGAGTTTTGAGGGTTGATGACAAACAATAATATGTATCAAGGGGCCTTCACTTGCTGCCATTAAATCCACCAACAATAGCAACGGAGATTTTGGACCATGGAATTATATTTTATTTCCAATTTTGTTTACATCATCTTTTCGTAACTTCTGATTAAGTCCAACATATTCGCTACCCTTGATCTTTCCCGTCTAATTGGAACATTGTGAAACTCTAGAGAGTCCGATGCATAACCTCTCCTTGATGGAGCTAACAATTGAGGAAAAGTCATAATCACGAGTATCAAGAGAGCTTCATCTCTCCAGTTGGGTGATGGAATGATTTTATGTTTCTAATTATTTTTACCATCTTTCCGTAAATTCCCATTATACCTATGATTTTTTGGGTTGTTTCCATTCCAATTATCCTTGAGACACCTGATGTCATTAGAGTAAGGCTTGATAAAATCTATAAAATACTTATAAAATGAGGCTTTTGGTGCCACATGGCAACCTCTCTCTCTCTCTCTCTCTCTCTCTCTCTCTCTTTCTCTCTCTCTCTCTCTCGACACAATGAGGAGCTGAATTCAGTGCCGGATGTGTGAACCAATCAAGCGGCATTGCAACCGCCTGTGCAACTTCATGAATTCTTCTTATCCATAATTCTTATTATGGGCCAACTTTGTCGTCACGACTACTTTGCTACAACAGTAGAATTCCTAGCATAACGGACATTGAATTAGGATTCATTTTAGAGTTTGAGCAACTTTTTTTTATGGAAGCTTGCAATCCAACATCGACCCCATGCCTTTTCTTCTACACAGGGCTAGCGACCTGCAGTAGCATAGTAACCCACACTGTACATACATCAGTAGATTCCCCTTACGGAATTCTCGCAGATTTAAGGGCAAATGATCTATGGCTTGCAAATAAAATCCCATTTCTAGGTAGTATGTTGTGACAACAATGGAAGCAAGGCCTTGCTTGGAAAGGAGTACCTATTAGACTGTGATTTGACATTTTGAACATGTACTTTGGGTTAGCTTCCTATTTTCCGCACATGGGGCTTCATTGTGGTCGAGAATAAACCCACCATTATGATCAATTATGTGCATATATTTAGGCAAGGCCTAAGAAACATTCTTAGTGATTTAAGTACTGCATTCTTTCTCTTGCGATGATCTAATTACTTAGTTACAGTTAGGGATGGATCCAGGAATCGAACCTTGGGGGGCGAATGTTAGAAAAATCTTTGAGGGGGGTGGGATCTTTAATTTTGTTAAAAATTCAGGGGGGGAGGGGTGAACTTATGTAATTTTAAAATAATTCAAGCTAACACTACTATAATAAGAGGTTCTGTTTCGAATCTAAGGGGGGCACCCCCCTTGGATCCATCCCTGGTTACAGTAGGTCCGACTGTAGTGCGTGATTCCACTTGGCACTTTTGAAATCGTCGTAAAAAGCCAAAAATTTTAATTTCCGCTATGAGATCATAGAGTGGGACTATTGGACTCTCACCCTTACCCTCCGTGACAGATCTTTGTTATCAGTGCATTTGCACCTTCAAATAGCGATGCACATAGGTAAACTGCAAGCATATTGAACTATTAAAGATGCCGAGTTGCAACCTTTGAGCCAATAAATCAAATTTCATCCAACTTTCATCCGCCTTCTACCTCGAAGACAGATGTTGAAGTCTCCTAATGATCTCCTTTACTCTAGGTTGCTGATAAACGTCTAGTGATAACGAACTGAGACCTTGGTGTGCTTGACTAGTGTCTTTACAGTGTTCATGGGATGAATTTTTCTTTTTCCGTAGATTTTCACCTTACAAGCTATAGCTTTTGGGCTTTCAGGTTTACCAGCTGCAGATGCTCCCGTGAAAATAAGCGGTGTCCACAAGCACGGGTGGAAGTATATTCTGGAATCCGAGAAGACGCGAAAGAATGCTAAGAAACAGGAGGAACAGACTGCGGCGGCGGCTTAAATTTTCTTTGCAGCAAAGATGGATGTGGCTGATCTTATAGGATGCAGTATGGATATTACAAGAGATCTTACTGTACTATCTTTTCCTGTACTTAGTTTTTAGAATTTAGACTAATTTTTGACCTATTAATGTTGCTGCCACTATCTATTTTGATTTTTGAATTTTTAAGATATTATCTTACTTGATCTCTGCTCCAGCCCTTTTTTTTTACTAAAGGCACCCAAAAGCTTAGCACATGACTTGTGCCCCGATGATTGGATCCTGATTCAAGCACCCCAAGGGTAAGGGCACTCCAAATAATCTCCCCCTCCTTTTCCTTTTTGCTTGGCTCGGGCGCACTGGCCTTGGCCTTCCTTCCTTTTAATCCATCCCCTCCACCTTTTTCTTGTCTAACTCATCTTGGGAGGAGAGGGCGGTCACGGGCACCTACGGGCGTGGTTGCGGTGTCTGGGTGCCCTTCTAAATTGGGAGGCCGTAATCAATTTTGTAGGAAGTAGCACCCCATGTGACGAGAATTCTCTAATCGGCTATCCCCATCCTTTCAATCCCCTTAGATGATTTGTGTAAAGTGTAAACCTTCCAATTGCTCGTCCTCTATTAGCTGATCGATGGGTCCATTGCATCCTACACATCGGAAAAATTTTCGTCCGAACGCTACAATAGTTGACCAGAGCCTATCAGCACACTCTAAGTGCTAAGGGCCACTAACCCTATGCGCTGGGACCTGCTACCTCATGTCTCTTGAATTGCAGTGAACCCCACAGTTGTAGGGTACGCAGGATGTGCTGAAAATTTTCCCCTCCACACCAAAGATGGAACATGATCGATATGGGAGTTAGCAAAGCAATTGATGCTTGGGTGAGGAGCCAGGAGGCTATGGGTTCAATTCCCCCCACCCCACCTGAGTTATCCGAGAGGTTACTAGGGAAACTTCTGAATAGGTTGGTATGCATCCCTGGAGTGATTAGAGCATCTCCGGCTAGGGGTGTAAAACGGGCCGGGCCTATAATACCTTGGGCCGGGTCAGGCATACACATGCTAAGCCCTGAGCAGCTCGTTGGGCCGGGTCCCCCTATATACATATATTGGTGATTTTGGGCCGGATTTGGATTAAAATATGTGTTTTAATAAAAAAAAATTCAAAAAATAATAGATAGGCTCAAACACAAAACCTGAAAGTAATTTCCAAGCGATATAGCCACTATACTACATTTTCTTATTGTTAATAGTATACAGTCTAATATATATACCAAATCTACAACATTATGATCAGGATTTCGAGTCGGACTTTCAGGTTTCCTTTCGGACCGGGCCGGGTTTTGGGTCGGGCTGTGGGCTTGGGGTGGTGGCCTGAGCCCGGACCATGGTGCTTTCGGGCCGGGTCGGGTCGGATCGTTGATCAGATCGGGCCGGGTTCGGGCTGTTGACATTTGGTCCGATGGGTTTTTTTTTATACCCCTATCTCCAGCAAACGACCCATTTACCAGGCCCCACCCAAACATTGATAAAATAGCATAAATTTTGTTTTTTAGTAGTTGACACATTAGCGTGGTCCCACCTATGTTACGCAAAATCATCTACAAAGTTGCAGATCGTTGTCTGTGACCCATTATAAAAGCATAAATACATAGTCCTTTGGCTATGCATAGTACAAATATATATGTGTCGTCCGCTGGAGATGCTCTTGGTCCGAATCTGAATTGGGTCTATTGCCCGAAAGGTTTAGAGACATTAGCCAATCCCACAATACAAATATAAAAATAATTAATTAGTCCTAAATCCCTCTATTGGTCTTTATTTAAACTAAATGATACGGTTTGATAGAAAATTAGCTCAAGTCCCTCCCGAATGGCACGTTTGTACAATAAATCCCTAACTGAAAATGTTTAACTTTTCAACCCTTTAAATGACAAAACTATACCTCCATAAAGAGTATCAATTCGCCTCCAAAAAATTTATCAATTCGGTTTTGTAAGAGTATCAATGAATTGATACTCTTGCTATAGTGAAAGCACTATAGAAGCTGCTACTTGCACTGTATCAACTGGCAAATTGATACTCTTTCTGGAGATGAATTAGAAGGACAATTTTTTTATTTAGAGGAGGGAAAATGGTGGAAGGTTTGCGATAGGACGTGCTTTTATAGAGGGACTTGATACAATATTGAAATCTGCTAAAAGGACTTAAGGATAAGTCTCCCAAAAAATGAAGGGGGACTTGGTGAAAAGCTCTTTATAGAAGATGCTTTTAAGCACCAAACAATATTTCAGATTGAGCTAAGACCCAGCTTATAATAAACCACTGTTGACTTGACCAACCCATAGCAAATGACTAAAATACCCCCAAATTTATACTCCGATAGACTCAATTGAAATTCCAGAATTTATACTCCGCTAACTTGAATTTATACTCCAGAATTTGTAGCTATGGTGATTTCAATTCGGGGTAATGGAGTATAAATTCAGTTGTTACAGTGAAATTACTGTAGCAGATACGGTGATTTTGTTGTAGCAACCGAATTTATACTCTGAAATATTTCTATTACAGTAAAATCACTGTAGCAACTATGGAGTATAAATTCAAGTGTATATGGAATATATATTCGGTTCCTATAGTCTATAGTGAAATCACTATAGTAGCTACAGTGATTTCACTATAGCAACAAAATTTATAACCAAAATATTACTGCTACAGTAAAATTACTATAGCACTACAGTGTTTTGGGTCTGCTATTGGGGATTTCATTGTACGGTGCATGTAAAAAAAACAATTGTACATTGGGTTCTACAGGATCAGTTAGAGGGGCAAAATGATATTTTAAAAACAATTGAGTGAGGAAGGGACTTAATGCACTTCTAAACAGTTAGAGGGCTTTATCAAACTACATGGTTAGTTGGGTTAGGTTCCTCTGCACTGATGATTTGGGGAGTGAGAAGTGATCGACGATCCAAAAACCACAATCTATATATGGCCATGGAAAGAATTCAAGGGGGACGCCACCACCCCCGGCAGCCGCCCACAACCTATCACCAACTCCATGCTGCCACTGTTGCCGCCAGGGAGGGCGGCGGCGGGTGGTGACCACGCGATGAGGCAGCCGATGGTCGGCAAGGGTGGTCGGCGTCGACAGTGGGAGGCAACGGCGGGAGTCAGCAATGGTAGGTGGTGGACGGTGATCGAGCGTGGTGGCATCCCCCATGGCCATAAATCGTGGCCATTGATTTTCGAATCGCCGCTTGTCTCTGCCCAAATCGTTAGTAATCAATCGATAGAGGAGACTATCATCAATGGAGATGAGTTGAACCATGGTTAGTTAGAGGGGCCTTAGACTAATAACCATAGGCGGATCTATTGGTTGGCACAACCGGGCTACAGCCTGACCGAGATTTGAGAAAAGCTTCATAACCCATAGCCAGCCCAATCCCACTGCTAGCCAAGCCCACCCCACAGCCTGCCTCAGCATGGACCGTTGCTCAGTGACGTTGCGATCGAACCCCGGATAGAAGAGTTCAGATCCGCACAATGGCTAGCAAAGCAAAAGTGAATCGCACTCTAGCGACCACGTGCCGCTGTGATGCGTGCCAGCCCCACCAACCCGAGCTGACTGACTGAAGGAGATATGAACTTGGGGTATGATCTGTTTCACTGCACGCTTTCGTCCCCCACTTTTTTTGGATAAATTACACGTTGCCCCCGATGTTTAGCTCAAAAACAATTTATTTTGTTTCAAATCACACTGTAAAGTTTGAAATGTTAGCACAATACCCCTTTTGTCACCTACTTAATTTCCTCATTTGCTAGTAATATCTGATAAAAATTGAGTTCAAGGGGGCAAAATGTAGTTTTTAAACTATAGGGTGGTTAAGTATTTTTGAGCTAAACTTCTGGGGGGCAAGTGTAATTTTCCCTATTTGTTTGTTCTTTTTTAAACCCTAACCCTCCCGTCTCCTTTTCCTCCTTCAACCTCGCAATCAGTTTCTGATCTCCGACACTTATCCTCGAATTCTCGATGGAAGTCTTCACCGAGCTCGAATCGGATAATTGATTTGGGAGGAACCATATAAAAGAAAAGGTGATCTCCACAGTAAGTGCCCCCCCTCCTCCCTCTCTTTTAGAACAACCAAGATTTCTTTTGGGACCAATGAACTGCTATGGTTTCATATGTTTTTGAATTGAAAGAGTTCACATCAGATCAAGGGGGCATGTCGGTGGATGGAGGTGATAAGCAGGGATGGATCCAGGGGGGGTGCATGTGGGGGCGACCGCCCCCACTAGATTCGAAAGAGAACCCTTTATTGTAGTATTATTAGTTAGAATTATTTTCAAATTATATAAGTTCTTCCTCCTTGAATTTTTTAACAAAATTTAAGTCCCCGACTCCTCCAAAGACTTTTCTAACATTCTCCTCCCCAATGTTCGATTCCTGGATTCGTCTCTGGTCTGATAAGTAAGGCATTCGACGCCATCGAGGAGGAGTTTCTGCACATGGTAAAGCGCTCATGGCTATTTATTGTGTTGTCTTTTCTAGTCTATATATATGCTTTATGTAAAAAAAAATTATATTAATAAAATTTCTTTGTATCGTCGATGTTCCCTTTAAAAATTTTGATTAGTTTTTTATTACTGTATAAAGTAAAAGTTTTATTTAAAAAATAAATAGTTTAGCAGCCTTAGCTTCAGCCCAACCCAAAATAAATTCTTGGCTACGCCCCTACTAATAACCCCAAAAATGAAAGGGGGAAGTGACCCACCAGAAAGAAGTTCACCATGGCAAACAACGTGAAAGTCCCCCGATGCAGCACTGTAGACCAATGTTTTGAAAATCGAACCAGATCAGACTGAGTGATTCGACTAGTTTGGACTGGAACTAGAACATGCTTTGGTTCGATCTTTGAATAAACCAGTTCGTTGGAAAATAAATTACACACTATATTTTGGAAAAAACTGGATGGTTTGGGTTTGAGCACATGACCTATGGTTTAAAATTCTTTGAACATGTCTTTTTAACCAAGGAGTCATAACTTTCTTTAAAGCATTTATTAAATATCTATTTTAATGTATCTATTTCACAAGCGGTTTAAACGGTTGAACCAATGATTTGAACCGGTTCGGACCGGATCGGATGCCTTCTCGGTTTGACTTCGGGCCCGGTTTTGAAAACATTGCCGTAGACTTGCTACTTCGTCTCCTCGGACCGAGCGTGACGTCTACTGCATGCAAGCTTATACGCGGTTCTCCAGAGCCCAATCAGCCGACGCAACGTTGGTGCCGAGTCGCCCGTTTACTTCGCCCTCAAGCACGAGGCCCAACCACTCCTCCCCTCGACAGACTTCGAGGCAACCGCGCCTACCTTAGAAACCACAGACCGTCCGTTGCTGGGATGGGCAATCACAGTGCCTACGTGGCACGCATCAAAGTCCAAGAGAGTCTCTAGAAAGCTCCGAACAAACCGACACGTCCCGGATCGGTCGTGGGCCCGGCGCACATCACAGCCGCATGCCGTCGGCTGAACTTTCGGGTCGCCTGCCATTGTGCGGCTGTGATGCGAGCCGGACCAACCGACCGGAGGAGATCTGAATTATTTTCTCTACCGTCAGACTTGAGACGAAGTCATGAACACGAAATTCTGGTACTTAAAACACTAATAACAAAGAAGGTGGGAACGGTAGCCGGCGGCGAACCGGTCCCTAGTTGAGCTTCGCCGAGCCTGACGTAATACTGGGTTTGTTGATGTTGATTCGTGCCGGCCGTCTGCTTGTGAGTAAAGCTGTCCGCTGTCACGGATGATGTACCAACTAAAACCGCGTTCTGGAAGATTGACAGATGACGAGCCGCTTCAACGTTCGAATAGAGATCGAAGTCGTCGGAGCCTCCCCCTTCCCGAAACTCCCTCTACCCCTCAAATATATAAATACCCCTCCCCTTCACTCCTCCATTCTTGTCACCAAACCCAAACCCAAACCCAAACCCATCTCTCTCTCTCTCTCTCTAGCCACCCATATCCCTGCAGCCTCACGTTTCTGCTGAAACAAATTAATCGATCTCCACCAATGGCTTCTGCAACAACATCTCCCAAGATCCCTATGGCCCTTCTTCTCTCCCTCTCCCTCCTCCTCCCATCCGCCCTAGGTATCATTCTCTCTCTCTCTCTCTCTCTCTCTCTCTCATGTTATCATTTGATGTGTTTGTTTTCAGCGGGAGTGATCTGTGAGGACCTGCCGCAAGACCTGTGCGCGTTCGCCATCTCGTGGTCGTCGAAGAGGTGCCTGCTGGAGAGCTACCGGGGCAGCAACGGCGGGCCCACCGAGTACCAGTGCCGGACGTCGGAGGTGGTGGTGGAGCGCCTGTCGGACTGGATCGAGACCGACCAATGCGTGAAGGAGTGCGGGGCGGACCGGAACATGGTGGGGATCTCGTCCGACAACCTCCTGGAGCCCCAGTTCACCGCCAGGCTGTGCTCCCCCGCGTGCTACCAGAACTGCCCCAACATCATCGACCTCTACTTCAACCTCGCGGCCGGAGAAGGTAATTACGGCGGGCGTTACTGGGATTTTGGAGGGAAATCAAATCACGGTCGGCCGGGGCCACGTGCATGGATCTTAATTACGAGTGTACGTACGTTGTTGATTCTAATTTCTTCTGAAACATACAGGTGTGTTCCTGCCTGACCTGTGCGAGGCTCGACGTCTGAATCCGCATCGCGCGATGGTGGAGCTCCAGAGCTCCGGGGCAGCGCTTGGCCCTGTTTCGGGCTTCGGCAACTTGGACGGCTCAGATGCTGCTGCTCCCGCTTCCGCTCCTTCCTCGTCGTAAATAGCTACGACTTGTGGTGATCGATGACAGCTGAGCTTGCAGAGGGAATAATTCTTTCTTTGTTTACTGGTCGATCTGGTGTACGCATACGACATATATACCGTATTAATTGTACACGGTTGAGATCGATGTACGTTCTTTTTCTTTCTTTTACGGGATGTACGTGATTATTTTTCCGATGTTGGATTGAATTTTATTGGAGGATTTTATTTCCCAACCTCTCACTCTCGGATCCCCAAATCTGAAAGGAAAATGCCACTCGACCGGTCAATCCGTTTTCCAACTGTCTTGTAACTCCTACGTTCTGACATGGCACGATCACAACCGTACGTTTCATCCAGCTATGTGGCAAGATGTGATTGAGTGCCATGTCAGGATGTAAGGAAAAAGAAAAATGCTAGTCATACCGAAATTTGATGCAAGGAGGAAGAAATTTCATAAACCCATAAACAAGCTAGGTACGATCTCATGGGGGGGGGGGGGCAAATATGGAAACCTGAAAACGTGATTTGCTTGGGAGTCAACCCATTAGGCTCGATTCAAACTGTTGAGGATGTTGGCTTAAAACAAGCCCTCAACATGTCCAAAGTTCGTGCGCAAATGATGGCGGAAGATGGAACGGCTACGGATCGAAGGTGCGAAAACAGGGCCTGGCGTCCTGAGCGCCAACCCAAGGTTGCTTGGGCTCGTGCGCAGGAATCTGCCGCCCAGGGCGCTAGGCACCGGATAGGCACGAAGGGGGACACGGTTTGGTTGCGATTTTCGTGGGATTTTGTGAGAACTTTTAGGAGTTTGTTTCTATTTTCTCTCCTATGTCTTGCACAAACTTGGGGCTATAAAAGGACCCCTAAGGATGAAGAAAAGATGATCATGGTGGCACATGAGTATCCCGGATTAGGGTTTAGAAGGTAAACGTTATCAAGGGAAAAGGAGAGAATCATTAGAGATTGGAGGATTTTCGGGAAGGGTTTCTTCTTGTCTTTAGGGTGTAAGGCTGTGGTATCTATTCTCCTTGGGGGATCTCTTTGTGGGTGTATGAGGGATTGGTTAGAGATAATTATTATTGTACTTGGGTTTTTCACATACTAGTAAATCCATTGATCGATTGTTGCTGGAACTTCTTGTTGGTATTTAATTTGCTTGATCTTTCTATATTGCTTGGTCTTGTCGGTGGTTGTCTCCACCATGGTGGTATTACACGAATCGTGTTCCACTATGCGAGAGCCTCGAATCACAACAATAAATGATATCAGAGCTTAAGGTTCGGTGGAAAAACTGATACCAACAATTGGTATTAGAGCTTCTTGTAGGTGATCCGGGGAGGCTCTAGTTCAATTGCGTAGATCAAGATAGATCAAGGAAAAAGACCCGAGATGCACTTGCTACAAGCGGTGTGATGGAGGACCCGGGAGCTGCATCTAAGGAAGATCAAAGCAAAAAGTCCTGAGGGAGGTTGCGGTATAGCACCTCTACCTCGGGGAGCCTTGTTGGCAACGACGGTCGGCGCCCTAGGCGAAAGGTACAGTGGGGAGAGACATGGTCCAGTGCTATCCAGGTAGTTCAGATCTTCGGATGAGGCTTCGAGGAGGAGGTTGCGGTCAAGCAACGCCTCCCTCGAGGCGATTCGAGACACCGAAGGCGTTAGCCGGAAGGAGGGTACGGTTTTGGCACCTACTTCCTGGCTTGACGGTTCACGGTGAAAAAGTCTTGATGGCACGGTATGTGCAGATGCCTAGATCGAGGGAGAGCACCTCGACGGCACGAGAGTCATCGACGGCATCGTGTTCAGCCGTCGACGAGTGGACTGATGTGGGTTGCCAATGAAAGACTGGTAGAGGTGCCGACGGGCACTGATGCGGATCGCCGACGGACGATGAGGGCGCTGACGGGCGCGATAGCGGCAGCCACAGCCGCGGGCACACCTATGGTTTAATAGGGTGCAGTGGCTGCCGATAGATGGCTAGAAAAATGCAATGACAGTCGTGGTGGCAGCAGACTCAGCTGCGGGCACACCTGTAGTGCAACATGATGTATAAGATATTCGAAGATTGACCGACGGGTAACGGCTTGGGTGCGATGGGCGTGGGAAGCGTTGTAGAGTGAATCAAGGGTTGTGGTTTACGACGGGGTCGTCGACGGACGATGGATGGAGCTTCCATGATCATGACATTTGCTGGGAGAGCGGCAGCACATACACGGTGTTTGGTGAAGAACAAGGGTGCTAGTGGAGCACGCTCAGGGGCGAGGTTGATCAGGAGGTCGACCAAGTTGAAAGACTTGGGCAATTAACCAAACTTAGTGATTGGGCTCCCGGTGTAGGGGTAAAGGGGCGACGACGATCAGGATATGGATTCACAATTCAAACAGATAAAGTTCGTGTGCAAGATTTTGGCTCTTGTCTTGTTTGAAGCCAAGGTGGAGATTGTTGAGGATGTTGGCTTAAAACAAGCCATCAACATATCCAAAGTTCGTGTGCGAAGGATGGTGGAAGACGGAGCGACGATGGAGCGAAGACGAGGCGAAAATAGGGCCTGACGTCCTGGGCGCCAACACGAGGCTGCCCGGGCTCGTGCGCAGGAATCTGGCGTCCAGGGCGCCAGACACTGGATAGGCACGAAGGGGGACGCGGTTTAGTTGCGAGTTTCGTAGGATTTTGTGAGAACTTTTAGGAGTTTGTTTCTATCTTCTCTCATATGTATTGCACGAACTTGAGGCTATAAAATGACCCCTAAGGATGAAGAAAAGATGATTATGGTGGCACATGAGTATCCCGGGTTAGGGTTTAGAAAGTAGCCATCATCAAGGGAAAGGGAGAGAATGTTGGAATTGGATTCGCTTATCAGAGTCGCAGCGGAAGCAAAAGATAGATCCGAAGATCATACGGTGTATGTTTCATTACAATTAATTCTACAAAACAATCTACATGTAAATCTATGATCTTAGAATATGTGCGGACACCCTAGAGGCATACTACGATATACGGAAGACATGCATGCATCTAGTTAGGTGCTTAGAATCATCATACCTTTTGGATCTATGATCCGAAGAGAATGGAACGATGATAAACCGCACTTGAATCGCAATGGAAATTGCCGGATAGCACCTTATCCTTTGCGAATTGAGGAATCCTCGAAGTCCCGTCTCTGAGTGCAAGGACTACGAGCCGACGGAGGAATTCATTGCGAAGACGATGGCTAGCTGCGAGATCTCCACCTTCTCTTTCTCTTTTCTTCCTTCTCCTTCCTTCCTTCTTCTTCTTCCTTCTTCTTCCTCTTTCTTCCTTGGCTTAAACCTCAAAGATGGAGAGAGGGAGAGGGGGCCGGGTTTTAGGAGAGGGGGAGCGCATAGGGCCGGCCCCTTCCTCTCTAATCCTCTTATAGGGCCGGCCTTCTAGTGCTACAAGCAAGCTAGGGTCGACCCTAGATGGATAGGGATAAGGGGGGGGGGGGGGGGCAGTTTTCAGGGTTTCCAAATGTCTATCGTGAAGCCTGGACGAAAATGCCCTTCACGAAAAGTGAAAAACTTAAAGAAAGATTGAGTGAGGTGCGCTACTCGGAATCGTGTTTCGTCAGTGCCTATGAGCTCCTGGAATTATTCCGCTCATTTTAAGATCCACATTCAATATGTTCTGAGCCATATTTCAGTATTTATCAAAATACCCCTACGACCCTTAACACATGTGAATTAGGTTCTCTGGCTCCGGGCTTGCGCTCCATCATGCTACTTCGCATCCAACGTATCCAACTTGGTCAAGGAACAATTCCTATATGCAACGACATGGTGGAACCTTTAGGGTTCAGGATCTTTAGCTCCAACCGGATCCTTGATTAACTATTCCGGAGACACACCGAAAGTTCCGTTAATCAGCCCTAATCCGATTAACCCGCGTAGCCACCCAGAGTGCGACGCGAGTTGAACTCTAGTGATCCTAAACTTATATTACTCCCTCGTAACCCTGTTCTCTACTATACTCTGATAATCCTTAGTCCCTCCTATTACTTGTGCCATGATTCGACTCGGGTGGTGGGGACCACCGTCAGATCCCGATCGATCATCTGACTAGGAATTGATGACTTGTCATCTATAACACCACACACCTTCCGGTGCTATGCCTAGCATCCGGAACATCGTCAGTCATATTGACAACCACCAGGCCTGGGTTAATTGTGTGGACAGATTGACTCATCAAAATGCACTCATCCAACACTGAACGTCGGATAACCTGTAGGGATTGCATGCCACCCAAGCGCCAGCCGGGTAACCCAACGTACCGTGGTATTGGACTATGGAAGGTCCGCACACATTGGCACATCAAAGCACCACACAACTGGTTGGCCCAGTACACATGGTCCCTCAGGGTTAAGAACGGATTATCTATAGTAGTAAGACGGTTTCTGCACCAGTGTCTGAATCACTGAACTGTGCACCATCTTGGTTTCTGTTCAACACGATCATCGTGCTTGGTTAGGTGAATGGGAATCCCACGTTCCTGTAGTGGAGATTTCACCACATCCTCTACCTGCCAACAACTTATTCTCGGTGAAGCGACCGGCATCACCAAAGTTGTGAACTAATTCTAGGTCTACACAGAACTGGTCCACTGGTTCTCCCAAGCATGGATCCACCATGCACCTCAGTAACCTACTGTGTTCCCTAGGGTCCTTTTATTATATGTGTATTAACATATACCAAAGTAGTATTCTAATTAAAGCAATAACCAAAGTCATCTCTATTAATGTTAATATAGAAAATCTACGCTCAGAACATACGAGCTACAACAATCTCCCACTTGGCCTAGCGGGGAACAACAGTCTTAACTCCCATGGCATCCACGTGCTTCTCAAAAGCCTTGGTCGGTAACGCCTTTGTGAAAGGGTCCACCATGTTATCTGCAGACGTCACCTGAGTCACTGCAACCTCCCCTCACTTCTGCAAGTCCCCGATAATGTAGTATTTCCACTCGATATGCTTACTCTTCTAGAGATATCTTGGCTTCTTGGATTGTGCTATCGCTCCACTATTATCACAGTAAAGAACAATAGGATCTTGAGCTCCTGGTACACATCTTAAGTCCGTGAGGAACTTCTTGAGCCACACCGCCTCCTTTGCTGATTCACACGCTGCAACATACTCAGCCTCTATCGTCGAATCCGTGATGCATCCCTGCTTCACGCTCCTCCAATTGACAGCTCCTCCTCCCAATGAAAATACAAACCCTGACGTCGATCTCCTGGATTCCGGATCTGATGCAAAATCAGAATCCGTATACCCAATCAGCATCAGTTCCTGTGAAGAGTAAACTAACTTATAATCTCTCGTCCTACGGAGATACTTGAGTATACTTTTCACAGCAGTCCAGTGCCCTGGACGTGGATTTGACTGATACCTACCCATCATGCCTACTGCATAGCATATATCTGGTCTCGTGCACTGCATGGCATACATTAGACTTCCTACAGCCGAAGCATAAGGTATCTTCTGCATCTCTGTCCTCTTCTCAGGAGTCTTAGGACCCTGATCCTTGGACAATTTCATTTCATGTCTGAATGGAACCAGTCCCTTCTTGGAGTTGTGCATACTGAATCTGACCAAGATAGTATCTATGTAGGCTGACTGTGACAGCGAGAGAGTCTTGTTCTGGCGATCTCGAGTTACTTTGATCCCCAGAACATAACTCGCTTCACCCAGGTCTTTTATGTCAAATTGAGAGGATAACCACACCTTCACTGTAAACAATGTTCCAACATCATTTTCAATGAGCAAGATATCGTCCACGTAAAGTACCAGAAAAACTATTGTAGTCTTATCGCTCCTTTTATAAACACATGGTTCATCCACGTTTTGTTCAAATCCATAAGACCGGATAGCCTGATCAAAATACATATTCCAACTTCTGGATGCTTGCTTCAGTCCATAAATGGACCTTTGCAACTTGCACACCAGACTTTCCTGACCTTTTGCGACAAAGCTTGGAGGCTGAGACATATAGATGTCTTCTTCCAAATCCCCGTTGAGAAATGCGATCTTGACGTCCATTTGCCAGATATCCAAATCATAATGGGCTGTAATGGACAAGAGGATCCGGATAGACTTAAGCATAGCCACTGGCGAAAAGGTTTCGTCATAGTCGATCCCTTCTCACTGGGTATAACCTTTAGCGACTAGTCTAGCTTTGTAAGTCTCAACGGTACCATCCAGACCTCTTTTTCTTTTGTACACCCACTTACACCTAATAGGTTTAATGTTATGAGGCGGTGTGTGTCCAGACCGAGTTTTGGGACATCGATGTCAATTCTGCCTCGATGGCTTTCTGCCATGCTGCATGGTCAGAGGATACCATCGCTTCGTCATTGTTCAGAGGATCATCCTCCTGAAACTCTGGATCTACCATGAAGGCTTCTCCAATGTATCTATCAGGAGCACTTGTGGTCCTCCCACTGCGACGAGCCTACGGTGGTTCCATAGGAGTCGATTCTACAGTATCATTTATCTTAGTGGTATCGACTCCCACTACATTTTCTATCTGCGTACTCCCATAAGTACCAAGCAATTCTTCAAGAACTACTTTATTGGTGGGTTTATGGTCTATTAAATAATCCTGCTCTAGGAATACTGCATTCGTCGAGACGACAATCTTTCTATCCTCAGGATCATAAAATAAACCACCCTTTGTCCCTTTTGGATACTCAACGAACAGACGTACCTTAGTCTTTGACTCCATCTTATCTCATTTGTCCTTCCGCAAATGTGTTAGACAACCCTAAATCCTAAAGTGTTATAGGCTTGGCTTTCGCTTCAAGCACAGCTCCAAAGGAGTTAGAGGTACTGACTTTGATGGAACAAAGTTCAAAGTATATGCTGCCGTCTCTAGGGCATATCCTCAAAAACTAGGTGGCAATATTGCATAACTCATCATAGTCCAAACCATGTCTAACAAAGTTTGGTTTCTCCTCTCAGATACACTGTTTTGTTGCGGTGTCCCTGGTGAAGTCAACTGGGATATGATCCTATGCTCACGCAGGTACCCAATAAATTCATCCGATAGGTATTCGCCTACTCGATCCGATCGAAGAGACTTAATACTCTTACCCGTCTGATTTTCTGCTTCAGCTCTGAACTCTTTGAACTTATCAAAGGATTCAGACTTTCGCCGCATTAGGTATATGTATCCAAACCTCGAGTGATCATCCGTGAAGGTGATGAAATACTCGAAGCCTCCTATGGCACGGACACTTATGGGCCCACATACAACAGTGTGTACCAACTTTAATACCTCTTGAGATTTGCTACCTTTGGCTTGGAAAGATCTTTTAGTCATCTTGCCTTCCAGGCAAGACTCACACGTCGGTAGGTTTTCTAAAACATCTAGACTTAAAAGTCCTACCTTAACCAACCTGTAAATCCTGTCTGAGGCTATGTGTCCAAGACTTAGATGCCAAAGGAGTATTGGATTATCTGAGGGATATTTTCTTTTAGATGAATTAACCACACAAGCTTCAGTTATGTTATCCTGCTTATGATTGGAGTTAATTATATAGAGACCATTCTGTACCTTTCCCTTACAAACAAAGAAACCATTCAATTTAATTGACACACCAGAAGCATCAAATAAAACTGAAAAACCTTCATTATTCAATAAGGAAACAGAAATTAAGTTTCGTCTCAAGGACGGTACATAAAGTATGTCTCTAAGTAATAAACTTCTTCCATCAAGAAACTACAAGATGACATCTCCAATTGCTTTAGCCTCTGCCACGGCCTCAATTCCCATGCTTAGGATGATCTCCCCATTATCCAGTTTTCTTATCAGCTTGAACCCCTGCAAATTATTGCAGGCATGGTTAGTGGAACCAGAATCCACAATCCATGAGACTAGAGAATAACTGGATACTACTAGAGATTCCACTATATGGATTTGAGATATACCTGTCTCAGCCTTCTTGAGAGCCGCGCGGCAGTCACCCTTCCAGTGCCCCTTCTTGCCGCATCGGAAACATTTTCCTTTGGGCTTCGCCGGACCATTCTGCTTAGGAACCTGCGACTGCACCTGGTCCATCTTCACGGGCTTCTTAGACTTTCTTTTCTGAAACTTGCCTTTGGCTTTCAAAGAATAATTTCGCTCTACGTTCAGGAATTGGGCTCCTGCCTTCATCCTGTCCTCTGCCGCCTGAGCGCCGCTAGGAGCTCTGCGTTAGACATCTCCAACCGGTTAAGGTTGAAGTTGGTAACAAAGCCCTCAAACGTTCCTGACATAGATGCTAGAAAAATATCGGTCTGGATCTCTGCATCCAAGATGATATCGCAGGAACCAAGCTCATTCATATAGCCAAACAATTTCAGCATATGGTCTTGAACAAAAGTCCCCTCTGCCATCTTTGTGGACACCAATTTCTTGATGGTCAGGTAACGGGTTACCCGATTGCAACCCTCGAATATTTCCTTTAAATAGAGCATCAAATCTGAAGCGAAGGCCATGTCTTCGACTTGCTTCTGAAGGACGGTCTGCAAGGATGCCACTATGTAGCACTTGCACATCTCATAAGAATCTAGCCAGTCTTTCCATTCCTTCAACTAGGCCTTAGTTGCACTTTGTCCCGGCATGGCCGGTTGAGGGGTACTTAGGGCAATTGTGTATTTGCCAACCCTTAGGACAAGCATCAGGTTACTTTTCCAGTCCTCGTAGTTTAGTCCCGTAAGTTTGTTATCATTAAGGATGGAGGCAAGGGGGTCGAGCTTGGTCATGATTTCTATAAATAATGGTTTAAAGCAAAAATAAGGGTATACTACAATCTATTTCATAGAATTTAAAAATAGATAATGTTTACTCCAGCCGCTATGTCTTCATTACCTCATGTGGAGACATCCAGGAATCTAAATTCCCTGGGCTCGAGCACTGAGACTATCGGCCTTGAATTAGAGACAACATCTCGGTGAGAGCATGCAACCACTTCTGCCAACGGGGTTTTTACGACCCAGTCTTCATCAGAATTACCCATGGCAAACTGAAAGACCTCCCAGTCTCCTTTTGGCCAGCTTTATGTGCCCCGCGTGCGCAGCAACGACGGCTTTACACAAGATTTCGGATAATTCCCACAAATCTAGGTGGTGTCGGTAGGGGGGTTCATAGGCTCCCGCGGTGCAGAAAAAACCCGTCACCCACTACTACCGGCATCCTCCATGTCCCAAAGGAAACCACTAAGCAAACCAGCATGGAAGGAAACACAGATCTTACCCGGTGGGCAGATCAAACTGTGTACCTCCCACCCAGACCCTTAGCCGGTTGATTGTGGAGGCCAGGGGCTTCCCTTTGGAGGGAACCTCTTATATATCCCTTCTTTATGAGGTTTTATGCATATCTAGAAAGGTCACGACCTCCTAGACTTAGACCCTGGTCTATCGTGCTCCCACTAGGATTACAAACCTTCCCGCAAAGCATTAGTATCCTTGGAAAATATCATAGTCCCTACCTCGAATATTCAGCTTTCGTCTTTCTTGCAAGGATCACATTACACAGATTCCAAGGATCCCGATACCTCACTAGTTTGCCCATAATCCTAAGATCTGGAGTCTAGCCTAAGGTCAATGTGGAAAGGACTCCCACTAGAATGACGCCTTGTTCACAATTTGCTGCCTGATGTTATAGTAGACCTCATCTTATTATAGGTTTCGATGCTGGCCAAATAGGGACATCCGACAACCTCCGCCGGACCTCAACCTAATGGTGGCATAACCAAATCGTGATGAGTTCACACTACCATCAAACGTCAACTAAAAATGGGTATCACTTAGTAGAATCCTAACCTAACTTGGTCGCTAGGACCATGTGGGGAAAAGGCATCCCACTAGGGCTATCATACTTCTTATGGAGACATTAGTTATCTCTAAACAAATCTAACTCTGCGTCTATCTCGGTGCACAGTACTTAGCTACCTGAACTACCATGAGGGTGGTTACCACTTTTCCTTTTAGCTAGCCACCGGATTTGCACGTGTTAGAACCATATAGAGACACCGATGAATCCATAAGCCAAGTACTAACCCTATGCCTGATCTAGAAACAAAATCACAAGCAAAATAGATAATTAAATTATCATTGGGGTTCTCTAAACACTAAGTAAAGAGAATCAATAGAAATAGCATCCAAACTGAATCAAGTCCAGGGTCCGACACCTGAACCTGAATAGCACAGCCAAGATATCCTGCTCTTCCGTTCTGTACGATCTCTGACGATGATCCCGATCATCACCAACGTGCACGCTTTCGCTGGGTCTTTGCACGCCATGGTACCGCTTGCCCGAACCGTGGATATAACATCATCTCCTTCTTCCTGTGATCGAAAAACTAAGACACTCTGAGCAAGTGCTCGTTCGTGTACAATTTCGCTAGAAAGAAAAAAAAACAATTGTAGAAACATGACCAGGGATCCGAGGGTGGTCAACCTCCACCCTCGCCCATCTAGAGCCTTAAAATCCACAAGCACAATAATAACAATGCAAAATTAAATATGGGGTCCGACCCCCAGAGGCATGCAATCACAGATTACTATTCAGCGCGGCACCTGCAAAAAGATGATACATAGCACAATCCTTATGCATGATCTACGCCGAACCCCGACGAAAACATATGCCATCATATATACACATGATGTTTTCACGAATTCATGCATGAAACATACACCAAAGCATGCTCTGATACCAATTGTTGGAATTGGATCTGCTTATCAGAGTCGCAGCGGAAGCAAAAGATAGATTCGAAGATCATACGGTGTATGTTTCATTACAATTAATTCTACAAAACAATCTACATGCAAATCTATGATCTTAGCATATGTGCGGACACCCTAGAGGTATACTACGATCTACGGAAGATATGCATGCATCTAGTTAGGTGTTTAGAATCATCATACCTTTTGGATCTATGATCCAAAGCGAATGAAACGATGATAAACCGCACTTGAATCGCAAGGGAAACTATCGGATATCACCTTATCCTTTGCGAATTGAGAAATCCTCGAAGTCCCGTCTCTGAGTGCAAGGATTACGAGCCGATGGAGGAATTAAGGAATCATTCCTTCCTCCTTCTTCTTCCTCTTTCTTCCTTGGCCGAAACCTCAGAGAGGGAGAGGGGGTCGGGTTTTAGGAGAGGGGGAGCGCATAGGGCCGGCCCCTCCCTCTCTAATCCTCTTATAGGGCCGGCCTCCTAGTGCTACAAGCAATCTAGGGCCGGCTCTAGATGGATAGGGATAAGGGGGGACGGTTTTCAGGGTTTCCAAATGTTTATCGTGAAGCTTGGACGAAAACGCCCTTCACAAAAAGTAAAAAACTGAAAGATAGATTGAGTGAGGTGCGCTACTCGGAATCGAGTTCCGTCAGCGCCTATGAGCTTCTGGAATTATTCCACTCATTTTAAGATCCATATTCAATATGTTCTGAACCATATTTCAGTATTTACCAAAATATCCCCATTGACCCCTAATATATATGAATTAGGTTCTCTGGCTCCGGGCTTGTGCTCTATCGTGCTACTTTGCATCCAACGTATCCAACTTGGTCGAGGAACAATTCCTATACACAACGACAGGGTGGAACCTTCAAGGTTCAGGATCTCTAGCTCCAACCGAATCCCTAATTAACTGTTCCGGTGACACACCGAAAGTTTGGTTAATCAGCCCTAATCCGATTAACCTGTGTAGCCACCCAGAGTGCGACGCGAGTTGAACTCTAGTGATCCTAAACTTATGTTACTCCCTCGTAACCCTGTTCTCTACTATACTCTGATAATTCTTAGTCCCTCATATTACTGGTGCCATGATTTGACTCGTGCGGTGGGAAATACCGTCAGATCCCGATCAATCATCTGACTAGGAATTAATGACTTATCATCTATAACACCACACACCTTCCGGTGCTATTCCTAGTATCTGGAACATCGTCAGTCATATTGACAACCACCAGGCCTGGATTAATTGTGTGGACAGATTGACTCATCAAAATACACCCATCCAATACTGGATGTCGGATAACCTATAGGGATTGCATGCCACCCAAGCGCCAGCAGGGTAACCCAACATACCGTGGTATTGGACTATGGAAGGTCCGCACACGTTGGCACATCAAAGTACCACATAATTGGTTGGCCTAGTGCACATGGTCCCTCAGGGTTAAGGACGGATTATCTATAGCAGTAAGACGGTTTCTGCACCAGTGTCTGAATCACTGAACTGTGCACTGTCTTGGTTCCTGTTCAACACGATCATCGTGCTTGGTCTGGTGAATGGGAATTCCACATTCCCGTGGTGGAGACTTCACCATATCCTCTACCTGCCAACAGCTTATTCTCGGTGAAGTGACCGGCATCACCAAAGCTGTGAACTAATTCTAGCTCTACACAGAACTGGTCCACTGGGTCTCCCAAGCATGGATCCACCATGCGCCTCAGTGACCTACTGTGTTCCCTAGGGTCCTTTTATTATATGTGTATTAACATATACCAAAGTAATATTCTAATTAAAGCAATAACAAAAGTCATCTTTATTAATGTTAATACAGAAAATCCACGCTCAAGACACAGGAGCTACAACAGAGAAAATCATTGGAAACCGGAGGTTTTCGAGAAGGATTTCTTCTTGTCTTCGGGGTATAAGGCTACGAGATCTATTCTTCTTGGCGGGATCTCTTTATGAGTGTATGAGGGATTTGTTAGAAACAATTGTTATTGTACTCGAGTTATTCCCATACTAGTAAATCCATTGATCGGTCGTTACCAGAACTTCTTGTTTGTGTTTTGCTTGATCTTTTTATATTGCTTGGTATTGTCAATGGTCGTCTCCACCGTAGTGGTACTATGCGAATCGTTTTCTGCTGCACGAGGGCCTCGGATCGTAACAACACAAATATCCTTTCCCAAACTACAATACCATCTTGATGGGATTCTTGGGGAGGCACAATCCCATTCAATGCTCAACCGATGGAAGGAATCCTACCATTCAACAATCTCGGCTGGAATCACGTGACCCTCAACACACCAGCCTCGGGCCATGAGGAAGAGAACAGAGCTTTAGAGTTGCGACCCAATGTGGTCACCAATATTAGAATACCACCTATCTCTTGCATGCAAAATCTAATGAAGTGGGTGGAACAATCTCTGATACAATAATTTCCGACCGAAAGATGGAGGCGTCAAAGGATTGATCTTGCTTCTACATCATCAGGCCATGGGGAAAATCTGATAAACTCGATTATCATTTCATAGGGAAATCGAATAAGAGCTCGTGAGGAGGTGGGGTTTTACCTAGAGTGCCCCCAACTCTGTGTTAAGAAGGCCAAAGTTACTGAGGCGGACATCAACCAAATGGTGGTGGATTGGAATAATACCAGACTCCCTATATTTGGGGAACCAAAATCACTTCCTATTTTTTTAGGACCCCTAACTGATAATTATAAATCAATTATATACAAATTGAGCACTTCTTCCCAAACCCTCCAAGTGCCTCGTTATGTGTCTCCCTATTTTTGGACTCACTACTAGACTATCTATATTTAGGGATCCAAACTTGCTTCCTATTTTCTCAAGACCCTAACTCGACAATCATAAGTAAATTATGTAAAAATCGAGCATTCCTTTCCCAAAAACCCTTCCAAAGTTTACCAATATGCTTTCCTTTTTTTGAGATCACTACCAGACTTTGTATATTTGGGAAGCCAAAATCACTCTCTATTTTCTTAAGATCCTAACCTAACAACTATAAGTAAATTATATATAAATTGAGCACTACTTCTCAAAACATCTTCCTAGAGTCTTGTTATATTCCTCTCTATTTTTTGGACTATATTTGGGGACCCAAAATTATTTTTTATTTTTTAAGGACCCCTACCCAACAATCATAACTAAATTATATAAAAATTGAGCACTTCTTCCTAAACATAATCTTTTCTATTTTTGGAATCGTTACCAAACTCATTATATTTGGGGAACCAAAATTGCTATCTATTTTCTTAGGACTCTCACTTGATAATCATAAGTAAATTTTATATAAATAGAGCACTTTCTCCCAAGCACCCTCCAAGAGACTCACCAATCAATGCCTTTATATTTTTGGAGTTACTACCATACTCCTCATATTTAGGGTGCAAATTATATATAAATCGAACACACCTTCCTAAAACACCCTCAAGGAGCCTTTTCTTGTGCCTTCTTACTTTTGGGATCGCTACTAGATTCTCTATATTTATGGATCATAAATTATTTTTTATTTTTATAGGACCCCCTACCAAATAACCATAAAATAATTATATATAAATCGAGCACTGCTTCCTAAAACACCCTTCAATAGCCTTATTATTTGCCTTATATATCTTGGATCTCTACCAGAATTCTTATATTTGGGGAGCCAAAATTACCCCTTATTTTTTTCGGACCCCTACCAGACAACCATAAGTAAGTTATATACAAATCAAGCACCCTTCCCAAAATACCCTCTAAGAGCTTCGCTATTTGCCTCAATATATTTTGGAATAATACCAGACTCTCTATATTTGGGGAGCAAAAATTACTCCCTATTTTTTCAGGACCCCCACCCAATAATTATAAATCAATGATATACAAATTGAGTACTCCTTCCTAAACCCTATTTTTTGAGATCACTACCAGACTCCCTATATTTGGGAAGCCAAAATCATTCCTTATTTTTTCAAGACCCTAACCTAACAACTATAAGTAAATTATATAAAAACCGAGAACTTTTTCCCAAAACATGCTCCTAGAGTCTCATCATGTTCCTTTTTATTTTTTGGATCGCTACCTAATTCCCTATATTTGGGGAGCATAAATTGTTTCCTATTTTTTAAGGACCCCTACTCGACAATCATAACTAAATTATATACAAATTAAGTATTTCTCTCTGAACTTAAGCTTTCTTATTTTTGGAATTATTACCAAACTTACTATATTTGGGGAACCAAAATCGCTCCCTATTATCTTGGGACTTTCGATAATCATAAGTAAATTTTATATAAATCGAGCACTCTCCCCCAAGCACCCTCTAAGAGACTCACCATGTGCCATCATATTTTCAAAATTGCTTCCAAACGCCCTATATTTGGGGTGCCAAAATTCCCCCATATCTTTTTAGGACCTTTACTCGGTAACAATAAGTAAATTATATACAAATCAAACACATCTTCCTGAAACACTCTCAAAGAGCCTCCCCTTGTGCCTTCCTACTTTTGGGATTGCTACTAGATTCTCTATATTTAGGGAGGCAAAATTATTCTTTATTTTCATAGGACCCCCCCACCAAATAACTATAAAAAAAATTATATATAAATCGAGCACTGCTCCTTAAAATACCCTCCAATAGCATCATCATTTGCTTTATAGTTTTTGGATCGCTACCAAAATCTTTATATTTAGAGAGCCAAAATTACTCCCTATTTTTTTTGGACCCCTACCAGACAACCATAAGTAAATTATATGCAAATCGAGCACCCTCACCAAAATATACTCTAAAAGCCTCGCTATTTACTACAATATATTTTGGAATAATATTAGACTCCTTATATTTAGGGAGCTAAAATTGCTCTTTTTTTTTCAGGACCCCTACCTGATAATTATAAATCAATTATATTAAAATTAAACACTCCTTCCCAAACCCTCCAAGTTCCTTGTTATGTGGCTCCCTATTTTTGGACTCACTACAAGACTACTGATATTTGGGGAGCCAAACTCACTTCCTATTTTCTCAAGATCCTAACTCAATAATCATAAGTAAATTATATAAAAATCAAGCATTCCTTTACAAAATACCCTTCCAAAGTTTACCAATATGCTTTCCTTTATTTGAGATCACTACCAAACTCCCTATATTTGGGAAGCCAAAATCACTCCCTATTTTTACAAGACCCTAACCTAACATCCACAAGTAAATTATATACAAATCGAGCACTACTCCTCAAAACATCCATCTAGAGTCTTATCATCTCCTCTTTTTTTTTTTTGGATTGCTACCTAATTTCCTATATTTGGGGACCCAAATATTCCCTATTTTTTAAGAACCCTTACCCGATAATCATAATTATATTGTATACAAATTGAGCACTTCTTCATGAATATAAGCTTTACAATTTTTGGAATCGTTATCAAACTCACTATATTTGGGGAACCAAAATCACTCTCTATTTTCTTCGGACTCTCACTTGATAATCATAAGTGAATTTTATATAAATCGAGCACTCTCCCCCAAGCACCCTCCAAAAGACTCATCATGTGTCTTTATATTTTTGGAATTGCTACCAAACTCTGTATATTTGGAGAGCCAAAATTGCTCCCTATTTTCCCAGGAGCTCTACCCGTTAACCATAAGTAAATCATATAGAAATCGAACATACCTTCCAGAAACACCTCAAGCAACCTCCCCTTGTTCCTTTCTACTTTTGGGATTGCTACTAGATTCTCTATATTTAGAGAGCCAAAATTGTTCTTTATTTTTATAGGACACCCCTGATGGGACCGAATTAAAATTTTTAATCTCGCATAAATATGCGATCAATTAAACGGATATGAAATTATACCTTGGAGTGATCAACCCTTTGTAGATCAGTTGGTAGAATCATTACCAAAAATTCTTCTTAACTTTGATTATCTTGAAATTTTAAATGGACATTGAAGACTTTGATCTGAAACTTCTCAAAGTAGAATCACCTCGATCGGAGTTCTGTAACTCCAGAAACAATTCCCGGAGTATAGATCTGTCCTATCTTTACGTCCAGACGTCTTGAAAAAATGCTATTAGTTTTTCCTCCGAGATCTGATTGCTATAAAACTTTACGAGCACATTGGCACCTTCGTTCTGGAGATCCTTGAAGTGGAATGGAGTCAATCTAATTTACAGATCTCACAAAACAATTCTTACACTGCAGCTATATTACTGTAGATTATGCACGAAAATTCCTGGACATTGGCGATTAACCTTCTTGCAATCTTCCACCATATATTCCTCGTGTCGTTCGAGAATAGGCCTGGTGGGAGGCCTTCCTTGCAATCCTAAAGGAGATGAAGAGCTTCCTTGGATTAGGGTTGATCTCCAAGATCAAATCCTCACACATAAGAGAGAGAGAACGAGAGATTGAAGATGAAGGGGGAGACTAGGGCTTGCATAGGCATGCATGGCCGACCCCCTCTCTCCCCTATCCCTTTTACAAGCCCTTTCGGATAAGGAGAGGGGTGGATAATCCTTTGTATAGGTCAAGTCCAGCCCCCCCTCCCTATCTTCTTTGTGTTGGATGAATAAACAAAGGGGGGCGATTAGAATTTGACCCGGTAAAACTTTATCCCCTTAATTCTCACTCTGAGTGATGGTGACACACGTCCGGGATACCTAGGGCACCCCCATGGTCATTTAATCCAATACTCTCTTATTATTAAAGCCCATATATATATATATATCTTATATATATAATTAATAATAATAATTTTCTCATGATCATATACTAGTCTCGAGTCGCTTTGGACCGTAGTTGGGATCACCTAGGGTCTTCTAACATGGCTCCAACTTAGACTCAAGTATACCGACCAAACTCTTCAGTCATACTCATGTCCTAAGTTAGTCAACACCAATTCCACTAAATAGTGATGACTGCACTTCCGATTAGCGAGACAATCTCTTGCCTTACAACTTACGATTATGCCCCTCCATCTTTGTGTATCCGTGAACATAGCTAGTTTACCTATGGTAAACTATCCAACCAGCTTGTGTCATATCTTGAACTCTATGAAACTTGATCAAAGCCTATTTGAACATCCACCTTAGTAGAATATCCACTAACCAGTAACTGATCATGTTCTGATGATTAAAATTAATGATTAACTCATAGGGATACTTAACCTTCTACAATGAGTGGATTCCATCTTGAGATCTAGGGTTTCCTGTAACCCACACTCAGCTACCCAAGATATCCAAGTATTGGTCCTGAGGACTTCACTGATTGATAAGTCAAAGTAACTAAGTATAAGCTTACGGTTTACTAATCTTTTAGGATTAAGAGCATATCGGCTACGTAAGTTATGAGAACCCTAATGACTTGGACAATATAATATCCCTAACAGTATTCTGTCATTGGCTTTACTTATGATCCATCAATACATCTCATGCACTAGCATATTGACTTGGAATCGACCATTTCAATAGTATGAGATTAACCACCCCCTGATTGGAAGTCAATCATGCTACAGCCTACCTAGTGAGATATCCGGTCTCACTATCGATTGTGACTAATTTAAAGTATCTAGTACATGTGATTCATATCTCTCTATATATAAATCGAATATTCATATAAATAAATCATACCTAGACTACTTAAGGATTTCCTGCTCTACCATTCATCTCATGAATGCAAACAAATTATGTCCATTCTCTATGCACAAAACCATTATCTTATTGTTTGAGGGCATACAATCCCAAGAATCTTCTACTTACATTCATAACCAATAAGGATTGCATCTAACCTTGAACCGATTACCGTGTTACTCAAAAGCCTTTGCAGGTAAGGTTTTGTACACTGATCCATAAGATACTTAACTGATACAATTTTGGTAACCGAAATGTTTTACAGTTTCCCACTTTCTAATTGGAATGACTCTCCTCTCTATGTGTATTATTCCCCTGTAGTTTTCTAGCTTCTTTAATTGAGCACAACCACTTAGAATAAACACATAATCTTAAATTGACTTTATAGAGTACACATCTGACTTGAAGTCAAAATCTCTATACCCTATTGGAACAATATCCTTTCCACCGCATACCAGCATCTTATCTCTCTTACTTCTCAAGTATCCGAGAATATACTTAACGGTTGTCCAGTAATCTGGACCTGGATTGGACTTATATCTGTCAACCATGCCTATAACAAAAGCAGATATCAGATCTTGGTGCAAAACAACACATAACAAGACTTCTTACTGTCGAAGCACATGTAACGTCTTTTATGCGACCTTTCTCCACTTGTGTCTTAAGACACTAGTCCTTGGAGAATTGAATTCCATTCCCAAAGGGAATCATTCCTTGCTTACTGCGTCAAAATCCTATTTCTGTAGTTTCCATAGTAAAGAATCTAAATTGATGATAACTATTCCACATCATCTGCCATGATAAATAAATCAGCAACATCTAGAACTAGAAATATCACCATACTTCCTGTACCATTCTACACACACTATTCATCCTGACTTTGATTGAGTCTATAAGACTTCACAGTCAGGTCAAACAGTGTTCCAATATCTGGATGCTTGCTTAAGTTCAAACCTGGACTTATACAACTTGCATACCTTATGCTTTGGCCTCTAGCTACAAACTCGTCTGGCTGCATCATATAGATGTCTTCCTCAAGTTTGTCATCTACATATCTTCTTGATATACATTTGCTAAATCTCTTAATTGAGAATTACCACAATGGATAAGAGGATTTCTATAGTCCTTAGCATGGCAATAAGTGAGAAAACCTCGCTACTAGCCTAGACTTTGAGGTCTCTACCTTATCATATTGTCCTCTTTAGCTTTCATAGATCCACCTACAATCAAGGGTTTATCCATAGCTAGTAGATCAATAAGCTTCCAAACTAAGAAGAGTCAATCGACTTCTCCGTTTTTTTTAGCTACTTGCCAGTTTTTACAATTCTGTCTAATAGAGTTTCATCTTGTCTAGTGGGACTCTCCTATTCCTTAGGGATAGCTTAAAAAGCTTCTTCTAAGAACATGAACCTCCTAGGTTCAGTAAAGTTTCTCCCACTATGATAAAGTACTGGTACTTACCAAAAGGATATATGTAGTGACTACTAGTTCAATATTTATCTTAACTGACCTAGGAAATAAGTCGTTACCTGGATTCTCTTATAATGCAAGCCTTCTCTTAGTTTTATGGTTCTTTTTATAATTCTTATCCAGGAACACAGTATTCAAACCATAAAATACTGTCTGTTCTTTAGGATTGTAAAATACCATACTGGTTTTCTTTGAATACCTCACGAAGTAACACATTTATTATCTAGACTTTAAGCTATCTATCTTTCCTTTCAGTACTTATGATGCATACCCCATCATGGAATTACTGTAGACTAGGTTTGTGCCAGACTACAACTCCCTTGGAGTCTTAGGGTTGAATTAGCTTGAACATGATTTGAGTGTATGAATCGTAGTATCTAAGGTGAAACCCCATAAGAGTAAAGGTAGATTAAAATAACTCACCAGAGACCTAACCTTATTAAGTAAAGTATCATTCCTCTTTTCAGACACACCATTATGCTGATGCATGTCCGGTAAGGTTAACTGAGATAATCTCTCATTCTAAACCAGATAGTCCTTGAACTCATTATAGAAGTATACCCTTACTTGATTTAATCAAGAAAGCTTCTAGTTCATTGGACTACTCACATTAGAATGTACTAACCTCTAATAAATCATTAGCACTATAACCCTTTGTTATAAAGGAGACCCTTGGTCATTATATCCTCTAAATGAGATTCACAGACTGGCTCAGAAACAAACGGAAGCTGAGGTAAAACACAAAAGTTAGCCAGCTTGTTGTTCCCATTCAGATTAATATGACCTGGTTTTATATGCTAATGAGATATTGGATTAGTTAAGAAAAACTTTACTTTTAAATGGTAATTATCTTATTAGAATTATCAATCATATATATCTAAAGAGATTAGGGAGTAAGTAAGTCTAATTAGTTTTTATATCAAAGTATATGTATAACCATTTCCTTTAATAAATTCTTTAGTACCAAATGATAGATCATGTCTATCATTTACTAAACTTAAAACAAAAATAATGTTCCACTTTATTAAGAAAAATACAATACTGAGATAAAACTAAAGAAACAACTCAGATAACTCCCACTGCGATCGCTCTGACCGTCGCATTTATTCCCAAGGCAAGCTAGACCTTCCTATCACTTGTATCCATATAGTGTGAAACCTTAGCAACAAATTACGAAAGTGATCAGTTACACTGAAATCATCACACCATAAATTTGAAGTATCTACGTATAAAAGCTTACTTCAATTACAAGTGATTCGGTCATACCTGGGATCATCTTGAACCTTTCAAGATAGCTCGGACAGTTTCTCTTCCAATATCCATCCAACCCACAATGAAAACACTTTCCTTTGAGTTCGACTTTAGCCTTTCTTTCCACACTACCCATAGGACCAGGCATTCCTTTTGGAGCTTTGGGACCTTGCTTCTTCTTCTTTTTCTGGCTCTTGGCTTGCGACTTAAACCTAGAAGATTAAGGCTTTTCTACATCACGAGCAAT
Organism: Chamaelirium japonicum; assembly: GCA_947650365.1. Taxonomy (NCBI): domain Eukaryota; kingdom Viridiplantae; phylum Streptophyta; class Magnoliopsida; order Liliales; family Melanthiaceae; genus Chamaelirium; species Chamaelirium japonicum. Next base: position 4,128,710 of record OX393560.1, read on the forward strand.
AGGAGAAGTCCTGATAATGTCCCCTACTATCTGTCAAGAGTAAATCAGATCTCCCAAAGTCAAGTGTCTCATATTGAGTTTAAATTTGGAGAACGAGATAGACAGTGTTACCAAGATAATATCTACTTGAGATTCAATATCAATCTCGATACCAAGTATCTTTAAAGTGTTTAACAAGTCAAACACCCTTAGCAAATGCTCTCTTACTGGTGTACCCTGACTCATCCTTATGCTCATGAGTTCTTACACAGCTTGCTATTTAATAGCTCGCCTTTGGTCTCCAAATACCTCTTTGAGGTTTGCCAAAATCTCATTAACAGTCTCGTAAGACTGATAATGATGTTGTATCACATAAGACACCAAAGTCAAAATGTAACATCTAGCCACCTCATTATAACTACGCTACTATCGGAAGAGATCCTAATCCTTCTTAGAGTCATTAGAAAAAGGCACCTCAGGACATGGATTTAAAAGAACAAAAATATATCCCCTTTAGTCAAGACAACTTCAAGGTTCTTTATTTATTTTACAAAGTTTGTTCTAATCAATTTATTCTGTTTTGAGGAGTGTGGCAAGTATATTCGATTTGGTTTCGGATATTTTTCTTAAAACAGAAAAATAGGGTTGCATTGGGACATAATGATTCAATAAATTAGCAATCTATCATTCCCATGGATTCTCTAACCATATGATTTAAAGATTGCAATCAGGATATCAAACCTGCAGGTCATGTCTCATAGGGGAGATGCACAGTCTCAGATCTAACTGGGTGTTCATCATGCCTATTATCTTGATATTTTATGTCAAATAGCCTATGACTCCTAATCCTTTGATCCCTAGTAATTCGTCAAAACTCCTAGGGGAGACTCTTGACAAATCTCTGGTCAAGTGTGTTACCACTGTCCAAACCTTAAGATAATCGTACTGAGCTAGCCCCTCCTAGGGGAGGTGACCCCAAGCACGTCTGTTAAGATCTGTCGTTAGAAATCCATATCTGGTAGCCAATAGGTTGAATACCTCCCGACATTGGGTATCACTCCGAGGTGACACGAGGTACTCGTACCACCTTACCATGGATCAACAGTGGAGGACCATGGATTTCTAGGACGGAATCCTCTCCCAATTGATTATTTATACTTTTTAAGAATTTTATTTAATGTTAGTTATAAGTAGCGTGCTTACAAGATGACCAAGCATACTAAAACAAAATATTAAATCCTCTCCTTTTATGGCCGGAGCAATTTGTCAGCCAGCACATTCTGTTAGGCGCAACACTCTATCAGTATGCACCCATTATGTGCCTATGGTTATATTGAACTCTTCAATGGGGCTCCATAGCATCGTGGTTCTAGATATCTTTGGCTTCTAAATCTACCTACAAGATCTAAGATCTACAAGGGCATGGAAATCACCAAAACCCCTCTGCCGACTGGCATTTTCGGGGATGATGCTCCTTATATGAATCGAACAAGAGATCAAAACCAAGCCAATCATAGAGTAAAAATAATTTATATAATTATTTTCTTGATTATGAGAGAAAGCTATAACAATATTTCAGCGGCTCCTGCAAAACCGAGTTAGAATAATTACAAGCACACACACCATGGATCTCATCCATGCGAACCATCTAGCATGCAACCTATGCTTAATTTTAATTTTCAGATATCTACATTCTAATTAAAATTATCACAAGCAAGTAAAAACTCCATCATGGATCTCATCCATGAAGGACGAACCAACTAAGCATGCATCCTATGCATGAAATAAGTTTTAATTAAAATGTTTGTGTGGAGGAATTCGATGGTTGCACGGTAGAGAATATGTTCCTCTCACGGATCATGTTTCCATACTACCTGGTACTATCATCTCATCTAACTAAAAGCATGCAAAGAGCCAAGGCTCTGATACCAATTAATAGTACCGGATTAAAATTTTTAATCTCCTCTAAGCATGCGATCAATTAAAGGATATGAAATTGTACCTTGGGGTAATTAACCCTTTATAGATTATTTGGTAGAATCACTGCAAGAAATTCTCTTTAATTCTGATCATTTTGAAATTTTAACTAGACATCAAAAACTTTGATCTAAAACTCCTCAAAGTTGAATCACCTTGATCTGAGTTCTATAACTCTAAAAACAATTCCCGGAGTGTAGATCTATCCTATCTTTACATCCAAACATCTTGAAAAAATGCTATCAGTTTTTCTTTCGAGATCTGATTGCTATGAAACTTTACAAACATGTAGGCGCGTTTGTTCCGGAGATCCTTAAAGTGGAACAGAGTCAATCCGATTTATAGATCTCTCAAAACAATTCTTACACTACAACTATATTGCTATAGATTCTGTACGAAAATTCCTGCACGTTGGCGATCAACCTCCTCGTAATCTTCAACCACGTATTTCTTGCATCGCTCGAGAATTGGCCTAGTGGGAGGCCTTCTTTGAAATCTTGAAGGAGATAAAGAGCTTTCTTGGATTAGGGTTGATCTCCAAGATCAAACCCTCACATATGAGAGAGAGAACGAGAGATTAGAGATGGAGGGGGTGGCTAGGGCTTGCATAGGCATGTATGGCCGACCCCCTCTCTCCCATATCCCTTTTACAAGTCCTTCCGGATAAAAAGAGGGGTAGATAATTCTTTGAACAGGTTAAGGCCAACCCCCTTCCCTATCTTCTTTGTGTTGGACGGATAAACAAGGGGGGCGGTTAGAATTTGACCCGGTCAAACGTTATCCCCTTAATTCTTACTCTGAGTGATGGTGGCACATGTCCGGGGTGTCTAGGGCACCTCCATGGTTATTTAATCCAATACTCTCTTATTATTAAAATCCATATATATATCTCATATATATATATATAATTAATAATAATAATTTCCTCATAATCACATACTAGTCTCGAGTCGCTTTGAACTGTAGTTGGGATTACCTAGGGTCTTCTAACGCGTTTCCAACTTAGACTCGAGCATACTGACCAAACTCTTCAGTCATACTTGTGTCCTAAGTTAGTCAACACCAATTCTACTAAAAGGTGATGACTGCACTCCAAGTTAGCAAGACAATCTCTAGCCTTACAATTTATGATTATACCCCTCCATCTCTGTATATCCGTGAACACAGCTAGTTTACCTATGGTAAACTATCCAACCAGCTTGTGTCATATCTTGAACTCCATGAAGCTTGATCAAAGCCAATTTGAACATCCACCTTTGTAGAATATCCACTAACTGGTGGCTGATCTGGTTCCGATGATCAAAACTAATGATCAACTAATATGGATACTTAACCTTTTACGGTAAATGGATTCCATCTTGAGATATAGGGTTCCCGGTAACCTACACTTAGCTACCAAAGATATCCAGGTATTGGTCTTGAGGACCTCACTGATTGATAAGTCAAAGTAACTAAGCATAAGCTCAAGGTTCATTACTCTCAGGATTAAGAGTATATCGGCTATGTAAGTTATGAGAACCCTAATGACTTGGACAATATAATGTCCCTGATAGTATCATATCATTAGGTTTACTTATGATCCGTCAATGCATCTCATGCACTAGCATATTGACTTGGAATCGACCATTCCAATGGTATGAGATTAACCACCCCTCGATTGGGAGTCAATCATGCTACAGTCTACCTAGTGAGATATCCAGTCTCACTATCAACTGTGACTAATTTAAAGTATCTAGTACATGTGATTCATATCTCTCTATATATGAATCGAATATTTATATAAATAAATCACACCTATATTACTTAAAGATTTCCTGCTCTATCATTCATCTCATAAATGCAAACACATTATGTCAATTCTCTGTGCACAAAACCATTATCCTATTGTTTAAGGGCATATAATCCCAACAGCCCCACTAAATAGCTATAAGAAAATTATATACAAATCGAGTACTGCTCCCTAAAACACCCTTCAATAGCCTTATCATTTGCTTAATATTTTTTAGATCGCTACCAGAATCTTTATATTTGGAGAGCCAAAATTACTCCATATTTTTTTTGGATCCCTACAAGACAACCATAAGTAAATTATATACAAATCGAGCACCCTTCCCAAAACACCCTCTAAGAGCCTCACTATTTACCTCTATATGTTTTGAAACAATACCAGACTCCCTATATTTGGGGAGCCAAAATCATTCCCTCTTTTTTCAGGACCCCCACCCGATAATTATAAATTAATTATATTCAAATTAAGCACTTCTTCCCAAATCATCTAAGTGCCTCGTTATGTGCCTCCTTATTTTTGGACTCACTACCAGGCTACCTTTATTTGGGGAGCCAAATTCGCTTCTCATTTTCTCAAGACCCTAACTCAATAATCATAAGTAAATTATATAAAAATCAAGCATTCCTTTCTAAAACACTCTTCCAAAGTTTACCAATTTGCTTTTCTTTTTTTTAAGATCAGTACCAGACTCCATATATTTGGGAAGCCAAAATCACTCCCTATTTTTTCAAGACCCTGACCTAATAACCATAAGTAAATTATATACAAATCGAGCTCTACTCCTCAAAATATCCTCCTAGAGTCTCGTCATGTTCATCTCTATTTTTTGGAGCACTACCTAATTTCTAATATTTTGGGGACCTAAAATATTTTCTAATTTTTAAGGACCCCTACCCGATAATTATATCTAAATTATATACAAATTGAGCACTTCTCCTGGAAGATAAGCTTTCCTATTTTTGGAATCATTACCAAACTTACTATATTTGGTGAGCAAAAATTGATCTCTATTTTCTTAGGACTCACACAAGATAGTTATAAGTAAATTTTATATAAATCAAGCATTCTCCCCCAAGTACCCTCCAAGAGACTCGCCATGTGCCTTCATATTTTTAGAATTGCGACCAAACTCTTTATTTATGGGGAGCCAAAATCACCCCCTATTTTTTTAGGACCTCTACCGGGTAACTATAAATAAATTATATACAAATCAAACACAACTTCCTGAAACACCCTCAAGAAGCCTCCCCTTGTGCCTTCCTACTTTTGGGATTGCTACTAGATTCTCTATATTTAAGGAGCCAAAATTATTCTTTATTTTTATAGGTTCGCCCAACAAATAACCATAAGAAATTTATATATAAATCGAGCACTGCAACCGGAAATACCCTCCAATAGCCTCATCATTTGCTCTATATTTTTTAGATCATTACCAGAATCCTTATATTTTGGGAGCCAAAATTACTCCCTATTTTTTTCAGACCCTTACCAGATAACCATAAGTAAATTATATACAAATCGAGCACCCTTCCAAAAACACCCTCCAAGAGCCTTGACATTTGCCTCAATATATGTCAGAATAATACTAAACTCCCTATATTTAGGGAGCCAATATAACTCCCTATTTTTTAAGGACCCCTACCTGATAATTATAAATCAATTATATACAAATTGGGCACTTCTTCCCAAGCCCTCCAAGTGCCTCGTAATGTGCCTCCCTATTTTTGGATTCGCTACTAGACTACCTATATTTGGAGAGTCAAACTCGCTTCCTATTTTCTCAAGACCTTAACTCGATAATCATAAGTAAATTATATATAAATCGAGCATTCCTTTCTAAAACACCATTCCAAAGTTTACCAATATGCTTTTCTTTTTTTGAGATTACTACCAGACTCCTTATATTTAAGAAACCAAAATCACTACCTATTTTCACAAGACCCTAACCTAATAACCATAAGTAAATTACATACAAATTGAGCACTACTAACCAAAATATCCTCCTAGAGTCTCATCATTTTCCTCTCTAATTTTTCGATCACTACCCAATTCCCTATATTTGGGGAGTATAAATTGTTTTCTATTTTTTAAAGATCCCTACCTGACAATCATAACTAAATTATATAGAAATTGAGAACTTCTCTTTAAACTTAAGCTTTCCTATTTTTGGAATCGTTATCAAACTTACTATATTTGGGAACCAAAATCACTCTCTATTTTCTTAGGACTATCGATAAGTATAAGTAAATTTTATATAAATTGAGCACTCTCCCACAAGCACCCTCCAAGAGACTTGCCATATGCCTTCATATGTTTGGAATTACTACCAAAATCCTAATATTTGTGGAGCCAAAATCGTTATATATTTTCTTTAGACATTTACCCGGTAACCATAAGTAAATTAATTATATACAAATTAAAAATACCTTCCTGAAACACCCTCAAGGAGCCGCCCCCTATGCCTTCCTACTTTTGGGATTGCTACAAGATTCTCTATATTTAAGGATCCAAAGTTGTTTTTTATTTTTATAGGACCCTCCACCAAATAACTATAAGAAAATTATATATAAATCGAGCACTACTCCCTAAAACACCCTCCAATAGCCTCATTATTTCCTATATATTTTTTTGGATCGCTACTAGAATCCTTATATTTGGGGAGCCAAAAGTACTACATATTTTTTTTCGAACCCCTACTAGACAACCATAAGTAAATTATATACAAATCGATCACCCTCCTTAAAATACCCTATAAGAGCCTCGCTATTTACCTCAATATATTTTGGAATAATACCAGACTCCCTATATTTAGGGATCCAAAATCACTCCCTATTTTTTCAGGACCCCCACCCGATTATTATAAATCAATTATATACAAATTGAGCACTTTTCCCTGAATATAAGCTTTATAATTTCTGGAATCATTATTAAACTCACTATATTTAGGGAACCAAAATCGCTCTCTATTTTCTTCGGACTCTCACTTGATAATCATAAGTAAATTTTATATAAATCGAGCACTCTCCCCCATGCACCCTCCAAGAGACTCGCCATATGCCTTTATATTTTTAGAATTACTACCAAACTCCTTATATTTGGGGAGCCAAAATTGCTCCCTATTTTCTCAAGACCTCTACAAGGTAACCATAAGTAAATCATATACAAATCGAACACACCTTCCTGAAACACCCTCAAGGAACCTCCCCTTGTTCCTTCTTACTTTTGGGATTGCTACTAGATTCTTTATATTTAGGGAGCCAAAATTATTCTTTATTTTCATAGGACCCCCCACCAAATAACCATAATAAAATTATATACAAATCAAGTAATACTCCCTAAAACACCCTCCAATAACCTCATCATTTGCTTTATATTTTTTGGATCACAACCAAAATTTTTATATTTGGGGAGCTAAAATTACTCCCTATTTTTTTTCGGATCCTTACCAGACAACCATAAGTAAATTATATATAAATCAAGTACCCTCCCCAAAATACCCTTCAAGAGCCTCACTATTTACCTCAATATATTTTGGAATAATACCAGACTCTCTATATTTGGGGAGCCAAAATCGTTTCCTATTTTTTCAGGACCACCACCCAATAGGTATAAATTAATTATATACAAATTAAGCACTCCTTCCCAAATCATCCAAGTGCCTCATCATGTGCCTCCCTATTTTTAGACTCACTACCAGACTACCTATATTTGGGGAGCCAAACTTACTTCCTATTTTCTGAAGACCCTAACTCGATAATCATAAGTAAATTATATAAAATTTAAGCATTCCTTTCTAAAATACTCTTCCAAAGTTTACCAATATGCTTTTATTTTTTTAAGATCAGTGACAGACTCCGTATATTTAAGAAGCCAAAATTACCTCCTATTTTTTTAAGACCCTAACCTAATAACCATAAGTAAATTATATACAAATCGAGCTCTACTTCTCAAAACATCCTCTTAGAGTCTCATCATGTTCCTCTCTATTTTTTGGATCACTACTTAATTTATAATATTTGGGGACCCAAAATTATTTTCTATTTTTTAAGGACCCCTACCGATAATCATAACTAAATTATATAAAAATTAAGCACTTCTCCCTGAACATAAACTTTCTTATTTTTTAATCATTACCAAACTTACTATATTTGGGAAACAAAAATTGATCTCTATTTTCTTAGGACTCTTACTTAATAGTTATAAGTTAATTTTATATAAATTGAGCACTCTTCCCCAAGCACCCTCCAAGAGACTCACCATGTGCCTTTATATTTTTAGAATTACTATCGAACTCCTTATATTTGGGAAACCAAAATAACCCCTTATTTTTTTAGGACCTCTACCCGATAACTATAAATAAATTAGATACAAATCGAACACATCTTTCCGAAACACCCTCAAGGAGCCTCCCCTTGTGCCTTCCTACTTTTGGGATTGCTACTTGATTCTATATATTTAGGGAGCCAAAATTATTCTTTATTTTTATAGGTTCACCCAATAAATAACCATAAGAAATTTATATGTAAATCGAGCACTACAACCAAAAATACCCTCCAATAGCCTTATCATTTGCTCTATATTTTTTAGATTGTTAGCAGAATCCTTATATTTTGGGAGCCAAAATTACTTCCTATTTTTTTCGGACCCTTACCAGATAACCATAAGTAAATTATATACAAATCGAGCACCCTTCCAAAAATACCCTACAAGAGCTTCGATATTTGCCTCAATATATTTTGGAATAATACTAGACTCCCTATATTTAGGGTGCTAAAATCGTTCCCTATTTTTTCAGGAACCCCACCAGTAATTATAAATCAATTATATACAAATTGGGCACTCCTTACCAAGCTCTCCAAGTACCTCGTAATATGCCTCCCTATTTTTGGACTCACTACCAGACTACCTATATTTGGGGCGTCAAACTCGTTTTCTATTTTTTCAAGACTTAACTCGATAATCATAAGTTAATTATATAAAAATTGAGCATTCCTTTCCAAAACACTCTTCCAAAGTTTACCAATATGCTTTCCTTTTATTGAGATCACTACCAGAGTCCTTATGTTTGAGAAGCCAAAATCACTCCCTATTTTCACAAAACCCTAACCTAACAACCATAAGTAAATTATATACAAATTGAGCACTACTCCCCAAAATATTCTCCTAAATTCCCGTCAAGTTCTTCTCTATTTTTTGGATCGCTACCCAATTCCTTATATTTGGAGAGCATAAATTGTTTTCTTTATTTTAAGGATCTTTACCTGACAATCATAACTAAATTATATAGAAATTAAATACTTGTCTTTGAACTTAAGCTTTCCTATTTTTGTAATCGTTATCAAACTAACTATATTTGGGAAACCAAAATCGTTCTCTATTTTCTTAGAACTCTCGATAATCATAAATAAATTTTTTTAAATTAAGCACTCTCCCCCAAGAACCCTCCAAGAGACTCGCCATGTGCCTTTATATCTTTGGAATTGCTACCAAACTCCCTATATTTGGGGAGCCAAAATCGCTATATATTTTCTCAAGACCTTTACCTGGTAACCATAAGTAAATTATATACAAATTAAAAACACCTTCTTGAAACAACCTCAAGGAGCCTCCCCTTGTGCCTTCCTAATTTTTGGATTGCTAAAAGATACTCTATATTTAAGGAGCCAAAATTATTCTTTATTTTTATAGGACCTTCCACCAAATAACCATAAAAAAATTATATATAAATCGAGCTCTACTCCCTAAAACACCCTCCAATAGCTTTATAATTTCCTCTATATTTTTTGGATCATTATCAGAATCCTTATATTTGGGGAGCCAAAATTACTCCCTATTGTTTTCGGAACCCTACCAGACAAACATAAGTAAATTATATACAAATCGAGCACCCTCCTTAAAATACCCTCTAAGAGCCTCGCTATTTGCCTTAATATATTTTGGAATAATACCAGACTCCCTATATTTAGGGATCCAAAATCACTCCCTATTTTTTCAGGACCCCCACCTGATAATTATAAATAAATTATATACAAATTGAGTACTTCTACACAAACTCTCGAAGTGCCTTATTATGTACCTCCATATTTTTGGACTCACTACCAGGCTACCTATATTTGGGGAGCCAAACTCGCTTTCTATTTTCTCAAGACAATAACACGATAATTCTAACTAAATTATATAAAAATAGAGCATTCCTTTCCAAAATACCCTTCTAAAGTTTACCAATATGGTTTCCTTTTTTGAGATTACTACCAGACTCTGTATAATTAGGAAGCCAAAATCACTCCTTATTTTCTCAAGACCTTAACCTAATAACCATAAGTAAATTATATACAAATCGAGCACAATTCCTTAAAACATCCTCTTAGAGTCTCATCATGTTCCTCTCTATTTTTTGGATTGCTACCTAATTTTCTATATTTAGGGACCCAAAATTACTTTATATTTTTTAAGGACCCCTACCCGACAATCATAACTAAATTATATACAAATTGAACACTTCTCTCTGAATATAAGCTTTCCAATTATTAGAATCATTACCAAACTCACTATATTTGGGGAACCAAAATCGCTCTTTATTTTCTTAGGACTCTCACTTGATAATCATAAGTAAATTTTATATAAATCGGACACTCTTCCCTAAGCACCCTCCAAGAGACTCCCTATGTGCTTTCATTTTTTTTGAATTGTAGCAAAACTCCTTATATTTTGGGAGCCAAAATTACTTCCTATTTTTTCAGGACCTCTACCTAGTAACTATAAGTAAATTATATACAAATCAAACACATCTTCCTGAAATATCCTCAAGGAGCCTCCTCTTATGCCTTCCTACTTTTGGGAATACTACTAGATGCTCCATATTTAGGGACTTTATTTTTATAGGACCCCCCAATAAATAACTATAAGAAAATTATATATAAATCGAGCATTGCTCCCTAAAACACCCTCCAATAGCCTCATAATTTGCTCTATATTTTTTGGATCATAACCATAATCCTTATATTTAGGGAGCTAAAATTACTCCCTATTTTTTTTGGACCCCTATCAGACAACCATAAGTAAATTATATACAAATCGAGCACCCTTCTCAAAACACCCTCTAAGAGCCTCGCTATTTGCCTTAATATATTTTGGAATAATACCTGACTTCCTATATTTGGGAAGCCAAAATCACTCCTGATTGTTTCAGGACCCCACCCGATAATTATAAATCAATTATATACAAATTGACCACTCCTTCCCAAACCCTCCAAGTGCCTCGTTATGTGCCTCCCTTTTTTGGACTCACTACTAGACTACCTATATTTGGGGAACTAAACTCGCTTTCTATTTTTTCAAGACCCTAACTCGACAATTATAAGTAAATTATATAAAATTAAGCATTCCTTTCCAAAACATCATTCCAAAGTTTATAGATATACTTTTATTTTTTAAAGATCACTACCAGACTCTATATATTTGGGAAGTCAAAATCATTCTCTATTTTCTCAAGTCCCTAACCTAACAACCATAAGTAAATTATGTGCAAATCGTGTACTACTCCCCAAAACATCCTTCTAGAGTCTCGTCATGTTCCTCTCTAATTTTTGGATCGCTACCCAATTCCCTATATTTGGCGAGCCAAAATTATTTTTTATTTTTTAAGAACCCTTACCCGACAATTATAACTAAATTATATACAAATTGAGCACTTTTATTTGAACTTAAGCTTTTTTCCTATTTTTGTAATCGTTACCAAACTCACTATATTTGGGGAACCAAAATCACTCTCTATTTTCTAAGTACTCTTGATATTCATAAGTAAATTTTATATAAATCGACCACTCTCCCCTAATCACCCTCTAAGGGACTCGCCATGTGCCTTTATATTTTTGGAATTTCTACCAAACTTCTTACATTTGAGGAGCCAAAATCGCTTCCTTTTTTTCTTAGGACCTTTATCCGGTAACCATAAGTAAATTATATACAAATCGAATATATTTTTCTAGAACACCCTCACGGAGCCTCCCCTTGTGCCTTTCTACTTTTGGTATTGCTACTAGATTCTTTATATTTAGGAAGTCAAAATAATTATTTATTTTTATAGGACCCCCACCAAATAACCATAAGAAAATTATATATAAATCGAGCACTACTCCCTAAAATACCCTCCAATAGGCTCATCATTTGCTCTATATTTTTAGGATCACAACCGGAATCCTTATATTTATGGAGTAAAAATTACTCCCTATTATTTTTGGACCCCTGAAGAGCCTCATTATTTGCCTCAATTTATTTTGGAATAATACCGGACTCCTTATATTTAGGGAGCCAAAATCGCTCCCTATTTTTTCAGGACCCCTACTTGATAATTATAAATTAATTTTATACAAAATGAGCAATACTTCCCAAACCCTCCAAGTGACTCATTATGTGCCTCCCTATTTTTGGACTCACTACCAAACTACCTATATTTGGAGAGCTAAACTCGCTTTCTATTTTCTAAAACCCTAACTCGATAATCATAAAAAAATTATATAAAAATCGGGTATTCCTTTCCAAAACACCATTCTAAAGTTTTCCAATATACTTTCCTTTTTTTGAGATCACTACCAGCCTCTCTATATTTGGAAAGCCAAAATCACTCCCTATTTTCTCAAGACTCTAACCTAACAACCATCAGTAAATTATATACAAATTGAGAACTACTCCCCAAAATATCTTTCTAGAGTCTCGTCATGTTCCTCTCTATTTTTTAGATTGTTACCCAATTCCCTATATTTGGGGACCAAAATTATTTCCTATTTTTTAAGGACCCGTACCCGATAATCATAACTAAATTATATACAAATTGAGCACTTCTTTCTGAATATAAGCTTTTCTATTCTTGAAATTGTTACCAAACTCACTATATTTGGGGAACCAAAATCACTCTCTATTTTCTTAGGACTCTCACTTGATAATCATAAGTAAATTTTATATAAATTGAGCACTCTTCCCCAAACATCCTCCATGAGACTAGCCATGTGCTTTTATATTTTTGGAATTGGTACCATACTCTCTATACATAGGGAGCCAAAATTGTTCCCTATTTTCTCAAGGCCTTTACTTATTAACCATAAGTAAATTATATACAAATCAAATACACATTCCTAAAATACCCTCAAGGAGCCTCCCCTTGTGCCTTTCTACTTTTAGGATTGCTACTAGATTCTCTATATTTAGGGAGCCAAAATTATTCTTTATTTTTATAGGACCCCCCCCCCAAATAACCATAAGAAAATTATATATAAATCGAGCACTGCTCCCTAAAATACCCTCCAATAACCTTATTATTTGTAATATTTTATGGATCGCTACCAGAATCTTTATATTTGAGGAGCCAAAATTACTCCCTATTTTGTTGGACCCCTATCAGATAACCATAAGTAAATTATATACAAATCAAGTACCCTTTTCAAAATACCCTCTAAGAGCCTCACTATTTGCTTCAATATATTTTGGAATAATACCAGACTCCCTATATTTAGGGAGCCAAAATTGCTCCTTACTTTTTTAGGACCCCTACTCGATAATTATAAATTAATTTTATATAAATTCAATACTCCTTATTAATCCCTCCAAGTGCGTTTTTATGTGTCTCCCTATTTTTGGACTCACTACCAGACTACCTATATTTGGGGATCTAAACTCGCTTCCTATTTTCTCAAGATCCTAACTCGATAATCATAAGTAAATTATATAAAAATCGAGTATTCCTTTTTAAAAACCCCTTCCAAAGTTTACAAATATCTTTTATTTTTTTGAGATCACTTCCAGACTCCCTATATTTGGAAAGCCAAAATAACTCCCTATTTTCTCAAGACCCTAACCTAACAACCAAAAGTAAATTATATACAAATCAAGCACTACTCCCCAAAATATCCTCATAGAGTCTTGTCATGTTTCTCTCTATTTTTTGGATATCTACCCAATTCTCTATATTTGGGGAGCCAAAATAGTTTTCTTTTTTTTAAGGACTCCTACTCGATAATCATAATTAAATTATATACAAATTAAGCACTTCTCTATGAACCTAAGCTTTCTTATTTTTTGAATCGTTACCATACTTACTATATTTGGGAAACCAAAATTGCTTTCTATTTTCTTAGGACTCTCACTTGAAAATCATAAATAAGTTTTATATAAATCGAGCACTCTTCCCTTAGAACTCTCCAAGAGACTCGCCATGTGTTTTCATATTTTTGGAATTGCTACGAATCTCTTTATATTTGGGAAGCCAAAATCGCTTCCTATTTTTTCAGGACCTCTACCCAGTAACCATAAGTAAATTATATACAAATCGAACACACCTTTCTGATATACCCTCAAGGAGCCTCCCCTTGTGTCTTTCTAGTTTTGGGATTGCTATTAGATTCTCAATATTTAGGGAGCCAAAATTATTCTTTATTTTCATAGGACCCCCCACCAAATAATTATAAAATAATTATATACAAATCAAGTTCTACTCTCTAAAATATCCTTACATAGCCTCATCATTTGCTCTATATTTTTTGGTCACTATCAGAATCCTTATACTCCCTATTTTTTTCGGACCCCTACCAGACAACCATAAGTAAATTATATACAAATCGAGTACCTTTTCCAAATCAACCTCCAAGAGCCTCACTATTTGCCTCAATATATTTTGGAATAATACCAGACTTCCGATATTTGGGGAGCCAAAACCACTCCCTATTTTTTTAGGACCCCCATTCGATAATTATAAATCAATTATATAAAAATTGAGCACTCTTTCCCAAACACTCAAAGTGCCTTATTATGTGCCTCCCTATTTTTGGACTCACTACCAGACTACCTATATTTGTGGAGTCAAACTCGCTTCCTATTTTCTCAAAACCCTAAATCGATAATTATAAGTAAATTATATAAAAATCGAGTATTCCTTTCCAAAACATCCTTCTAAAGTTTACCAATATGCTTTCTTTTTTTGTGATCACCACAAGACTCCCTATATTTGGAAAGTCAAAATCACTCCTTATTTTTTTAAGACCATAACCTAACAACCATAAATAAATTATATCCAAATCGAGCTCTATTCGCAAAATATCCTCCTAGACTCTTATCATATTCCTCTCTATTTTTTGGATTGGTATCCAATTCTTTATATTTGGGGAGCCAAAATTATTTTCTATTTTTTAAAGACTCCTACCCGACAATCATAACTAAATTATATACAAATTGAGCACTTCTCTTTGAACATAAGTTTTCCTATTTTTGGAATCGTTACCAAACTTATTATATTTGGAGAACCAAAATCGCTCTCTATTTTCTTAGGACTCTCGATAATCATAAGTAAATTTTATATAAATCAAGCACTCTCCCCCAAGCACCCTCCAAGAGACTCGCCATGTGTCTTCATTTTTTTTGAATTGCTATCAAACTCCATATATTTTACGAAGCAAAATCACTCCTATTTTCTCGGGACCTCTACCCAGTAACCATAAGTAAATTATATATAAATCAAACAAACCTTCCTGAAATACCCTCAATGAGCCTCCCCTTGTGCCTTCCAATTTTTAGGATTGCTACTAGATTCTATATATTTAGGGAGCCAAAATTTTTCTTAAGTTTTATAGGACCCCCACCAAATAACTATAGGAAAATTATATATAAATCAAGCACTGCTCCCTAAAACACCCTCTAATAGCCTCATCATTTGCTCTATATTTTTTGGATCACTATTAGAATCCTAATATTTGGTGAGCAAAAATTACTCCCTAATTTTTTCGGACCTTTACCAGACATCCATAAGTAAATTATATACAAATCGAGCACCCTCCCCAAAACAACCTCTAAAAGCCTCGTTATTTGCTTTAATATATTTTTAAATAATACGAGACTTCCTATATTTGGGGAGACAAAATTGTTTCTTATTTTTTTAGGACCCCCACTTGATAATTATAAATAAATTATATATAAATTGTGCCCTCCTTCCTAAACCCTCCAATTAAGTGCCTCGTTATGTGCCTGCCTATTTTTTGACTCACTACCAGACTACCTATATTTGGGGAGCCAAACTCGCTTCCTAGTTTCTCAAGACCCTAACTCGATAATCATAAGTAAATTATATAAAAATCAAGCATTCCTTTTTGAAACACCCTTCCAAAGTTTACTAATTTGCTTTTCTTTTTTTGAGATCACTACCAGACTCCCTATATTTTGGAAGCCAAAATCACTCCCTATTATTTCAAGACCCTAACTTATTTACCATAAGTAAATTAAATACAAAACGAGTAATACTCCCTAAAACAACCCCCTAAAGTCTCATTATATTCCTCTCTATTTTTTTCATCGCTACCCAATTCCCTATATTTGGGGAGTCAAAATTATTTTCTATTTTTTAAGAACCCCTATCCAATAATCATAACTAAATTATAAACAAATTGAGCACTTCTCTCTTAGCATAAGCTTTCTAATTTTTGGAATTGTTAGCAAACTCACTATATTTGGGGAACCAAAATCGCTCTCTATTTTCTTAGGACTCTCACTTGATAACCATAAGTAAATTTTATATAAATCGAGCACTCTTCCTTAAGCACCCTCCAAGAGAGTCGCCATATGCCTTCATATTTTTGGAATTGCTACCAAACTCCCTATATTTGGGGACCCAAAATCACTCCATAATTTCTTACGACTTCTACCCAAAAACCATAAGTAAATTATATATAAATCAAACACACCTTCTTGAAACACCCTCAAGGAGCCTCCCCTTGTGTCTTCCTACTTTTGAGATTGTAACAAGATTATATATATTTAGGGAGCCAAAATTATTATTTATTTTCATAGGAGCCCCCACCAAATAACTATTAAAAAATTATATATAAATCGGGCACTGCTCCCTAAAATACCCACCAATAGCCTCAACATTTGGTCAATATTTTTTGGATCACTATCAGAATCCTTATATTTGGGGAGCCATAATTGCTCCCTATTTTTTTCGGACCCATACCAGACAACCATAAGTATATTATATATAAATCGAGCACCCTCCCTAAAGCTTCATCCAAGAGCCTTGTTATTTGCCTCAATATATTTTGGAATAATATCACACTCCCTATATTTGGAGAGCCAAAATCATTCCCTATTTTTTTAGGACCCCCATCCGATAATTATAAATCAATTATATATAAATTGATCTCTCTTTCCTAAACCCCCTAAGTGTATCATTATAAGCCTCCCTATTTTTAGACTCACTACCAGACTACCTATATTTGGGGAGCCAAACTCGCTTCCTATTTTCTCAAGACCCTAACTTGACAATCATAAGTAAATTATATAAAAATTGAGCATTCCTATCCTAAACACCCTTCTAAAGTTTACCGATATGCTTTCCTTTTTAAAGATCCTATATTTGAAATTCCAAAATCAATCCTTATTTTCTCAAGACCCTAATCTAACAACCATAAATAAATTATATACAAGTCGAGCACTACTTTTCAAAACATCCTCCTAGAGTCTTGTCATATTCCTCTCTATTTTTTAGATCGCTACCTAATTCCCTGTATTTGGGTAGCCAAAACTGTTTTCTATTTTTAAGGATCCCTACCCACAATTATAACTAGATTATATACAAATTGAGCACTTCTCTCTGAATATAAGCTTTCCTATTTTTGGAATCATTACCAAACTCACTATATTTGTTGAACCAAAATTGCTCTCTATATTCTTAGGATTCTTACTTTTTAATCATAAATAAATTTTATATAAATCAAGCACTCTCCCCAAGCACCCTCCAAGAGACTCGCTATGTGCCATTATATTTTTAGAAGTTACCAAACTCCCTATATTTGGGGAGCCAAAATCGGATCCTATTTTCTCAGGCCCTCTATCCGGTAACCATAAGTAAATTATATAGAAATCAAACACACGTTCCTGAAATACCTTCAAGAAGCCTCCCCTTGTACCTTCCTACTTTTAGGATTGCTACTAGATTCTCTATATTTAGGGAGCCAAAATTATTCTTTATTTTTATAAGACCCCCACTAAATAACCATAAGATAATTATATATAAATCAAGTATTGCTCCCTAAACCATCCTCTAGTAGCCTTATCATTTGCTCTATATTTTTTGGATCACTAACAGAATCTTTATATTTGGGGAGCCAAAATTAGTCCCTATTTTTTTCGGATCCCTACCAGACAACCATATGGAAATTATATACAAATCGAGCATTCTCCCCAAAATATCCTCCAAGAACCTTGCTTTCTCCCTCAATATATTTTGGAATAATACCAGACTCCCTATATTTAGGGAGCCAAAATCGATTCCTATTTTTTCAGAACCAGACTACCTATATTTGGGGAGCTATACTCGCTTTCTATTTGGGGAGCCATACTCATTATGTGTCTCCCTATTTTCGGACTGAGTACCATACTACCTATATTTGGAGAGCCATACTCGTTTTCTATTTTCTCAAGACCCTAACTCGATAATCATAAGTAAATTATATAAAAATCAAGCATTTCTTTCTAAAACACCCTTCCAAAGTTTACCAATATGCTTTTTTTTGTTTAAGATCACTATCAGACTCTGTATATTTTGGAAGATAAAATCACTCCCTATTTTTTCAGGACCCTCAATTAACAACCATAAGTAAACTATATATGAATTGATCACTACTCCTCAAAACATCCTCCTAGAGTCTTATCATGTTCCTCTCTATTTTTTGGATCACTATCCAATTTTCTATATTTGGGGATACAAAATTGTTTCCTGTTTTTAAAAGACCCCTACCCGACAATCATAACTAAATCATATACAAATTAAGCACTTTTTCCAGAATATAAGCTTTTCTATTTTTAGAATCGTTACCAAACTCATTATATTTGGGGAACCAAGATTGCTCCCTATTTTCTTATAACTCTTACTTGATAATCATAAGTAAATTTTATATAAATCGAGAACTCTCCCCCAAGCACCTTCGAAGAGACTCACCATATGCCTTCATATTTTTTGAATTGCTACCAAACTCTATATATTTGGGGAGCCAAAATCGCTCCCTATTTTTTCAGAACCTTTACTTGGTAATTATAAGTAAATTATATACAAATCAAACACACCTTCCTGAAATACCCTCAAAGAGCCACCTCTTGTGCCATCCTACTTTTGGGATTGCTACTAGAGACTCTATATTTAGGGAGCCAAAATTATTCTTTATTTTTATAAGACACCCCCTCTAAATAACCATAAGAAAAGTATATATAAATCGAGTACTACTTCCTAAAACACCCTCCAATAGCTTCATTATTTGCTCTATATTTTTTGGATCGCTACCAGAATCCTTATATTTGGGGAGTCAAAATTACTTCCTATTTTTTTTTGGACCCCTACCAGACAACCATAAGTAAATTATATACAAATCAAGCACCCTCTTCTAAACACCCTCCAAGAGCCTCATAATTTATCTTATTATATTTTGGAATAATACCAGACTCCCTATATTTAGGGAGCCAAAATCGCTCACTATTTTTTAAAGACCCCCACTCGATAATTATAAATCAATTATATACAAATTGATCACTCCTTTCCAAACCCTCCAATTACCTCATTTTGTGCCTCTTTATTTTTGAACTTACTACCAGACTACCTATATTTGTGGATCCAAACTCACTTCCTATTTTCTCAAGACCCTAACCCAACAATCATAAGTAAATTATAAAAAAATCGAGCATTCGTTTCCAAAACATCCTTCCAAAGTTTACCAATATGCTTTTATTTTTTTGAGATCACTACCACTCCAAATATTTGGGAAGCCAAAATCACTAACTATTATTTCAAGAACCTAACTTAATTATCATAAGTAAATTATATACAAATCATACACTACTCCTTAAAATATCCTCCTATTTTTTGGATCGTTACCTAATTTCTTATATTTGGGGAGCCAAAATTATTTCCTATTTTTTAAGGATTTCTACCCGACAATAATAACTAAATTATATATAAATTGAGCACTTCTTCCTGAACATAAGCTTTACTATTGTTGGAATCATTACCAAACTGACTATATTTGGGGAACCAAAATCGCTTTCTATTTTCTTGGGACTCTTACTTGATAATCATAAGTAAATTTTATATAAATCGAGCACTCTCCCCCAAGCACTCTCTAGGAGACTTGCCACGTGCCTTCATATTTTTGGAATTGCAACCAAACTTTTTATATTTGGGGAGCCAAAATAGCTCCCAATTTTCTCAGGACCTCTACCCAGTAACTATAAGTAAATTGCATACAAATCAAACATAATTTCCTAAAACACCCTCAAAGAGCTTCCTCTTATGCCTTCCTACTTTTGGGATTGCTACTAGATTCTCTATATTTAAGGAGCTAAAATTATTATTTATTTTTGTATGATCCCCCATAAAATAACCATAAGAAAATTATATATAAATCGAGCACTGCTCCCTAAAATACCCTCCAATAGCCTCAGCATTTGTTGTATATTTTTTGGTTTGCTATAAGAATCCTTATATTTGGAGAGCCAAAATTGCTCCTTATTTTTTTTGGACCTCTTCCAGATAAATATAAGTAAATTATATATAAATCGAGCACCCTTCCTAAAACACCCTCCAAGAGCCTTACTATTTGCCTCAATATATTTTGGAATAATACCATACTCCTTATATTTCAGGAGCTAAAATTGCTCCCTATTTTTTCAGGACCCCCACTCGAGGCTTCAAAAAAAATATGGAGCGGTTTGGCTCCCTAAATATAGGGAGTCTAGTCACAATCCCAAAAATAGTGAGACATATTGCAAGGCTCTTAAAGGCTATTTTATGGAGGAGTGCTTGATTTATATATAATCTACTTGTAATTTTATGGTATTTTTGGGAGGCAATTATGAGGTTCTTAGAGGGTGTTTTAGGGCGGAATGGTCGAATGTATATAATTCACTTAAGGTTGTCAGGTAGGGGTTCAAATATAATATGAAGTAGTTTTGGCTCCCTAAATATAGGGAGTTTAGTAGCAATCCTAAAAATATAGAGACCATATTGCGAGGCTCTTAGAGAGTATTTTAGGGAAGAGTGCTCGATTGTATATAATTTACTTAAGGTTGTCGTATAGAGGTTAAAAAAAATATGGAGCAGTTTTGGCTCCTTAAATATAGGAAGTCTACTAGCAATCCCAAAAATAGAGAGGCATATTACGAGGCTCTTAGAGGGTATTTTAGAGAGGAGTGCTTGATTTATATATAATTTACTTATGATTTTAGGGTATTTTTGGGAGGCAATGGCGAGGCTCTTAGAGGGTGTTTTTAGGAGGAATGGTAGATTGTATATAATTTAATTTAGGTTGATGGGTGGGGATTCAAAAAAAATATAGAGCAGTCTTGGCTCCCTAAATATAGGGAGTCTAGTAGCAATCCTAAAAATAGAGAGCATATTACCAGGCTCTTAGAGGGTATTTTAGAAAGGAGTGCTCGATTGTATATAATTTATTTAAGATGGTCGGGTGGGCATTCAAAAAAATATGGAGTGGTTTTGGCTACCTAAATATAGGGAGTCTTGTAGCAATCCCAAAAATAGAAATACATATTGCAAGTCTCTTAGAGGTGGTATAGGAAGGAGTGCTTGATTTATATATAATTTAGTTTTGATTTTAGGGTGTTTTTGGGAGGCAATGGTGAGTATCTTAGAGGGTGTTTTGGGGTAGAATGCTATATTGTATATAATTTACTTAAGGTTGTTGGGTGATGGTTCAAAAAAAATATGGGGTGGTTTTGGCTTCCTAAATATAGGGAGTCTAGTAGCAATCCAAAAAATATAGAGCATATTGTGAGGCTCTTAGAGGGTCTTTTAAGGAGGAGTGCTCGATTATATATAATTTACTTAAGGTTATTGGGTGGGGGTTCAAAAAAAATATAGAATAGTTTTGGCTCCCTAAATATAAGGAGCCTTGTAGCAATCCCAAAAATAGAAAGCATATTACAAGGCTATTAGAGGGTATTTTTGAGAGGAATGCTCGATTGTATCTAAGTTACTTAAAGTTGACCGGTGGGTGTTCAAAAAAAATATGGAGTGGTTTTGGCTCCCTAGATATTGGGAGTCTAGTTGCTATTCCAAAAATAGAGAGCATATTGCGAGGCTCTTAGAGGATGTTTTAGGGTGGACTGCTCGATTATATATAATTTACTTATGGTTCATTGGTTGGCGTTCAAAAAAAATATGGATCAGTCCTGGCCCCCAAAGTATAGTGTGTCTAGTAGCAATCCCAAAAATAGAAAGGCATATTGCAAGGCTCTTAGAGGGTGTTTTAGGGAGGAGTACTTGATATGTATATAATTTACTTATGATTTTAGGGTGTTTTTAGGAGTCAATGGTGAGACACTTAGAGGGTGTTTTTTCAAAGAATGCTCGATTATATATAATTTAATTAAAGTTATCAGGTGGGGGTTCAAAAAAAAAATGGAGCAGTTTTGGCTCCATAAATATCGAGAGTAGTAGCAATCCCAAAATTAGAGAACATATTACGAGAATCTTAGGGGGTGTTTTAGGAAGGAGTGCTTGAGTGTATATAATTCAATTAAGGGTGTCGGGTGGGGGTTAAAAAAAATATGGAGCGGTTTTGGCTCCAAAAATATAGGGAGTTATAGTAGCAATCCCAAAAATAGAGGGCATATTGTGAGGCTCTTAGAGGGTATGTTAGGGAGGAGTGCTCGATTGTATATAATTTACTTAAAGTTATCGGGTTGGGGTTCAAAAAAAATATAGAGCAGTTTTGGATCCCTAAATATAGGTAGTCTAGTAGCAATCCCAAAAATAGAGAGCATATTGCAAGGCTATTCGAGGGTGTTTTTGGGTAGAATGCTCGATTATATATAATTTACTTAAGGTTGTCAAGTGGGGGTTCAAAACAAATATAGAGCGATTTTGGCACCCTAAATATAGGGAGTCTAGTAGCAATCCCAAAAATAGAGAGGCATATTACAAGGCTCTTAGAGGGTGTTTTAGGGAAAAGTACTTGATTTATATATAATTTACTTATGATTTTAGGATATTTTTGGGAGAAAATAGCGTGCTTTTAAAGGGTGTTTTTGGAAGAAATACTAGATTGTATATAATTTTCTTAAGGTTGTCAGGTGGGGGTTCAAAAAAATATAGAGCGGTTTTGGCTCCCTAAATATAGGGATTCTAGTAGCATTCCCAAAAATAGAGAGCATATTGTGAGGCTCTTAGAGTGTGTTTTAGGGAGGAGTACTCGATTGTACATAATTTAGTTATGATTATCGGGTGGGAGCCTTGAGAAATTATGAGCGATATTAGCTCCCCAAATATAGGGAATCTAGTAGCAAACCCAAAAATAAGGAGGTAATGGTAAGGTTCTTATAGGGTGTTTTTGAGAGGAATGCTTGATTGTATGTAATTTACTTAAGGTTGATGGGTCGGGGTTCAAAAAAAATATGGAGAAGTTTTGGCTCTTTAAATATAGGGAGTCTAGTAGCAGTCTAAAAAATGAAGAGAATATTACGTGGCACTTTGAAGGTATTTTTTGGAGGAGTGCTCGATTGTATGTAATTTACTTAAGGTTGTCGGGTGGGAGTTCAAAAATAATATGGAGCTATTTTGGGTACCTAAATATAGGGAGTCTAGTAGTAATCCCAAAAATAAAAAGTCATATTGCGAGGTTCTTAGAGGGTATTTTAGGGAATAGTGCTTGATTTATATATAATTTATTTATGATTTTAGGGTATTTTTAAATGGCAATAACAAGGCTCGTCGAGGGTGTTTTTGGAAGGAATGCTCGATTGTATATAATTTACTTAAGATTGTCGGGTGGGGGTTCAAAAATAATATGGAGCGGTTTTGGCTTCAAAACTATAGGAAGTCTAGTAGCAATCCCAAAAATAGAGAGCATATTTTGAGGCTCTAAGAGGGTGTTTTAGGGAAGAGTGCTCGATTATGTATAATTTACTTAAGGTTGTCAGGTGGGCATTCAAAAAATATATAGAGCGATTTTGGCTTCCTAAATATAGGGAGTCTAGTAGTAATCGAAAAAATAAAAAGGTATATTGTGAGGCTCATAGAGGGTGTTTTAGGGAGGGGTACTTGATTTTGGCTTCCTAAATATAGGTGGTCTAGTAGTAATCCCAAAAATTAAAAGGCATATTGTGAGGCTCTTAGAGGGTATTTTAGGGAGGGGTACTTGATTTATATTTAATTTATTTAAGATTTTATGGTGTTTTTGGGAGGTAATGGCGAGGCTCATAGAGGATGTTTTAAGGAGGAATGCTCGATTTTATATAATTTACTTAAGGTTGTCAGGTGGGGATTTAAAAAAATATGGAGTGGTTTTAGCTCACTAAATATAGGGAGTCTAGTAGCAATCCCAAAAATAGAGAGCATATTGCGAGGCTCTTAGAGGGTATTTTAGGGAGGAGTACTTGATTGTATATAATTCACTTAAAGTTGTCGGGTGGGGGTTTAAAAAAAAATATGGAGCAGTTTTGGCTCCCTAAATATAAGGAGTCTAGTAGCAATCCCAAAATAGAGAGCATATTGCGAGGCTATTAGAGGGTATTTTAGGGAGGAGTGCTCGATTATATATTATTTACTTAAAGTTGTCGGGTGTGGGTTAAAAAAAAAAAAAAGCGATTTTGGCTCCCTAAATATAGGGTGTCTAGTAGCAATCCCAAAAATAAAGAGCATATTACTAGGCTATTAGATGGTGATTTTTGGAGGAATACTCGATTGTATATAATTTACTTAAGGTTGTCTTGTGGGGGTTCAAAAATAATATAGAGTGGTTTTGGCTCACTATATATAGAGAGTCTAGTAGTAATCCTAAAAATAGAGAGCATATTGCGAGGCTCTTAGAGAGTATTTTAAGGAGTGCTGGATTGCATATTATTTACTTAAGGTTGTCGGGTGGGGATTCAAAAAAAATATGGAGTGATTTTGGCTCCCTAAATATAGGGAGTTTAGTAGCTATCCTAAAAATAGAAAGACATGTTGTGAGGCTCTTAGAGTGTATTTTAGGAAGGATTGCTTGATTTATATATAATTTATATATGATTTTAGGGTGTTTTTGGGAGGCATTAGCCAGGTTCTTAGAGGATGTTTTATGGAGGAATGTTCAATTATATATAATTTACTTAAGGTCATCGGGTGGGGGTTCAATAAAAATATGGAGCAGTTTTGGCTCCCAAAATATAGGGAGTCTAATAGCAATCCCAAAAATAGAGAGCATATTGTGAGGCACTTAGATGGTGTTTTACGGGAGAGTGCTCGATTATATATAATTTACTTAAATTTATCTGGTGGAAATTTAGAAAAAATATAGGGCAGTTTTGGCTCCCTAAATATATGGTGTCTAGTAGCAATCCTAAAAATAGAGAGTATATTACGAGGCTATTAGATGATATTTTTGGGGGGAATGTTCAATTGTATATAATTTACTTATGGTTGTTAGGTGGGGGTTCAAAAAAAATATGGAGACATATTTGTTCCCTAAATATATGAAGTCTAGTAGCAATCCAAAGTATAGAGAGCATATTATGAGGCTCTTAAAGGGTGTTTTAAGGAGGAGTGCTCGATTGTATATAATTTACATAAGGTTGTCGGGTGGAGGTTCAAAAAAAATATAGAGCAATTTTGGTTCCCTAAATATAGAGAGTCTAGTAGCAATCCCAAAAATATATATGCATATTACTAGGCTCTTAGAGGGTATTTTAGGTAGGAGTACTTGATTTATATATAATTTACTTATGATTTAAAGGTGTTTTGGGGAAACAATGGCGAGGCTCTTAAAGGGTATTTTTGGAAGGAATGCTTGATTATGTATAATTTACTTAAGGTTGTCGGGTGGGGGTGCAAACAAAATATGGAGCGATTTTGGCTACCTAAATATAGGAAGTCTAGTAGCAATCCTAAAAAATAGAGAGTGTATTGCAAGGCTCTTAGAGTGTATTTTAGGGAGGAGTGCTTAATTGTATATAATTTAATTAAGGTTGTCGGGTGCGGGTTCAAAAAAAATATGGAGCAGTTTTGGCTCCTTAAATATAGGGAGTCTAGTAGCAATCCTAAAAATAGAGAGGCATATTGCGAGGCTCTTTGAGGGTGTTTGATGGACGAGTGCTTGATTTATATATAATTTACCTATTATTTTTTGGTGTTTTTAGGAGGTAATGGCGAGACTCTTAGAGGGTACTTTAGGGAGGAATGCTAGATTATATTTTATTAACTTAAGATTGACGGGTGGGGGTTCAAAAAAAATATGGAGTGGTTTTGGCTCCCTAAATATAGGGAGTCTAGTAGCAATCCAAAAAATAGAGAGCATATTAGTAGGCTCTTAGAGGGTATTTTAGAAAAGAGTGCTCAATTGTATATAATCTACTTAATATGGTCTGGTGGGCATTCAAAAAAATATAGAGCAGTTTTGACTTCCTAAATATAATCCCAAAAATAGAAAGGCATATTGCGAGAATCTTAGAGGGTGTGTTAGAGAGGAGTGCTTGATTTATATATAATTTAGTTTTAATTTTAGTGTATATTTTTGAGAGGCAATGGTAAGGCTCTTGGAGGATGTTTTGGGGAGGAATGCTCGATTGTATTGAATTTACTTAAGTTTGTCTGGTGGGGGTTCAAAAAAATATGGAGTGGTTTTGGCTCCCTAAATATAGGGAGTCTAGTAGTAATTCCAAAAATAGAGAGCATATTGCGAGACTTTTAGAGGGTGTTTTTGGGAGGAGTACTCAATTGTATATAATTCACTTAAGGTTATTGTGTGGGGGTTCAAAAAAATTTGGGGTAGTTTTGGCTCCCTAAATATAAGAAGTCTAGTAGCAATCCCAAAAATAGAGAGCATATTACGAGGCTCTTAGAGAGTATTTTAGGGAGGAGTGCTCGATTGTTTACAATTTACTTAAGGTTGTCGGTTGGGGGTTAAAAAAAAATATGGAGCAATTTTGGCTCTCTAAATATGGGGAGTATAGTAGCAATCCCAAAAATGGAGAGGCATGTTGCGAGCCTCTTAGAGGGTATTTTAGGGAGGAGTGCTTGAATTATATACAATTTACTTATTATTTTAGTTTGTTTTTGGGGGGTAATGGCGAGGCTCTTAGAGGGTATTTTTGGGAGGAATGCTCGATTGTGTATAATTTACTTAAGGTTGTTAGGTGGGGGTTCAAACAAAATATGAAGTGATGTTAGCTCCCAAAATATAGGGAGTCTAGTAGCTATACAAAAATATAGAAGCATATTGGCTCTTAGAGGGTCTTTTAGGGAAGAGTGCTCGATTGCATATTATTTACTTAAGGTTGTTGGGTACGGGTTCAAAAAAAATATGAAGCGGTTTTGGCTCCCTAAGTATAGGGAGTCTAGTAGTAATCCCAAAAATAGAGAGCATATTGCGAGGCTCTTAGAGGGTATTTTAGGGAGGAGTGCTTGATTGTATTTAATTTACTTAAGGTTGTCGGGTGGGGGTTCAAAAAAAAAATGTGGTGATTTTGGCTCCCTAAATATAGGGAATCTAGTAGTAATCCCAAAAATAGAGAGCATATTACTAGGCTATTAGATGGTGATTTTTGGAGGAATGCTCGATTGTATATAATTTACTTAAGGTTATCTGGTGGGGGTTCAAATAAAATATGGAGTTGTTTTGGCTTGCTAAATATAGAGAGTATTGTAGCTATCCTAAAAATAGAGAGCATATTGCGAGGCTTTTAGAGGGTATTTTAAGAAGTGCTAGATTGTATATAATTTACTTAAGGTTGTCGGGTGGGGATTCAAAAAAAATATAGAGTGATTTTGACTCCCTAAATATAGGGAGTTTAGTAGCTATCCCAAAAATAGAAAGTCATGTTGCGAGGCTCTTAGAGGATGTTTTAGGAAGGAGTGCTTGATTTATATATAATTTATAAATGATTTTAGGGTATTTTTGGGAGCAATAGCGAGGCTCCTAGAGGGAGTTTTTAGGAGGAATGCTTAATTATATATAATTTACTTAAGGTCGTCGGGTGGGGGTTCAAACAAAATATAGAGTGGTTCTGGCTCCCTAAATATACAGAGTCTAGTAGTAATCCCAAAAATAGAGAGCATATTATGAGGCACTTAGATGGGATTTTACGGAGGAGTGCTCGATTATATATAATTTACTTACAGTTGTCGACTGGGAATTTTTAAAAAAATATAGGGCAGATTTGGCTCTATAAATATATAGTGCCTAGTAGCAATCCCAATAATAGAGAGCATATTGCGAGTCTATTAGATAGTATTTTTGGAAGGAATGTTTGATTATATATAATTTACTTATGGTTATGGGTGGGGGTTCAAAAAAAACATAGAGGGGTATTGGCTCCCTAAATATAGAGAGTCTAGTAGCAATCCTAAATATAGAGAGTATTTTACGAGGATCTTAGAGGGTGTTTTAAGGAGGAGTACTTGATTGTATATAATTTAATAAGGTTGTAGGGTAGGGGTTCAAAAAAAATATGGAATGATTTTGGTTCCCTAAATATAGGGAGTCTAGTAGCAATCCCAAAAATATATATGCATGTTGCGAGGCTCTTAGAGGGTATTTTAAGGAGTAGTGCTTGATTTATATATAATTTACTTATGATTTAAGGATGTTTTTGGGAGGTAATAACGAGGCTCTTAGAGGGTGTTTTTGGGAGGAATATTTGGTTGTATTTAATTTACTTAAGGTTGTCGGGTAGGGGTTCAAACAAAATATAGAGCAATTTTGGCTACCTAAATATAGGGAGTCTAGTAGCAATCCAAAAAAATAGAGAGCGTATTACGAGGCTCTTAGAGGGTGTTTTAGGGAGATGTGCTTAATTATATATAATTTAATTAAGGTTATCGGGTGCGGGTTCAAAAAAAATATGGAGCGGTTTTGGCTCCTTAAATATAGGGGTCCTAGTAGCAATCCTAAAAATAGAGAGGCATATTTTGAGGCTCTCAGAGAGTGTTTGAGGGAGGAGTGCTTGATTTATATATAATTTATTTATTATTTTTAGGTGTTTTTAGGAGGCAATTGTGAGGCTCTTAGACGGTGTTTTTAAGATGAATGCTAGATTGTATATAATTTACTTAAGGTTGACAGATGGGGTATAAAAAAAATATGGACCGGTTTTGACTCCCTAAATATAGGGAGTCTAGTAGCAATCCTA
Organism: Chamaelirium japonicum; assembly: GCA_947650365.1. Taxonomy (NCBI): domain Eukaryota; kingdom Viridiplantae; phylum Streptophyta; class Magnoliopsida; order Liliales; family Melanthiaceae; genus Chamaelirium; species Chamaelirium japonicum. Next base: position 4,157,604 of record OX393560.1, read on the forward strand.
AAAATATAGAGCATATTACAAGGCTCTCAGAGGGTGTTTTAGGAAGGAGTGCTTGATTGTATATAATTTATTTATGGTAGTCGGGTAGGCGTTCAAAAATATATAGAGCAATTTTGGCTCCCAAAATATAAGGAGTCTAGTAGCAATCCCAAAAATAGAAAGACATATTGCGAGTCTTTTAGAGGGAGCTTTAGAGAGGAGTGCTTGATTTATATATAATTTAGTTTTGATTTAGTATATTTTTAAGAGGCAATGGCGAGGCTCTAAGAGGGTGTTTTAGGGAGGAATGCTCGATTGTATATAATTTACTTAAGTTTTTCTGGTGGGGGTTCAAAAAAAATATGGAGCAGTTTTGGTTCCCTAAAGATAGGGAGTCTAGTAGCAATCCCAAAAATAGAGAGCATATTGTAAGACTCTTAGAGGGTGTTTTTGGGAGGAGTGCTTGATTGTATATAATTCACTTAAGGTTGTCGTGCGGGGGTTTAAAAAAATATGGCGTGGTTTTGGCTCTCTAAATATAGGGAGTTTTTAGCAACCCCAAAAATATAGAGCATGTTAGGAGGATCTTAGAGGGTGTTTTAGTGAGGAGTGCTCGATTGTATATAATTTACTTAACGTTATCGGGTGGGGGTTTAAAAAAAATATAAAGCAGTTTTGGCTCCCTAAATTTAGGGAATCTAGTAGCAATCCCATAAATAGAGAGCATATTGCAAGACTATTAGAGGGTATTTTTGGGAGGAATGCTCGATTGTATATAATTTACTTAAAGTTGACCGGTGGGGGTTCAAAAAAATTATGGAGCTATTTTGGCTCTTTGAATATAGGGAGTCTAGTAGCAATCCCAAAAATAGAGATCATATTACGAGGCTCTTAGAGGGTGTTTTAGGAAGAACTGCTCGATTGTATATAATTTACTTAAAGTTATCGGGTGGGTGTTCAAAAAAAATAGAAAGGCATATTATTAGGTTCTTAGAGGGTGTTTTAGAGAGGAGTGCTTGATTTATATATAATTTACTTATAATTTTAGGGTATTTTTGGGAGGCAATGGTGAGACACTTAGTGGGTTATTTTTTAAGGTATGCTCAATTATATATAATTTACTTAAGGTTGTCGGGTGGGGGTTCAAAAAAAATATGGAGCAGTTTTGGCTCCCTTAATATAGGGAGTCTAGTAGCAATCCCAAAATTAAAGAGCATATTGCAAGACTCTTAGAGGGTGTTTTAGGGAGGAGTGCTCGATTGTATATAATTCATTTAAGGGTGTCTGGTGGAGGTTAAAAAAAAATATGGAGCTATTTTGGCTCCCTAAATATAGGGAGTCTAGTAGCAATCCCAAAAATAGAGAGCATATTGCGAGACTCTTAGAGGGTATTTTAGGGAGGAGTACTCGATTGTATATAATTAATTAAGGTTATTGGGTGGGGGTTCCAAAAAAATATATAGTAGTTTTGGATCCCTAAATATTGGGAGTCTAGTAGCAATGCCAAAAATAGAGAGCATATTATGAGGCTATTAGAAAGTTTTTGGGAGGAATGCTCGATTGTATATAATTTACTTAAGGTTGTCGAGTGGGGGTTCAAAAAAAATATGGAGCGGTTTTGGCACCCTAAATATAGGGAGTCTAGTAGCAATTCCAGAAATAGAGTGGCATATTGCAAGGCTCTTAGAAGGTGTTTTAGGGAGGAGTGCTTGATTTATATATTATTTACTTGTGATTTTAGGGTGTTTTTGAGAGGCAATGGCATTGCTTTTACTGGGTATTTTTGGGAGGAATGCTCGATTGTATATAATTTACTTAAGATTATCGGTTGGGGGTTTAAAAATAATATGTAGTGGTTTTGGCTCCCTAAATATAGGGAGTCTAGTAGCAATACAAAAAATAGAGAGCATATTATGAGGCTTTTAGAGTGTATTTTTAGGAGGAGTGCTTGATTGTATATAATTTAGTTATAATTATCGGGTGAGAGCTTTAATAGTTGGGAGTGATTTATGCTCTCCAAATATAGGGAGTCTAGTTGGTATCCCAAAAATAAGGAGGCAATGGCTTGACTCTTATAGGCATATTGCGAGGCTCTTAGAGGGTATTTTAGAGAATAGGGTTTGATTTATATATAATTTATTTATGATTTTAGGGTATTTTTGGGGAGCAATGGTGAGACTCATAGAGGGTGTTTTTGGAAGGAATGCTCGATTGTATATAATTTACTTAAGGTTGTCGGGTGGGGGTTTAAAAAAAATTATGAGCAGTTTTGGCTCCCTAAAAAAAGGGAGTCTAGTAGAAATCCCAAAAATAGAGAGCATATTGCGAGGCTTTTAGAGGGTGTTTAAAAGAAGAGTACTCGATTGTATATAATTTACTTAAGGTTATCGGGTATGCATTCAAAAAAAATAAGCAGCGGTTTTTGCTTCCTTAATATAGGGAGTCTAGTAGTAATCCCAAAAATAGAAAGGAATATTACAAGGCACTTAGTGGGTGTTTTAGGGAGGAGTGCTTGATTTATATTTAATTTATTTTTGATTTTAGGGTGTTTTTGGGAGGCAATGTCGAAGCTCGTAGAGGGTGTTTTTGGGAGGAATGCTCGATTGTATATAATTTATTTAAGGGTATTGGGTGGGGATTCAAAAATAATATAGAGCGATTTTGGCACCCTAAATATAGGGTATCTAGTAGCAATCCCAAAAATAGAGAGCATATTGCAAGGCTCTTAGAGGGTATTATAGGGAGTAGTGCTTGATTATAAATAATTCACTTAAAGTTGTCGTGTGGGGGTTCAAAAAAATATAGAGCGGTTTTGGCTCCCTAAATATAGGGAGTCTAGTAGCAATCCCAAAAATGAAGAGCATATTATGAGGCTATTAAAGGGTATTTTAGGAAGGAGTGCTCGATTGTATATTATTTACTTAAGGTTGTCGGGTAGGGGTTCAAAAAAAATATGGAGCTATTTTGGCTCCCTAAATATAGGGAATCTAGTAGTGATCCTAAAAATAGAGAGCATATTAGGAGGCTATTAGATGGTATTTTTTGGAGGAATGTTGGATTTTATATAATTTACTTAAGGTTGTCGGGTAGGGGTTAAAAACAAATATGGAGTGATTTTGGCTTCCTAAAAATAGAGAGTCTAGTAGCAATCCCAAAGATAGAGAGCATATTGTGAGGCTCTTAGAAGGTGTTTTAAGGAGTGCTCAATTGTATATAATTTACTTAAGATTATCGGGTGGGGATTCAAAAAAAATATAAAGCTGGTTTGGCTCCCTAAGTATACGGAGTCTAGTAGCAATCCCAAAAATAGAGAAGCATGTTGTGAGACTCTTAGAGGGTAGGAAGGAATGCATTATTTATATATAATTTACATATGATTTTAGGGTGTTTTTGGGAGGCAATGGCGTGGCTCTTAGAGAGTATTTTTAGGAGGAATGCTCGATTATATATAATTTCCTAAAGCTCATCGGGTGGGGGTTTTAAAAAAATATAGAGTAGTTTTGGCTCCCTAAATATAGGGAGTCTAGTAGAAATCCCAAAAATAAAGAGCATATTGTGAGGCTCTTAGAGGGTGTTTTAGGGAGGAGTGCTCGTTTGTATATAATTCACTTAAGGTTGTCTGGTGGGTATTCAAAAAAAATATGGGGCTGTTTTGGCTCCCTAAATATATAGAGTCTAGTAACAATCCTAAAAATAGAGAGCATTTTGTGAGGCTATTATATTGTATTTTTAGGAGAAATGCTCGATTGTATATAATTTACTTAAGATGCTCGATTGTATATAGTTTACTTAAGATTGTTGGGTGGGGGTTAAAAAAAAATATGGTGCTGTATTGGCTCCCAAAATATAGGGAGTCTAGTAGCAATCCCAAAAATATGGAGCGGATTTTGCTCCCTAAATATAGGGAGTCTAGTAGCAATCCCAAAAATAGAGAGCATATTACCAGGCTTTTTGAGGGTGTTTTAGAAAGGAGTACTCAATTGTATATAATTTACTTAAGGTGGTCGAGTAGGCATTCAAAAAAATATGGAGAGGTTTTGGCTCCCTATATATAGGAAGTTTAGTAGCAATCCCAAAAATAGAAAGGCAAATTGCGAGTCTCTTAGAGGGTGTTTTTGGGAGAAGTGCTTGATTTATATATTATTTAGTTTTTATTTTAGGGTGTTTTTGGGAGGCAATGGCTAGGCTCTTAGAGGGTATTGTTGGAAGGAATGGTCGATTGTATATAATTTACTTAAGGTTGTCGGGGAGGGGTTAAAAAAAAATATGAGGCAGATTACGAGGCTCTTAGAGGGTGTTTTAGGAAGGAGTGCTCGATTGTATACAATTCACTTAAGGTTGTCTTGTAGGGGTTTTAAAAAAATATAGGGTGGTTTTGGCTCCCTAAATATAGGGAGTCTAATCGCAATCACAAAAATAGAGAGCATATTGTGAGGGTCTTAGAGGATGTTTTAGGGAGGAGTGCTCGATTGCATATAATTTACTGAAGGTTGTCAAGTTGGGGTTTAAAAAAATTATGAAGCTGTTTTGTCTCCCTAAATATAGGGAGTCTAGTAGTAATCCCAAAAATAGAGAGCATATTACGAGGCTATTAGAGGATGTTTTTAGGAGAAATGCTCGATTAAATATAATTTACTTAAGGTTGATGGGTGGGGGTTCAAAAAAAATATAGAGCGGTTTTGGTTCCTAAATATAGGGAGTCTAGTAGCAATCTAAAAAATAAAGGGCATATTGCGAGGCTTTTAGAGGGTGTTTTTGGGAGGACTGCTTGATTTTTTATAATTTACTTAAGGTTGTCGGGTGGGTGTTCAAAAAAAATATCAATCAGTTTTGGCCACCAAAATATGGGGAGTCTAGTAGCAATCGTAAAAATAGAAAGAGATATTGTGAGGCTTTTAGAGGGTGTTTTAGGGAGGAGTGTTTGATTTATATATAATTTACTTATGATTTTAGGGTATTTTTTGGAGGCAATGGTGAGACTCTTAGAGGGTGTTTTTTGAAGGAATGTCCGACTATATATAATGTACTTAAGGTTGTCTGGTGGGGATTCAAAAAAATATGGAGTAGTTTTGGCTTCCTGAATATCGGGAGTCTAGTAGCAATCCCAAAATTAGATAGCATATTGCGAGGCTCTTAGAGGGTGTTTTAGGGGGGAGTGCTCGATTGTATATAATTCACTTAAGGGTGTCATGTGGGGGTTTAAAAAAAATATAGAGCAGTTTTGGTTTCCTAAGTATAGGGAATCTAGTAGAAATCCCAAAAATAGAGAGCATATTGCGAGGCTCTTAGAGGGTATTTTAGGGAGGAGTGCTCAATTGTATATAATTTACTTAAGGTTGATGGGTGGGGGTTCAAAAAAAATATAGAGCGATTTTGGAACCTGAAATATAGGGAGTCTAGTAGTAATCCCAAAAATAGAGAGCATATTATAAGGCTATTAGAGGGTGTTTTGGGGAGGAGTGATCGATTGTATATAATTTACTTAAGGTTGTCGAATGGGGGTTAAAAAAAAATACGGAGCGGTTTTGGCTCCTTAAATATAGGGATTCTAGTAGCAATCCCTAAAATAGAGAGACATATTGCAAGGCTCTTAGAGGGTGTTTTAGGGAGGAGTGCTTGTTTTATATATAATTTACTTATAATTTTAGGGTATTTTTGGGAGGCAATGGCGTGAATTTTAGATAGTGTTTTTAGGAGGAATGCTCGATTGTATATAATGTACTTAAGGTTGTCGGGTGGGGGTTTAAAAAAGATATGGAGCAGTTTTGGCTCACTAAATATAGGGAGTCTAGTGGCAATCCCAAAAATAGAGAGCATATTGCGAGGCTCTTAGAGTGTGTTTTAGGGAGGAGTGCTCGATTGTTTATAATTTAGTTATGATTATCGGGTGGGAGCCTTGAGAAATTGGGAGCGATTTTGGCTCCCCAAATATAGGGAGTTTACTAGTAATCCCAAAAATAAGGAGGCAATAGCGAGACTCTTATAGGGTATTTTTAGGAGAAATGCTTGATTGTATGTAATTTACTTAAGGTTGATGGGTCAAGATTCGAAAAAAATATAGAGCAGTTTTGGCTCCTTAAATATAGGGAGTCTAGTAGCAATCCCAAAAATAGAGAGAATATTGCGAGGCTCTTAGAGGATGTTTTAGGGAGGATTGCTCGATTGTATATAATTTGCTTAAGGTTGTTCGTTGGGAATTTAAAAAAAATATGGAGCGGTTTTGGCTACCTAAATATAGGGAGTCTAGTAGTAATCCCAAAAATAGAAAGGCATATATGAGGCTCTTAGAAGGTGTTTTAGGGAGTAGTGCTTGATTTATATATAATTTATTTATGATTTTAGGGTATTTTTGGGAGGCAAAGGTGAGGTTTGTAGAGGGTATTTTTGGAAGGAATACTCGATTGTATTTAATTTACTTAAGGTTGTCGTGTGGGAGTTTTAAAAAAGTATGTAGTGGTTTTGGCTCCCTAAATATAAGGAATCTAGTAGCAATGCCAAAAATAAAGAGCATATTGTGAGGCGCTTATAGGGTGTTTTAGGAAAGAGTGCTCGAGTGTATATAATTCACTTAAGGTTGTCTGGTAGGGGTTTAAAAAAAATATAGAGCGGTTTTGGCTCTCTAAATATAGAGAGTCTAGTAGCAAACACAAAAATAGAGAGCTTATTGTGAGGCTCTTAGAGGGTATTTTAGGAAGGAGTGATCAATTATATATAATTACCTTAAGGTTATCGGGTGGGGGTTTTAAAAAAATATGGAGCAATTTTGGCTGCCTAAATATCGGGAGTCTAGTAGCAATCCCAAAAATAGAGATCTTGTTACAAGGCTATTAGAGGGTATTTTTGGTAGGAATACTCAATTGTATATAATTTACTTAAGGTTGACTGGTGGGGGTTCAAAAAAAATATGGAGTGGTTTTTACTTCCTAGATATAACGAGTCTAGTAGCAATCACAAAAATAGAGAGCATATTGCGAGGCTCTTAGAGGGTGTTTTAAGGAGTGCTCGATTGTATATAATTTACTTAAGGTTGTCAGGTGGGGGTTCAAAAAAAATATGGAGCAGTTTTGGCTCTATAAATATAGGGAGTCTAATAGCAATCCCAAAAATAGAGAGGCATATTACGAGGCTCTTAGAGGGTGTTTTAGAGAGGAGTTCTTGACTTATATATAATTTACTTATGATTTTTGGGTGTTTTTGGGAGGCAATGGAGAGGCTTTTATAGGGTATTTCTGGAAGGAAAGCTTGATTGTATATAATTTACTTAAGGTTGTCGAGTGGTGTTTAAAAAATAATATAAAGCAGTTTTGGCTAGTCTAGTAGCAATCCCAAAAATAGAGATATATTATGATGCTCTTTGAGGGTGTTTTAGGGAGGAGTACTTAATTGTATATAATTCACTTAAGGTTATCGAGTGGGGGTTCAAAAAAAATTTGGGGCAGTTTTGGCTCCCTACATATAGGGAGTCTAGTAGCAATCCCAAAAATAGAGAGCATTTTGTGGGGCTCTTAGATGATGTTTTAGGGAGGAGAGATTTATTGTATTTAATTTACTTAAGGTTGTCGGGTAGGGGTTCAAGAAAATATAGAGCAGTTTTAGCTCTCTAAATATAGAGAGTCTTGTAGCAATTTAAAAAATAGGTAGCATATTGTGAGGCTATTAGAGGATGTTTTTGGGCGGAAAGCTCGATTGTATTTAATTTACTCAAGGTTATCGGGTGGGGGTTCAAAAAAAATATGGAGCGGTTTTGGCTCCCTAAATATAGGGAGACTAGTAGCAATCCCAAAATTAAAAAGCATATTAGGCTCTTAGAGAGTATTTTTGGGAGGTGTGCTCGATTATATATATTTTATTTAAGGTTGTTGGTTGGAGGTTCAAAAAAAATATAGAGTGATTTTGGTTTCCTAAATATAGGGAGTCTTTTAGCAATCCCAAAAATAGAGAGGCATATTGTGAGACTCATTGAGGGTGTTTTAGGGACGAGTGCTTGATTTAAATATAATTAACTTTTGATTTTTGGGTTTTTTTGGGAGGCAATGGCGAGGCTCTTAGAGGGTATTTTTGGAAGGAATGCTCGATTGTGTATAATCTACTTAAGGTTATCGGGTGGGGTTTCAAATAAAATATGTAACAATTTTGGCACTCTAAATATAAGGAGTCTAGTAGCAATCCCAAAAAATAGAAAGCATATTGCGAGGCTCTTAGAGAGTATTTTAGGGAGGAGTGCTCGATTGTATATAATTTACTTAAGGTTTTTGAGTGGGGATGCAAGAAAAATATGGAGAAATTTTTGCTCCTTAAATATAGGGAGTCTAGTAGCTATCCCAAAAAAAGAGAGACATATTGCAAGGCTCTTAGAGGGTATTTTAAAGAGGAGTGCTTGATTTATATATACTTTACTTATGTTTTTAGGGTCTTTTTGGGAGGCAATGGCATGGCTCTTAGAGGATTTTTTAGGAGGAATGCTAGATTATATATAATTTACTAAAGATTATCGGGTAGGGGTTTAAAAAAAATATTATATGATTTTGGCTCCATAAATATAGGGAGTCTAATAGCAATCCCAAAAATAGAAGCATATTGCGAGGCTCTTAGAAAGTGTTTAAGGGAGGAGTAGTCGATTATATATAATTTTGTTATGATTATTGGGTGGGAGCTTTGAGAAATTGGGAGTGATTTTAGCTTCCCAAATATATAGAGTCTAGTAGCGATCCCTAAAATAAGGAGGTAATGGCGTTGTTCATATAAGGTGTTTTTGGGAGGAATGCTCGATTGTATATAATTTACTTAAGGTTGATGGTTACGGGTTTAAAAAAAATATGAAGCGGATTTGGCTTCCTAAATATGAGGAGTCTAGTAGCAATCCCAAAAATAGAGAGCATATTGCAAGGCTCTTAGAGGGTGTTTTAGGATGGAGTGCTCGATTGTATATAATTTACTAAAGGTTCGCAGGTAGGTTTTTTAAAAAAATATGGAGCAGTTTTGGCTATCTAAATATAGAAAGTCTAGTAGCAATCCCAAAAATAAAAAGGCATATTGCAAGGCTCTCAGAGGGTGTTTTAGGAAGGAGTGCTAGATTTATATATAATTTACTTATGATTTTAGGGTATTTTTGGGAGGCAATGGTGAGGCTCTTAGAGGGTGTTTTTGGGAGGAATGTTCATTTGTATATAATTTACTTAAGGTTATCGGGTAGGGGTTCAAAAAAAATATGGAGCAGTTTTGGCGCCAAAAATATAGGGAATCTAGTAGTAATCCTAAAAATAGAGAGTATATCATAAGCCTATTAAAGGGTATTTTTGGGAGGAATGCTCGATTATATGTAATTTACTTAAGGTTGTTATGTGGGGGTTCAAAAAAAATATAAAAAGGTTTTGGCTCTATAAATTTAGGGAGTCTAGTAGCAATCCAAAAAATAGAGAGGATTTTGCGAGGTTCTTAGTGTTTTAGAGAGGAGTGCTCGATTATATATAATTCACTTCAGGTTGTCGGATGGGGGTTTAAAAAAAATATGGAACAATTTTGGCTCCATAAATATATGGAGTCTAGTAGTAATTCCAAAAATAAAGAGGCTTATTGCAAGGCTCTTAGATAGTGTTTTAGGGAGGAGTGCTTGATTTATATTTAATTTACTTATGATTTTAGGGTATTTTTGGGTGGCAATGGCGAGGCTCTAAGAGGGTGTTTTTGGGTGAAAAGCTCGATTCAATTTATTTTACTTAAGGTTGTCAGGTGGGGGTTCAAAAAAAAATTGGAGCAATTTTGGCTCCCTAAATATAGAAAGTCTAGTAGCAATCCCAAAAATAGAGAGCATATTGCGAGTCTCTTAGAGGGTATTTTAAGGAGGAGTGCTCGATTGTATATAATTAACTTAAGCTCATCGGGTGGGCATTCAAAAAAAATATAGGGAAGTTTTGGCTCCATAAATACAGGAAGTCTAGTAGCAATCCCAAAAATAGAGATCATATTGCGAAGCTCTTAGAGGGTATTTTAGGGAGGAGTGATCAATTATATATAATTTACTTAAGGTTATCGGGTGGGGGTTCGAAAAAAATATAGAGCAGTTTTGGCTCCATAAATAGTGAGTCTAGTAGCAATCCTATAAATAGAGAGCATATTAGGCACTTAGAGGGTGTTTTAGGGAGGAGTGCTCGATTGTATATAATTACTTAAGGTTGTCGGGTGGGGGTTCAAAAAAAAATATAGAGCGGTTTTAGCTCCCTAAATATAGGAAGTCTAGTAGCAATCCCAAAAATATAGAGACATATTGCGAGGTCTTAGAGAGTGTTTTAGGGAGGAGTGCTTGATTTATAAATAATTTACTTATGATTTTAGGGTATTTTTGGGAGGCAATGGCGAGGCTCTTAGAGGGTGTTTCTGGGAGGAAAGTTTGATTGTGTATAATTGACTTAAAGTTATCAGGTGGGGTTCAAACAAAATATGGAGCAATTTTGGCTCCCTAAATATAGGAAGTCTAGTAGCAATCATAAAAAATATAGAGCATAGTGCGAGGCGTTTAGAGAGTGTTTTTGGGAGGTGTGCTCGATTGTATGTAATTTACTAAAGGTTATTGGGTGGGGGTTCAAAAAACAATATAGCGGTTTTGGCTCCCTAAATATAGGGAGTCTAGTATCAATCCCAAAAATAGAAAGCATATTATGAGGCTTTTAGAAAGTATTTTAAGGAGTACTGCTTGATTGTATATAATTTAGTTATGATTATCGGGTGGGAGCCTTGAGAAATTAGAAGCAATTTTGGCTCTCCAAATATAGAGAGTTTATTAGCAATCCCAAAAATAAGAAGGCAATGACAAAGCTCATTTAAGGTGTTTTTGGGTGGAATACTCGATTGTATATAATTTACTTAAGGTTGACGGGTGGGTTTACAAAAAAAATATGGAGTAATTTTTGCTCCCTAAATATAGGGAGTCAAGTAGCAATCCCAAAAATAGAGAGCATATTGTGAGGCTCTTAGAAAGTGTTTTAGGGAGGAGTGCTTGATTATATATAATTTACTTAATGTTATTGGGTGGGTGTTGAAAAAAAATATGGAATAATTTTGGCTACCTAAACATTGAGAGTCTAGTAGCAATCCTAAAAATAGAAAGGCATATTACGAATCTCTAAGAGGGTGTTTTAGGGATGAGTGCTTGATTTATATATAATTTACTTATAATTTTAGGATATTTTTGGGAGGCAATGGCGAGGCTCTTAGAGGGTGTTTTTGGGAGAATTGCTCGATTGTAAATAATTTACTTTAGGTTGTCAGGTGAGGGTTTAAAAAAAATATAGAGTAGTTTTGGCTCCATAAAAATTGGAAGTCTAGTAGCAATCCTAAAATAGAGAGCATATTGCGAGTCTCTTAGAGGGTATTTTAGGAGGAGTGCTTGATTGCATATAATTAACTTAAGGTTATCCGGTGCGGGTTTAAAAAAAATATAGAGCAGTTTTGGCTCGATTGTATATAATTTACTTAAGGTTGTCAGGTGGGGGTTTAAAAAAAATTTGAAGCAGTTTTGCCTCCCTATATATAGGGAGTCTAGTAGCAATCACGAAAATAGAAAGCATATTACGAGGCTATTAGATGGTGTTTTTGGAAGGAATGCTCGATTTTTTATAATTTACTTAAGGTTGTCTGGTGGGGGTTCTAAAAAAATATATGGCGGTTTTGGCTTCCTAAATATAGGAGATTAGTAGTAATCACAAAAATAGAGAGCATATTGTGAGGCTCTTAGTGGGTGTTTTAAGGAGGAGTGCTCGACTGTATATAATTTACTTAAGGCTATTGGGGGGGTTCAAAAAAAATATAGAGTGATTTTGGCTCCCTAAATATATAGTGTCTAGTAGAAATCCCAAAAATAGAGAGGCATGTTTCGAGGCTCTTACAGGGTGTTTTAGGAAGGAGTGCTTAATTTATATATAATTTACTTATGATTTTAGGGCGTTTTTAGGAAGCAATGGCGAGGCTCTTTGCTGGTGTTTTTGGGAGGAATGTTCGATTATGTATAATTTACTTAAGGTTGTCGGGTGGGGGTTCAAACAACAAATGGAGCGGTTTTGGCTCCCTAAATATAGGGAGTCTAGTTGCAATTCTAAAAAATAGAGAGCATATTGTGAGGCTCTTAGAGGGTGTTTTAGGAAGGAGTGCTCAATCATATATAATTTACTTAAGGTTGTCGGGTGGGGGTTCAAAAAAATATAGAGCAGTTTTGGCTCCTTAAATATAGGGAGTCTAGTAGCAATCCAAAAAAGAAAAAGGCATATTGCGAGGCTCTTAGATAGTGTTTTAGGGAGGAGTGCTTGATTTATATATAATTTACTTATGATTTTTTGGTATTTTTGGTAGGCAATGGTAAGGCTCTTAGAGGGTGTTTTTGGGAGGAATTCTCGATTGTATAAAATTTACTTAAGGTTGATAGGTAGGGATTCAAAATAAATATGGAGAGGTTTTGGCTCCCTAAATATAGAGAGCCTAGTAGCAATCCCAAAAATAGAGAGCATATTACCAAGCTCTTAGAGGGTGTTTTTGGAAGGAGTGCTCGATTATATATAATTTACTTAAAGTGGTCGGGTGGGCGTTAAAAAAAAATAAGGACCTATTTTGTCTCCCTAAATATAGGGAGTCTAGTAGCAATCCCATAAATAGAAAGGCATATTAAGAGTCTCTTAGTGGGTATTTTAGGGAGGTGTACTATATTTATATATAATTTACTTATGATTTTAGGGTGTTTTGGGAGGTAATAGCGAGGCTCTTAGAGGGTGTTTTTGGGAGGAAAACTCGATTGTATATAATTTACTTAAGGTTGTCGGGTGTGGATTCAAAAAAAATATGGAGCAGTTTTGGCACCAAAAATATAGGAAGTCTAGTAGTAATCCTAAAAATAGAGAGTATATCATGAGCCTATTAGAGGGTATTTTTGGGAGGAATGCTCGATTATATGTAATTTACTTAAGGTTGTTATGTGGGGGTTCAAAAAAAATATGAAAAGGTTTTGGCTCTATAAATTTAGGGAGTCTAGTGCAATCCAAAAAATAGAGAGGATTTTGCGAGGTTCTTAGTGTTTTAGAGAGGAGTGCTCGATTATATATAATTCACTTCAGGTTGTCGGATGGGGGTTTAAAAAAAATATGGAACAATTTTGGCTCCATAAATATATTGAGTCTAGTAGTAATTCCAAAAATAAAGAGGCTTATTGCAAGGCTCTTAGATAGTGTTTTAGGGAGGAGTGCTTGATTTATATTTAATTTACTTATAATTTTAGGGTATTTTTGGGTGGCAATGGCGAGGCTCTAAGAGGGTGTTTTTGGGTGAAAAGCTAGATTCTATTTATTTTACTTAAGGTTGTCAGGTGGGGGTTTAAAAAAAAATTGGAGCAATTTTGGCTCCCTAAATATAGGAAGTCTAGTAGCAATCCCAAAAATAGAGAGCATATTGCGAGTCTCTTAGAGGGTATTTTAAGGAGGAGTGCTCGATTGTATATAATTAACTTAAGGTCATCGGGTGGGCATTCAAAAAAAATATAGGGAAGTTTTGGCTCCATAAATACAGGAAGTCTAGTAGCAATCCCAAAAATAGAGATCATATTGCGAGGCTCTTAGAAGGTGTTTTAGGGAGGAGTGATCAATTTTATATAATTTACTTAAGGTTATCGGGTGGGGGTTCGAAAAAAATATAGAGCAGTTTTGGCTCCATAAATAGTGAGTCTAGTAGCAATCCTATAAAAGAGAGCATATTAGGCTCTTAGAGGGTGTTTTAGGGAGGAGTGCTCGATTGTATATAATTACTTAAGGTTGTCGGGTGGGGGTTCAAAAAAAAATATAAAGCGGTTTTAGCTCCTTAAATATAGGGAGTCTAGTAGCAATCCCAAAAATATAGAGACATATTGCGAGGTCTTAGAGAGTGTTTTAGGGAGGAGTGCTTGATTTATAAATAATTTACTTATGATTTTAGGGTATTTTTGGGAGGCAATGGCGAGGCTCTTAGAGGGTGTTTCTGGGAGGAAAGTTTGATTGTGTATAATTGACTTAAGGTTATCAGGTGGGGGTTCAAACAAAATATGGAGCAATTTTGGCTCCCTAAATATAGGAAGTCTAGTAGCAATCATAAAAAATATAGAGCATAGTGCGAGGCTTTTAGAGAGTGTTTTTGGGAGGTGTACTCGATTGTATGTAATTTACTAAAGGTTATTGGGTGGGGGTTCAAAAAAAAATATAGCGGTTTTGGCTCCCTAAATATAGGGAGTCTAGTATCAATCCCAAAAATAGAAAGCATATTATGAGGCTTTTAGAAAGTATTTTAAGGAGTACTGCTTGATTGTATATAATTTAGTTATGATTATCGGGTGGGAGCCTTGAGAAATTAGAAGCAATTTTGGCTCTCCAAATATAGAGAGTTTATTAGCGATCCCAAAAATAAGGAGGCAATGACAAAGCTCATTTAAGGTGTTTTTGGGTGGAATACTCGATTGTATATAATTTACTTAAGGTTGACGGGTGGGTTTACAAAAAAAATATGGAGTAATTTTTGCTCCCTAAATATAGGGAGTCAAGTAGCAATCCCAAAAATAGAGAGCATATTGTGAGGCTCTTAGAGGGTGTTTTAAGGAGGAGTGCTTGATTATATATAATTTACTTAATGTTATTGGGTGGGTGTTGAAAAAAAATATGGAATAATTTTGGCTACCTAAACATTGAGAGTCTAGTAGCAATCCTAAAAAAGAAAGGCATATTACGAATCTCTAAGAGGGTGTTTTAGGGATGAGTGCTTGATTTATATATAATTTACTTATAATTTTAGGATATTTTTGGGAGGCAATGGCGAGGCTCTTAGAGGGTGTTTTTGGGAGAATTGCTCGATTGTAAATAATTTACTTTAGGTTGTCAGGTGAGGGTTTAAAAAAAATATAGAGTAGTTTTGGCTCCATAAAAATTGGAAGTCTAGTAGCAATCCTAAAATAGAGAGCATATTGCGAGTCTCTTAGAGGGTATTTTAGGAGGAGTGCTTGATTGCATATAATTCACTTAAGGTTATCCGGTGCGGGTTTAAAAAAAATATAGAGCAGTTTTGGCTCGATTGTATATAATTTACTTAAGGTTGTCAGGTGGGGGTTCAAAAAAAATTTGAAGCAGTTTTGCCTACCTATATATAGGGAGTCTAGTAGCAATCACGAAAATAGAAAGCATATTACGAGGCTATTAGATGGTGTTTTTGGGAGGAATGCTCGATTTTTTATAATTTACTTAAGGTTGTCTTGTGGGGGTTCTAAAAAAATATATGGTGGTTTTGGCTTCCTAAATATAGGAGATTAGTAGTAATCACAAAAATAGAGAGCATATTGTGAGGCTCTTAGTGGGTGTTTTAAGGAGGAGTGCTCGACTGTATATAATTTACTTAAGGCTGTTGGGGGGGTTCAAAAAAAATATAGAGTGATTTTGGCTCCCTAAATATATAGTGTCTAGTAGAAATCCCAAAAATAGAGAGGCATGTTTCGAGGCTCTTACAGGGTGTTTTAGGAAGGAGTGCTTGATTTATATATCATTTACTTATGATTTTAGTGCGTTTTTAGGAAGCAATGGCGAGGCTCTTTGCTGGTGTTTTTGGGAGGAATGTTCGATTATGTATAATTTACTTAAGGTTGTCGGGTGGGGGTTCAAACAACATATGGAGCAGTTTTGGCTCCCTAAATATAGGGAGTCTAGTAGCAATTCTAAAAAATCGAGAGCATATTGTGAGGCTCTTAGAGGGTGTTTTAGGAAGGAGTGCTCAATCATATATAATTTACTTAAGGTTGTCGGGTGGGGGTTCAAAAAAAATATAGAGCAGTTTTGGCTCCTTAAATATAGGGAGTCTAGTAGCAATCCAAAAAATAAAAAGGCATATTGCGAGGCTGTTAGATAGTGTTTTAGGGAGGAGTGCTTGATTTATATATAATTTACTTATGATTTTTGGGTATTTTTGGTAGGCAATGGTAAGGCTCTTAGAGGGTGTTTTTGGGAGGAATACTTGATTGTATAAAATTTACTTAAGGTTGATAGGTAGGGATTCAAAATAAATATGGAGAGGTTTTGGCTCCCTAAATATAGAGAGCCTAGTAGCAATCCCAAAAATAGAGAGCATATTACCAAGCTCTTAGAGGGTGTTTTTGGAAGTAGTGCTCGATTATATATAATTTACTTAAAGTGGTCGGGTGGGCATTAAAAAAAAATAAGGACCTATTTTGTCTCCCTAAATATAGGGAGTCTAGTAGCAATCCCATAAATAGAAAGGCATATTAAGAGTCTCTTAGTGGGTATTTTAGGGAGGTGTACTATATTTATATATAATTTACTTATGATTTTAGGGTGTTTTGGGAGGCAATATCGAGGCTCTTAGAGGGTGTTTTTGGGAGGAAAACTCGATTGTATATAATTTACTTAAGGCTGTCGGGTGTGGATTCAAAAAAAATATGGAGCAGTTTTGGCGCCAAAAATATAGGGAGTCTAGTAGTAATCCTAAAAATAGAGAGTATATCATGAGCCTATTAGAGGGTATTTTTGGGAGGAATGCTCGATTATATGTAATTTACTTAAGGTTGTTATGTGGGGGTTCAAAAAAAATATGAAAAGGTTTTGGCTCTATAAATTTAGAGAGTCTAGTAGCAATCCAAAAAATAGAGAAGATTTTGCGAGGTTCTTAGTGTTTTAGAGAGGAGTGCTCGATTATATATAATTCACTTCAGGTTGTCGGATGGGGGTTTAAAAAAAATATGGAACAATTTTGGCTCCATAAATATATGGAGTCTAGTAGTAATTCCAAAAATAAAGTGGCTTATAGCAAGGCTCTTAGATAGTGTTTTAGGGAGGAGTGCTTGATTTATATTTAATTTACTTATGATTTTAGGGTATTTTTGGGTGGCAATAGCGAGGCTCTAAGAGGGTGTTTTTGGGTGAAAAGCTCGATTCTATTTATTTTACTTAAGGTTGTCAGGTGGGGGTTCAAAAAAAAATTGGAGCAATTTTGGCTCCCTAAATATTGGAAGTCTAGTAGCAATCCCAAAAATAGAGAGCATATTGCGAGTCTCTTAGAGGGTATTTTAAGGAGGAGTGCTCGATTGTATATAATTAACTTAAGGTCATCGGGTGGGCATTCAAAAAAAATATAGGGAAGTTTTGGCTCCATAAATACAGGAAGTCTAGTAGCAATCCCAAAAATAGAGATCATATTGCCAGGCTCTTAGAGGGTGTTTTAGGTAGGAGTGATCAATTTTATATAATTTACTTAAGGTTATCGGGTGGGGGTTCGAAAAAAATATAGAGCAGTTTTGGCTCCGTAAATAGTGAGTCTAGTAGCAATCCTATAAATAGAGAGCATATTAGGCTCTTAGAGGGTGTTTTAGGGAGGAGTGCTCGATTGTATATAATTACTTAAGGTTGTCGGGTGGGGGTTCAAAAAAAAATATAGAGCGGTTTTAGCTCCCTAAATATAGGGAGTCTAGTAGCAATCCCAAAAATATAGAGACATATTGCGAGGTCTTAGAGAGTGTTTTAGGGAGGAGTGCTTGATTTATAAATAATTTACTTATGATTTTAGGGTATTTTTGGGAGGCAATGGCGAGGCTCTTAGAGGGTGTTTCTGGGAGGAAAGTTTGATTGTGTATAATTGACTTAAGTTTATCAGGTGGGGGTTCAAACAAAATATAGAGCAATTTTGGCTCACTAAATATAGGAAGTCTAGTAGCAATCATAAAAAATATAGAGCATAGTGCGAGGCTTTTAGAGAGTGTTTTTGGGAGGTGTGCTCGATTGTATGTAATTTACTAAAGGTTATTGGGTGGGGGTACAAAAAAAAATATAGCGGTTTTGGCTCCCTAAATATAGGGAGTCTAGTATCAATCCCAAAAATAGAAAGCATATTATGAGGCTTTTAGAAAGTATTTTAAGGAGTACTGCTTGATTGTATATAATTTAGTTATGATTATCGGGTGGGAGCCTTGAGAAATTAGAAGCAATTTTGGCTCTCCAAATATAGAGAGTTTATTAGCGATCCCAAAAATAAGGAGGCAATGACAAAGCTCATTTAAGGTGTTTTTGGGTGGAAGACTCGATTGTATATAATTTACTTAAGGTTGACGGGTGGGTTTACAAAAAAAATATGGAGTAATTTTTGCTCCCTAAATATAGGGAGTCAAGTAGCAATCCCAAAAATAGAGAGCATATTGTGAGGCTCTTAGAGAGTATTTTAGGGAGGAGTGCTTGATTATATATAATTTACTTAATGTTATTGGGTAGGTGTTGAAAAAAAATATGGAATAATTTTGGCTACCTAAACATTGAGAGTCTAGTAGCAATCCTAAAAATAGAAAGGCATATTACGAATCTCTAAGAGGGTGTTTTAGGGATGAGTGCTTGATTTATATATAATTTACTTATAATTTTAGGATATTTTTGGGAGGCAATGGCGAGGCTCTTAGAGGGTGTTTTTGGGAGAATTGCTCGATTGTAAATAATTTACTTTAGGTTGTCAGGTGAGGGTTTAAAAAAAATATAGAGTAGTTTTGGCTCCATAAAAATTGGAAGTCTAGTAGCAATCCTAAAATAGAGAGCATATTGCGAGTCTCTTAGAGGGTATTTTAGGAGGAGTGCTTGATTGCATATAATTCACTTAAGGTTATCCGGTGCGGGTTTAAAAAAAATATAGAGCAGTTTTGGCTCGATTGTATATAATTTACTTAAGGTTGTCAGGTGGGGGTTCAAAAAAAACTTGAAGCAGTTTTGCCTCCCTATATATAGGGAGTCTAGTAGCAATCACGAAAATAGAAAGCATATTACGAGGCTATTAGATGGTGTTTTTGGGAGGAATGCTCGATTTTTTATAATTTACTTAAGGTTGTCTGGTGGGGGTTCTAAAAAAATATATGGCGGTTTTGGCTTCCTAAATATAGGAGATTAGTAGTAATCACAAAAATAGAGAGCATATTGTGAGGCTCTTAGTGGGTGTTTTAAGGAGGAGTACTCGACTGTATATAATTTACTTAAGGCTGTTGGGGGGGTTCAAAAAAAATATAGAGTGATTTTGGCTCCCTAAATATATAGTGTCTAGTAGAAATCCCAAAAATAGAGAGGCATGTTTCGAGGCTCTTACAGGGTGTTTTAGGAAGGAGTGCTTGATTTATATATAATTTACTTATGATTTTAGTGCGTTTTTAGGAAGCAATGGCGAGGCTCTTTGCTGGTGTTTTTGGGAGGAATGTTCGATTATGTATAATTTACTTAAGGTTGTCGGGTGGGGGTTCAAACAATATATGGAGCGGTTTTGGCTCCCTAAATATAGGGAGTCTAGTAGCAATTCTAAAAAATAGAGAGCATATTGTGAGGCTCTTAGAGGGTGTATTAGGAAGGAGTGCTCAATCATATATAATTTACTTAAGGTTGTCGGGTGGGGGTTCAAAAAAAATATAGAGCAGTTTTGGCTCCTTAAATATAGGGAGTCTAGTAGCAATCCAAAAAATAAAAAGGGCATATTGCGAGGCTCTTAGATAGTGTTTTAGGGAGGAGTGCTTGATTTATATATAATTTACTTATGATTTTTGTGTATTTTTGGTAGGCAATGGTAAGGCTCTTAGAGGGTGTTTTTGGGAGGAATACTCGATTGTATAAAATTTACTTAAGGTTGATAGGTAGGGATTCAAAATAAATATGGAGAGGTTTTGGCTCCCTAAATATAGAGAGCCTAGTAGCAATCCCAAAAATAGAGAGCATATTACCAAGCTCTTAGAGGGTGTTTTTGGAAGGAGTGCTCGATTATATATAATTTACTTAAAGTGGTCGGGTGGGCGTTAAAAAAAAATAAGGACCTATTTTGTCTCCCTAAATATAGGGAGTCTAGTAGCAATCCCATAAATAGAAAGGCATATTAAGAGTCTCTTAGTGGGTATTTTAGGGAGGTGTACTATATTTATATATAATTTACTTATGATTTTAGGGTGTTTTGGGAGGCAATAGCGAGGCTCTTAGAGGGTGTTTTTGGGAGGAAAACTCGATTGTATATAATTTACTTAAGGTTGTCGGGTGTGGATTCAAAAAAAATATGGAGCAGTTTTGGCGCCAAAAATATAGGGAGTCTAGTAGTAATCCTAAAAATAGAGAGTATATCATGAGCCTATTAGAGGGTATTTTTGGGAGGAATGCTCGATTATATATAATTTACTTAAGGTTGTTATGTGGGGGTTCAAAAAAAATATGAAAAGGTTTTGGCTCTATAAATTTAGAGAGTCTAGTAGCAATCCAAAAAATAGAGAGGATTTTGCGAGGTTCTTAGTGTTTTAGAGAGGAGTGCTCGATTATATATAATTCACTTCAGGTTGTCGGATGGGGGTTTAAAAAAAATATGGAACAATTTTGGCTCCATAAATATATGGAGTCTAGTAGTAATTCCAAAAATAAAGAGGCTTATTGCAAGGCTCTTAGATAGTGTTTTAGGGAGGAGTGCTTGATTTATATTTAATTTACTTATGATTTTAGGGTATTTTTGGGTGGCAATGGCGAGGCTCTAAGAGGGTGTTTTTGGGTGAAAAGCTCGATTCTATTTATTTTACTTAAGGTTGTCAGGTGGGGGTTCAAAAAAAAATTGGAGCAATTTTGGCTCCCTAAATATAGGAAGTCTAGTAGCAATCCCAAAAATAGAGAGCATATTGCGAGTCTCTTAGAGGGTATTTTAAGGGGGAGTGCTCGATTGTATATAATTAACTTAAGGTCATCGGGTGGGCATTCAAAAAAAATATAGGGAAGTTTTGGCTCCATAAATACAGGAAGTCTAGTAGCAATCCCAAAAATAGAGATCATATTGCGAGGCTCTTAGAGGGTGTTTTAGGTAGGAGTGATCAATTTTATATAATTTACTTAAGGTTATCGGGTGGGGGTTCGAAAAAAATATAGAGCAGTTTTGGTTCCATAAATAGTGAGTCTAGTAGCAATCCTATAAATAGAGAGCATATTAGGCTCTTAGAGGGTGTTGTAGGGAGGAGTGCTCGATTGTATATAATTACTTAAGGTTGTCGGGTGGGGGTTCAAAAAAAAATATAGAGCGGTTTTAGCTCCCTAAATATAGGGAGTCTAGTAGCAATCCCAAAAATATAGAGACATATTGCGAGGTCTTAGAGAGTGTTTTAGGGAGGAGTGCTTGATTTATAAATAATTTACTTATGATTTTAGGGTATTTTTGGGAGGCAATGGCGAGGCTCTTAGAGGGTGTTTCTGGGAGGAAAGTTTGATTGTGTATAATTGACTTAAGGTTATCAAGTGGGGGTTCAAACAAAATATAGAGCAATTTTGGCTCACTAAATATAGGAAGTCTATTAGCAATCATAAAAAATATAGAGCATAGTGCGAGGCTTTTAGAGAGTGTTTTTGGGAGGTGTGCTCGATTGTATGTAATTTACTAAAGGTTATTGGGTAGGGGTTCAAAAAAAAATATAGCGGTTTTGGCTCCCTAAATATAGGGAGTCTAGTATCAATCCCAAAAATAGAAAGCATATTATGAGGCTTTTAGAAAGTATTTTAAGGAGTACTGCTTGATTGTATATAATTTAGTTATGATTATCGGGTGGGAGCCTTGAGAAATTAGAAGCAATTTTGGCTCTCCAAATATAGAGAGTTTATTAGCGATCCCAAAAATAAGGAGGCAATGACAAAGCTCATTTAAGGTGTTTTTGGGTGGAAGGCTCGATTGTATATAATTTACTTAAGGTTGACGGGTGGGTTTACAAAAAAAATATGGAGTAATTTTTGCTCCCTAAATATAGGGAGACAAGTAGCAATCCCAAAAATAGAGAGCATATTGTGAGGCTCTTAGAGAGTATTTTAGGGAGGAGTGCTTGATTATATATAATTTACTTAATGTTATTGGGTGGGTGTTGAAAAAAAATATGGAATAATTTTGGCTACCTAAACATTGAGAGTCTAGTAGCAATCCTAAAAATAGAAAGGCATATTACGAATCTCTAAGAGGGTGTTTTAGGGATGAGTGCTTGATTTATATATAATTTACTTATAATTTTAGGATATTTTTGGGAGGCAATGGCGAGGCTCTTAGAGGGTGTTTTTGGGAGAATTGCTCGATTGTAAATAATTTACTTTAGGTTGTCAGGTGAGGGTTTAAAAAAAATATAGAGTAGTTTTGGCTCCATAAAAATTGGAAGTCTAGTAGCAATCCTAAAATAGAGAGCATATTGCGAGTCTCTTAGAGGGTATTTTAGGAGGAGTGCTTGATTGCATATAATTCACTTAAGGTTATCCGGTGCGGGTTTAAAAAAAATATAGAGCAGTTTTGGCTCGATTGTATATAATTTACTTAAGGTTGTCAGGTGGGGGTTCAAAAAAAACTTGAAGCAGTTTTGCCTCCCTATATATAGGGAGTCTAGTAGCAATCACGAAAATAGAAAGCATATTACGAGGCTATTAGATGGTGTTTTTGGGAGGAATGCTCGATTTTTTATAATTTACTTAAGGTTGTCTGGTGGGGGTTCTAAAAAAATATATGGCGGTTTTGGCTTCCTAAATATAGGAGATTAGTAGTAATCACAAAAATAGAGAGCATATTGTGAGGCTCTTAGTGGGTGTTTTAAGGAGGAGTACTCGACTGTATATAATTTACTTAAGGCTGTTGGGGGGGTTCAAAAAAAATATAGAGTGATTTTGGCTCCCTAAATATATAGTGTCTAGTAGAAATCCCAAAAATAGAGAGGCATGTTTCGAGGCTCTTACAGGGTGTTTTAGGAAGGAGTGCTTGATTTATATATAATTTACTTATGATTTTAGTGCGTTTTTAGGAAGCAATGGCGAGGCTCTTTGCTGGTGTTTTTGGGAGGAATGTTCGATTATGTATAATTTACTTAAGGTTGTCGGGTGGGGGTTCAAACAATATATGGAGCGGTTTTGGCTCCCTAAATATAGGGAGTCTAGTAGCAATTCTAAAAAATAGAGAGCATATTGTGAGGCTCTTAGAGGGTGTATTAGGAAGGAGTGCTCAATCATATATAATTTACTTAAGGTTGTCGGGTGGGGGTTCAAAAAAAATATAGAGCAGTTTTGGCTCCTTAAATATAGGGAGTCTAGTAGCAATCCAAAAAATAAAAAGGGCATATTGCGAGGCTCTTAGATAGTGTTTTAGGGAGGAGTGCTTGATTTATATATAATTTACTTATGATTTTTGTGTATTTTTGGTAGGCAATGGTAAGGCTCTTAGAGGGTGTTTTTGGGAGGAATACTCGATTGTATAAAATTTACTTAAGGTTGATAGGTAGGGATTCAAAATAAATATGGAGAGGTTTTGGCTCCCTAAATATAGAGAGCCTAGTAGCAATCCCAAAAATAGAGAGCATATTACCAAGCTCTTAGAGGGTGTTTTTGGAAGGAGTGCTCGATTATATATAATTTACTTAAAGTGGTCGGGTGGGCGTTAAAAAAAAATAAGGACCTATTTTGTCTCCCTAAATATAGGGAGTCTAGTAGCAATCCCATAAATAGAAAGGCATATTAAGAGTCTCTTAGTGGGTATTTTAGGGAGGTGTACTATATTTATATATAATTTACTTATGATTTTAGGGTGTTTTGGGAGGCAATAGCGAGGCTCTTAGAGGGTGTTTTTGGGAGGAAAACTCGATTGTATATAATTTACTTAAGGTTGTCGGGTGTGGATTCAAAAAAAATATGGAGCAGTTTTGGCGCCAAAAATATAGGGAGTCTAGTAGTAATCCTAAAAATAGAGAGTATATCATGAGCCTATTAGAGGGTATTTTTGGGAGGAATGCTCGATTATATATAATTTACTTAAGGTTGTTATGTGGGGGTTCAAAAAAAATATGAAAAGGTTTTGGCTCTATAAATTTAGAGAGTCTAGTAGCAATCCAAAAAATAGAGAGGATTTTGCGAGGTTCTTAGTGTTTTAGAGAGGAGTGCTCGATTATATATAATTCACTTCAGGTTGTCGGATGGGGGTTTAAAAAAAATATGGAACAATTTTGGCTCCATAAATATATGGAGTCTAGTAGTAATTCCAAAAATAAAGAGGCTTATTGCAAGGCTCTTAGATAGTGTTTTAGGGAGGAGTGCTTGATTTATATTTAATTTACTTATGATTTTAGGGTATTTTTGGGTGGCAATGGCGAGGCTCTAAGAGGGTGTTTTTGGGTGAAAAGCTCGATTCTATTTATTTTACTTAAGGTTGTCAGGTGGGGGTTCAAAAAAAAATTGGAGCAATTTTGGCTCCCTAAATATAGGAAGTCTAGTAGCAATCCCAAAAATAGAGAGCATATTGCGAGTCTCTTAGAGGGTATTTTAAGGGGGAGTGCTCGATTGTATATAATTAACTTAAGGTCATCGGGTGGGCATTCAAAAAAAATATAGGGAAGTTTTGGCTCCATAAATACAGGAAGTCTAGTAGCAATCCCAAAAATAGAGATCATATTGCGAGGCTCTTAGAGGGTGTTTTAGGTAGGAGTGATCAATTTTATATAATTTACTTAAGGTTATCGGGTGGGGGTTCGAAAAAAATATAGAGCAGTTTTGGTTCCATAAATAGTGAGTCTAGTAGCAATCCTATAAATAGAGAGCATATTAGGCTCTTAGAGGGTGTTGTAGGGAGGAGTGCTCGATTGTATATAATTACTTAAGGTTGTCGGGTGGGGGTTCAAAAAAAAATATAGAGCGGTTTTAGCTCCCTAAATATAGGGAGTCTAGTAGCAATCCCAAAAATATAGAGACATATTGCGAGGTCTTAGAGAGTGTTTTAGGGAGGAGTGCTTGATTTATAAATAATTTACTTATGATTTTAGGGTATTTTTGGGAGGCAATGGCGAGGCTCTTAGAGGGTGTTTCTGGGAGGAAAGTTTGATTGTGTATAATTGACTTAAGGTTATCAAGTGGGGGTTCAAACAAAATATAGAGCAATTTTGGCTCACTAAATATAGGAAGTCTATTAGCAATCATAAAAAATATAGAGCATAGTGCGAGGCTTTTAGAGAGTGTTTTTGGGAGGTGTGCTCGATTGTATGTAATTTACTAAAGGTTATTGGGTAGGGGTTCAAAAAAAAATATAGCGGTTTTGGCTCCCTAAATATAGGGAGTCTAGTATCAATCCCAAAAATAGAAAGCATATTATGAGGCTTTTAGAAAGTATTTTAAGGAGTACTGCTTGATTGTATATAATATAGTTATGATTATCGGGTGGGAGCCTTGAGAAATTAGAAGCAATTTTGGCTCTCCAAATATAGAGAGTTTATTAGCGATCCCAAAAATAAGGAGGCAATGACAAAGCTCATTTAAGGTGTTTTTGGGTGGAAGGCTCGATTGTATATAATTTACTTAAGGTTGACGGGTGGGTTTACAAAAAAAATATGGAGTAATTTTTGCTCCCTAAATATAGGGAGTCAAGTAGCAATCCCAAAAATAGAGAGCATATTGTGAGGCTCTTAGAGAGTATTTTAGGGAGGAGTGCTTGATTATATATAATTTACTTAATGTTATTGGGTGGGTGTTGAAAAAAAATATGGAATAATTTTGGCTACCTAAACATTGAGAGTCTAGTAGCAATCCTAAAAATAGAAAGGCATATTACGAATCTCTAAGAGGGTGTTTTAGGGATGAGTGCTTGATTTATATATAATTTACTTATAATTTTAGGATATTTTTGGGAGGCAATGGCGAGGCTCTTAGAGGGTGTTTTTGGGAGAATTGCTCGATTGTAAATAATTTACTTTAGGTTGTCAGGTGAGGGTTTAAAAAAAATATAGAGTAGTTTTGGCTCCATAAAAATTGGAAGTCTAGTAGCAATCCTAAAATAGAGAGCATATTGCGAGTCTCTTAGAGGGTATTTTAGGAGGAGTGCTTGATTGCATATAATTCACTTAAGGTTATCCGGTGCGGGTTTAAAAAAAATATAGAGCAGTTTTGGCTCGATTGTATATAATTTACTTAAGGTTGTCAGGTGGGGGTTCAAAAAAAACTTGAAGCAGTTTTGCCTCCCTATATATAGGGAGTCTAGTAGCAATCACGAAAATAGAAAGCATATTACGAGGCTATTAGATGGTGTTTTTGGGAGGAATGCTCGATTTTTTATCATTTACTTAAGGTTGTCTGGTGGGGGTTCTAAAAAAATATATGGCGGTTTTGGCTTCCTAAATATAGGAGATTAGTAGTAATCACAAAAATAGAGAGCATATTGTGAGGCTCTTAGTGGGTGTTTTAAGGAGGAGTACTCGACTGTATATAATTTACTTAAGGCTGTTGGGGGGGTTCAAAAAAAATATAGAGTGATTTTGGCTCCCTAAATATATAGTGTCTAGTAGAAATCCCAAAAATAGAGAGGCATGTTTCGAGGCTCTTACAGGGTGTTTTAGGAAGGAGTGCTTGATTTATATATAATTTACTTATGATTTTAGTGCGTTTTTAGGAAGCAATGGCGAGGCTCTTTGCTGGTGTTTTTGGGAGGAATGTTCGATTATGTATAATTTACTTAAGGTTGTCGGGTGGGGGTTCAAACAATATATGGAGCGGTTTTGGCTCCCTAAATATAGGGAGTCTAGTAGCAATTCTAAAAAATAGAGAGCATATTGTGAGGCTCTTAGAGGGTGTATTAGGAAGGAGTGCTCAATCATATATAATTTACTTAAGGTTGTCGGGTGGGGGTTCAAAAAAAATATAGAGCAGTTTTGGCTCCTTAAATATAGGGAGTCTAGTAGCAATCCAAAAAATAAAAAGGGCATATTGCGAGGCTCTTAGATAGTGTTTTAGGGAGGAGTGCTTGATTTATATATAATTTACTTATGATTTTTGTGTATTTTTGGTAGGCAATGGTAAGGCTCTTAGAGGGTGTTTTTGGGAGGAATACTCGATTGTATAAAATTTACTTAAGGTTGATAGGTAGGGATTCAAAATAAATATGGAGAGGTTTTGGCTCCCTAAATATAGAGAGCCTAGTAGCAATCCCAAAAATAGAGAGCATATTACCAAGCTCTTAGAGGGTGTTTTTGGAAGGAGTGCTCGATTATATATAATTTACTTAAAGTGGTCGGGTGGGCGTTAAAAAAAAATAAGGACCTATTTTGTCTCCCTAAATATAGGGAGTCTAGTAGCAATCCCATAAATAGAAAGGCATATTAAGAGTCTCTTAGTGGGTATTTTAGGGAGGTGTACTATATTTATATATAATTTACTTATGATTTTAGGGTGTTTTGGGAGGCAATAGCGAGGCTCTTAGAGGGTGTTTTTGGGAGGAAAACTCGATTGTATATAATTTACTTAAGGTTGTCGGGTGTGGATTCAAAAAAAATATGGAGCAGTTTTGGCGCCAAAAATATAGGGAGTCTAGTAGTAATCCTAAAAATAGAGAGTATATCATGAGCCTATTAGAGGGTATTTTTGGGAGGAATGCTCGATTATATATAATTTACTTAAGGTTGTTATGTGGGGGTTCAAAAAAAATATGAAAAGGTTTTGGCTCTATAAATTTAGAGAGTCTAGTAGCAATCCAAAAAATAGAGAGGATTTTGCGAGGTTCTTAGTGTTTTAGAGAGGAGTGCTCGATTATATATAATTCACTTCAGGTTGTCGGATGGGGGTTTAAAAAAAATATGGAACAATTTTGGCTCCATAAATATATGGAGTCTAGTAGTAATTCCAAAAATAAAGAGGCTTATTGCAAGGCTCTTAGATAGTGTTTTAGGGAGGAGTGCTTGATTTATATTTAATTTACTTATGATTTTAGAGTATTTTTGGGTGGCAATGGCGAGGCTCTAAGAGGGTGTTTTTGGGTGAAAAGCTCGATTCTATTTATTTTACTTAAGGTTGTCAGGTGGGGGTTCAAAAAAAAATTGGAGCAATTTTGGCTCCCTAAATATAGGAAGTCTAGTAGCAATCCCAAAAATAGAGAGCATATTGCGAGTCTCTTAGAGGGTATTTTAAGGGGGAGTGCTCGATTGTATATAATTAACTTAAGGTCATCGGGTGGGCATTCAAAAAAAATATAGGGAAGTTTTGGCTCCATAAATACAGGAAGTCTAGTAGCAATCCCAAAAATAGAGATCATATTGCGAGGCTCTTAGAGGGTGTTTTAGGTAGGAGTGATCAATTTTATATAATTTACTTAAGGTTATCGGGTGGGGGTTCGAAAAAAATATAGAGCAGTTTTGGTTCCATAAATAGTGAGTCTAGTAGCAATCCTATAAATAGAGAGCATATTAGGCTCTTAGAGGGTGTTGTAGGGAGGAGTGCTCGATTGTATATAATTACTTAAGGTTGTCGGGTGGGGGTTCAAAAAAAAATATAGAGCGGTTTTAGCTCCCTAAATATAGGGAGTCTAGTAGCAATCCCAAAAATATAGAGACATATTGCGAGGTCTTAGAGAGTGTTTTAGGGAGGAGTGCTTGATTTATAAATAATTTACTTATGATTTTAGGGTATTTTTGGGAGGCAATGGCGAGGCTCTTAGAGGGTGTTTCTGGGAGGAACGTTTGATTGTGTATAATTGACTTAAGGTTATCAAGTGGGGGTTCAAACAAAATATAGAGCAATTTTGGCTCACTAAATATAGGAAGTCTATTAGCAATCATAAAAAATATAGAGCATAGTGCGAGGCTTTTAGAGAGTGTTTTTGGGAGGTGTGCTCGATTGTATGTAATTTACTAAAGGTTATTGGGTAGGGGTTCAAAAAAAAATATAGCGGTTTTGGCTCCCTAAATATAGGGAGTCTAGTATCAATCCCAAAAATAGAAAGCATATTATGAGGCTTTTAGAAAGTATTTTAAGGAGTACTGCTTGATTGTATATAATTTAGTTATGATTATCGGGTGGGAGCCTTGAGAAATTAGAAGCAATTTTGGCTCTCCAAATATAGAGAGTTTATTAGCGATCCCAAAAATAAGGAGGCAATGACAAAGCTCATTTAAGGTGTTTTTGGGTGGAAGACTCGATTGTATATAATTTACTTAAGGTTGACGGGTGGGTTTACAAAAAAAATATGGAGTAATTTTTGCTCCCTAAATATAGGGAGTCAAGTAGCAATCCCAAAAATAGAGAGCATATTGTGAGGCTCTTAGAGAGTATTTTAGGGAGGAGTGCTTGATTATATATAATTTACTTAATGTTATTGGGTGGGTGTTGAAAAAAAATATGGAATAATTTTGGCTACCTAAACATTGAGAGTCTAGTAGCAATCCTAAAAATAGAAAGGCATATTACGAATCTCTAAGAGGGTGTTTTAGGGATGAGTGCTTGATTTATATATAATTTACTTATAATTTTAGGATATTTTTGGGAGGCAATGGCGAGGCTCTTAGAGGGTGTTTTTGGGAGAATTGCTCGATTGTAAATAATTTACTTTAGGTTGTCAGGTGAGGGTTTAAAAAAAATATAGAGTAGTTTTGGCTCCATAAAAATTGGAAGTCTAGTAGCAATCCTAAAATAGAGAGCATATTGCGAGTCTCTTAGAGGGTATTTTAGGAGGAGTGCTTGATTGCATATAATTCACTTAAGGTTATCCGGTGCGGGTTTAAAAAAAATATAGAGCAGTTTTGGCTCGATTGTATATAATTTACTTAAGGTTGTCAGGTGGGGGTTCAAAAAAAACTTGAAGCAGTTTTGCCTCCCTATATATAGGGAGTCTAGTAGCAATCACGAAAATAGAAAGCATATTACGAGGCTATTAGATGGTGTTTTTGGGAGGAATGCTCGATTTTTTATAATTTACTTAAGGTTGTCTGGTGGGGGTTCTAAAAAAATATATGGCGGTTTTGGCTTCCTAAATATAGGAGATTAGTAGTAATCACAAAAATAGAGAGCATATTGTGAGGCTCTTAGTGGGTGTTTTAAGGAGGAGTACTCGACTGTATATAATTTACTTAAGGCTGTTGGGGGGGTTCAAAAAAAATATAGAGTGATTTTGGCTCCCTAAATATATAGTGTCTAGTAGAAATCCCAAAAATAGAGAGGCATGTTTCGAGGCTCTTACAGGGTGTTTTAGGAAGGAGTGCTTGATTTATATATAATTTACTTATGATTTTAGTACGTTTTTAGGAAGCAATGGCGAGGCTCTTTGCTGGTGTTTTTGGGAGGAATGTTCGATTATGTATAATTTACTTAAGGTTGTCGGGTGGGGGTTCAAACAATATATGGAGCGGTTTTGGCTCCCTAAATATAGGGAGTCTAGTAGCAATTCTAAAAAATAGAGAGCATATTGTGAGGCTCTTAGAGGGTGTATTAGGAAGGAGTGCTCAATCATATATAATTTACTTAAGGTTGTCGGGTATGGGTTCAAAAAAAATATAGAGCAGTTTTGGCTCCTTAAATATAGGGAGTCTAGTAGCAATCCAAAAAATAAAAAGGGCATATTGCGAGGCTCTTAGATAGTGTTTTAGGGAGGAGTGCTTGATTTATATATAATTTACTTATGATTTTTGTGTATTTTTGGTAGGCAATGGTAAGGCTCTTAGAGGGTGTTTTTGGGAGGAATACTCGATTGTATAAAATTTACTTAAGGTTGATAGGTAGGGATTCAAAATAAATATGGAGAGGTTTTGGCTCCCTAAATATAGAGAGCCTAGTAGCAATCCCAAAAATAGAGAGCATATTACCAAGCTCTTAGAGGGTGTTTTTGGAAGGAGTGCTCGATTATATATAATTTACTTAAAGTGGTCGGGTGGGCGTTAAAAAAAAATAAGGACCTATTTTGTCTCCCTAAATATAGGGAGTCTAGTAGCAATCCCATAAATAGAAAGGCATATTAAGAGTCTCTTAGTGGGTATTTTAGGGAGGTGTACTATATTTATATATAATTTACTTATGATTTTAGGGTGTTTTGGGAGGCAATAGCGAGGCTCTTAGAGGGTGTTTTTTGGAGGAAAACTTGATTGTATATAATTTACTTAAGGTTGTCGGGTGTAGATTCAAAAAAAATATAGAGCAGTTTTGGATCGCTCATATGGGAGCCTAATAGCAATCCCAAAAATAGAGAGCATATAGCAAGTCTTTTAGAGAGTGTTTTAGGGAGGAGTGCTCGATTGTATATAAATCAGTTAAGGTTGTTAAGTGGGAGTTCAAAAAAAATATAGGGGGGTTTTGGCTCCCTAAATATAGGGAGTCTAGTACCCATACCAAAGATAGAGAGCATATTGCGAGGCTCTTAGAGGGTATTTTAGGGACTAGTGCTCGATTGCATATAATTTACTTAAGGTTATCGAGTGGTGGTTCAAAAAAAATATGGAGCAATTTTGGCTCCCTAAATATAGGGAGTTAAGTAGCAATCCCAAAAATAGAGAGCATATTAGGCTTTTAGAGGGTATTTTAGGGAGGTGTGTTTGATTATATATAATTTAATTAAGGTTGTCGGGTAGGGGTTCAAAAAAAATATAGCGTTTTTGGCTCCCGAAATATAGGGAGTCTAGTAGCAATCCCCAAAATAGAGAGCCATGTTGCGAGGCTCTTAGAGGGTGTTTTAAGGAGGAGTGCTTGATTTATATATAATTTAATTATGATTTTAGGGTATTTTTGGGAAGCTATGGCGAGGCTCTTAGAGGGTATTTTTGCGAGAAATGCTCGATTGTGTATAATTTAATTAAGGTTGTCGAGTGTGGGTTAAATTAAAATATGGAGTGGTTTTAGCTCCCTAACTATGGGAGTCTAGTAGCATTCCAAAAAAATAAGGAGCATATTGTGAGGCTCTTAGAGGGTGCTTTAGGAAGGAGTGCTCAATCGTATATAATTTACTTAAGGTTGTCGAGTGGTGGTTCAAAAAAAATATGGAGCAATTTTGGCTCATTAAATATAGGGAGTCTAGTAGCAATCCTAAAAATAGAGAGGCATATTGCGAGACTCTTAGAAGGTGTTTTAGAGAGGAGTGCTTGATTTATATATAATTTATTTATGATTTTGGGTATTTTTGAGAGGCAATGGTGAGGCTTTTAGAGGGTGTTTTAGAAGGAATGCTCGATTATATATAATTTACTTAAGGTTAACGGGTGCGTTTTATAAAAAATATAATTTACTAGGCTCATAGAGGGTGTTTTAGGAGTGCTCGATTGTATCTAATTTACTTAAGGTTGTCGGGTGGGCGTTCAAAAAAAATATGGAGCTGTTTTGGCTCCCTAAATATAGGGAGTCTAGTAGCAATATCAAAAATAAAAAGGCATATTGCAAGTCTCTTAGAGGGTGTTTTAGGAAGGAGTGCATGATTAATATATGATTTACTTATGATTTTAGGGTATTTTTGGGAGGTAATGGTGAAGCACTTAGAGGGTATTTTTTGGAGGAATGCTTAGTTGTATATAATTTACTTAAGGTTGTCGGGTGTGGGTTTAAAAAAAATATGTAGCGGTTTTGTCTCCTTATATATAGGGAGTCTAGTAGCAATCCCAAAAATAGATAGCATATTTTGAATCTCTTAGAAGGTGATTTAGGAATTAGTGCTCGATTGTATATAATTCACTTAAGGTTGTCGGGTGGGGGTTTAAAAAAAATATGGAGCGATTTTAGGTCCCTAAATATAGGGAGTCTAGTAGCAATCCCAAAAATAGAGAGCATATTGCGAAGCTCTTAGAGGGTGTTTTAAGGAGGAGTGCTCGATTTTATATAATTTACTTAAGGTTATCGGATGTGGGTTTAAAAAAAATATAGAGTAATTTTGGCTCCCTAAATATAGGGAGTCTAGTAGTAATCTCAAAAATAGAGAGCATATTGTGAGGCTATTAGAGGGTGTTTTTAGGTATAATGCTCAATTGCATATAATTTACATAAGGTTGTCTGGTGGGGGCTCAAAAAAAATATGGAGCTGTTTTGGCTCCCTAAATATAGGGAGTCTTGTAGCAATCCCAAAAATAGAGGGTATATTAGGCACTTAGAGGGTGTTTTATGGAGGAGTGCTTGATTGTATATAATTTACTTAAGGTTGTCGGGTGGGGGTTCAAAAAGAATATGGAGCAATTTTGGTTCTCTAAATATAGGGAGTATAGTAGCAATCCCAAAAATAGAGAGGCATATTGCGAGGCTCTTAGAGGGTATTTTAGGGAGGAGTGCTTGATTTATATACAATTTACTTACGATTTTAGTTTGTTTTTGGGGGGGAATGGCGAGGCTCTTAGAGGGTGTTTTTGGGAGGAATGCTTGATTTTGTATAATTTACTTAAGGTTGTTAGGTGGGGGTTCAAGCAAAATATAGGCCGATTTTGGCTCCCAAAATATAGGGAGTCTAGTAGCTATACAAAGAAAATAGAAGCATATTACGAGTCTCTTAGAGGGCCTTTTAGAGAAGAGTGCTCGATTGTATATAATTTACTTAAGGTTGTTGGGTGCGGGTTCAAAAAAAATATGGAGCGGTTTTGACTCCCTAAATATAGGGAGTCTAGTAGCAATCCCAAAAATAGAGAACATATTGCAATGCTTTTAGAGGGTGTTTTGGGAAGGAATGCTCGATTGTATATAATTTACATAAGGTTGTTGGGTGAGGATTCAAAAAAAATATGGAGCGGTTTTGGCTCCTTAAATATAGGAAGTCTAGTAGCAATCCCAAAAATAGATAGCATATTAGGCTCTTAAAGGGTCTTTTAGGGAGGAGTGCTCGATTGTATATAATTTACTTTAGGTTGTCAAGTGGGGCTTTAAAAAAAATATGAAGCAGTTTTGGCTCCCTAAATATAGGGAGTCTAGTAGCAATCCCAAAAATAGTGAGGCATATTGTGAGGCTCTTAGAGGGTGTTTTAGAAAGGAGTGTTTGATTTATATATAATTTACTTATGATTTTATGGTGTTTTGAGAGGTAATGACGAGTCTCTTAGAGGGTGTTTTTGGGAGGAATGCTTGATTGTGTATAATTTACTTAAGGTTATCAGGTGGGGGTTCAAATAAAATATGGAGCTATTTTTGTTCCCTAAATATAGAGAGTCTAGTAGAAATCCAAAAAAATAAAGAGCCTATTGTGAGGCTCTTAGATAGTATTTTAAGGAGGAGTGCTTGATTGTATATAATTTACTTAAGATTGTCGGGTGGGGGTTAAAAAAAAATATGGTGCAGTTTTGGCTTCTTAAATATAGGGAGTCTAGTAGCAATCCCAAAAATAGAGAGGCATATTGTGAGGCTCTTAGTGGGTATTTTAGGAAGGTGTGCTTGATTTATATATAATTTACTTATGATTTTAGGGTGTTTTTGGGAGGCAATGACGAGGCTCTTAGAGGGTGTTTTTGGGAGTAATGCTTGATTATATATAATTTACTAAAGGCTATCGGGTAGGGGTTCAAAAAAAATATCGAGCGGTTTTGGCTCCCTAAGTATAGGGAGACTAGTAGCAATCCAAAATATAGAGAGCATATTGTGAGGCTCTTAGAATGCTCGATTGTATATAATTTAGTTATGATTATCGGGTAGGAGCCTTAAGAAATTATGAGCGATTTTGTCTTAAAAAATATAGGGAGTCTAGTAGCTATCCCAAAAATAAGGAGGCAATGGCGAGACTCATATAAGGTGTTTTTGGGAGGAATACTCAATTGTCTATAATTTACTTAAGGATGACCGGTGGGGTTTAAAAATAAATATGAAGCGATATTGGCTTCCTAAATATATGGAATCTAGTAGCAATCTCAAAAATAGAAAGCATATTGTAGAGCTCTTAGAGGGTGTTTTAGGGAGGAGTGCTCGATTGTATATAATTTACTTAAGGTTGTCGGGTGGGTATTGAAAAAATATATAGACCTATTTTGGCTATCTAAATATAGGGAGTCTAGTGTTAATCCTAAAAAAAGAAATGCATATTGCGAGGCTTTTAGAGGGTGTTTTAGAGAGGTGTGCTTAATTTATATATAATTTACTTATGATTTTAGGGTGTTTTTTAGAGTCAATGGCGAGGCTCTTAGTGAGTATTTTTGGATGGAATGCCCGATTGTATATAATTTACTTAAAGTTGTCGGGTTAGGGTTTAAAAAAAATATGGAGTGGTTTTAGCTCCATAAATATAGGGAGTCTAGTTGTAATCCCAAAAAGAGAGAGCATATTGTGAGGCTCTTAGAGGATGTTTTAGGGAGAAGTGCTCGATTGTATATAATTTACTTGAGGATGTAGGATGGGGGTTTAAAAAAATTTGAAGCAGTTTTGGCTCCGAGTCAAGTAGCAATCGCAAAAATAAAGAGTATATTTTAAAGTTCTTAGAGGGTATTTTAGGGAGGAGAGCTCGTTTATATATAATTTACTTAAGGTTTTCAGGTGGGGATTCATAAAAAATATCAAGCGGTTTTGCCTCCCTAAATATAGGGAGTCTAGTAGCAATCCCAAAAATAGAGAGCATATTTCGAGGCTATTAGATGGTGTTTTTAGGAGGAGTGCTCGATTGCATATAATTTACTTAAGGTTGTCGGGTGGGGGTTCAAAAAATATATAGAATGGTTTTGACTCCTTAAATATAGGGAGTCTAGTAGCAATCCCAAAAATAGAAAGGCATATTGCGTGGCTCTTAGAGGATATTTTAGGAAGGAGTGCTTGATTTATATATAATTTACTTAAGAGTTTAGGGTATTTTTGGGAGGCAATAATGAGGCACTTAGCGGGTATTTTTGGAAGAAATACTTAATTATTATAATTTAATAAAGGTTATCGGGTGGGGATTTAAAAAAAAATAGTGCAATTTTGGCTCCCTAAATATAGGGAGACTAGTAGCAATCTCAAAAATAGAGAACATATTGCGAGGCTCTTAGAAAGTGTTTTAGGAAGGAGTGCTTGATTATATATAATTTAGTTATGATTATCTGGTAGGAGCCTTGAGAAATTAGGAGCGATTTTGGCTCCCCAAATATAGAGAGTCTAGTAGCGATACCAAAAATAAGGAGGCAATGGCGAGGCTCATTTAAGGTGTTTTTGGGAAAAATACTTGATTATATATAATTTTCTTAAGGTTGATGGGTGGGGGTTCAAAAAAAATATAGAGTGGTTTTGGCTCCCTAAATATATAGAGTCTAGTAGTAATCCCAAAAATAGAGAGCATATTACGAAGCTTTTAGAGGGTGTTTTAGAGAGGAGTGCTCGATTGTATATAATTTACTTAAGGTTGTCGGGTGGGAGTTCAAAAAAAATATAGAGCATTTTTGGCTACCTAAATATAGGGAGTCTAGTTGCATTCCCAAAAATAGAAAGACATATTTCGAGGCTTTTATAGGGTATTTTAGGGAGGTGTACTTGATTTATATATAATTTACTTATCATTTTAGGGTATTTTTGGGAGTCAATGGTGAGGCTCTTAGAGGGTATTTTTGGGTGAAATGCTCGATTTTATATAATTTACTTAAAGTTATCAGGTGCAGGTTAAAAAAAAATGTGGAGTAGTTTTGGCTCCATAAATATAGGGAGTCTAGTAGAAATCCAAAAAATAGAGAGCATATTCTGAGACTCTTAGAGGGTATTTTAGGGAGGAGTGCTCGATTGTATATAATTTACTTAAGGTTGTCCGGTGGGGGTTAAAAAAAAATATAAAGTGGTATTTCAGGGAGGAGAGCTCGATTGTATATAATTTTCTTATGATTATCGGGTAGGGTTTAAAAAAAATATACAGAGCAATTTTATCTCCTTAAATATAGGGAGTCTAGTAGCAATCCCAAAAATTGAGTACATATTGCGAGGCTATTAGATGCTATTTTTTAGAGGACTGCTCGACTGTATATAATTTACTTAAGGTTGTCAGGTGGGGGTTCAAAAAAAATATGGAGCAGTTTTTGCACCCAAAATATAGGGCATTTAGTTATAATTTCAAAAATAGAGAGCATATTGCAAGGCTCTTAGAGGGTGTTTTATAGAGGAGTGCTCGATTGTATATAATTTAATTTGGTTGTCGAGTGGGGGTTCAAAAAAAATATAGAGCGATTTTGGCTCCCTAAATATTGGGAGTCTAGTAGCAATCCCAAAAATAGAGTGGCATATTTTGAGGCTCTTAGAGGGTGTTTTTGGGATGAGTACTTGATTTATATATAATTTACTTATGATTTTATGGTATTTTTAGGAGGCAATGGCGAGGCACTTAGACGGTATTTTTAGGAGGAATGCTTGATTGTGTATAATTTACTTAAGGTTGTTAGGTGAGGATTCAAATAAAATATAGAGCAGTTTTGGCTCCCTAAATATAGGGAGTCTAGTAGCTATCCCAAAAAATAGAGAACATATTGCAAGGCTCTTAGAGGGTGCTTTAGGGAGGATTTCTCAATTGTATATAATTTACTTAAGTTTATCGGGTGGGGGTTCAAAAAAAATATAGAGCAGTTTTGGCTCTTTAAATATAGAGAGTCTAGTAGCAATCCTAAAAATAGAGAGGCATATTGTGAGACTCTTATAGGGGGTTTTAGAGAGGAGTGCTTGGTTTATATATAATTTACTTATGGTTTTTGGGTAATTTTTGGAGGCAATGGTGAGGCGCTTATAGTATGTTTTTTGGAGGAATGCTCGATTGTACATAATTTACTTAAGATTGATAGGTGGGGGTTCAAAAAAAGTCTGGAGCAATTTTGGCTCCCTATATATACGAAGTCTAGTGGTAATTCAAAAAATAGAGAGCTTATTGCGAGGCTTTTAGAGGGTGTTTTAGGAAGGAGTGTTCCATTGTATATAATTTACTTGAGGTTGTCGGGTGGGTATTCAAAAAAAATATAGAGCTATTTTGGCTACCTAAATATAGGGATTCTAGTTGCAATCCGAAAAATAGAACGGCATATTGCAAGGCTCTTATAGGGTGTTTTAGGGAGGAGTGCTTGGTTTATATATAATTTACTTATAATTTTAGAATATTTTTGGAAGACAATAGCAAGGCTCTTAGAGGGTGTTTTATGGATGAATGCTCGATTGTATATAATTTAATTAAGGTTATCGGGTAGGGGTTCAAAAATAATATAAAGTAGTTTTGGTTCCCTAAATATAGGGAGTCTAGTAGCAATCCCAAAAATAGAGAGCATATTACAAGGCTCTTAGAGGGTGTTTTAGGAAGGAGTACTCGATTGTATATAATTTACTTAAGGATATCGGGTGGGTGTTTAAAAAAAATACAGAGCGGTTTTGGCTCCCCAAATATAGGTAGTCTAGTAGCAATCCCAAAAATAGAAAGGCATATTGGGAATCTCTTAGAGGGTATTTTAAGGAGGAGTGCTTGAGTTATATATAATATACTTATGATTTTAGGGTATTTTTGGGAGGCAATGGCGAGGCTCTTAAAAGGTGTTATTGGGAGGAATGCTCAATCGTATATAATTTATTAAAGGTTGTCGGGTCGGGTTCAAAAAAAATATGGAGTAGTTTGGCATCCTAAATTTAGGGAGTCTATTAGCAATCCCAAAAATAGAGAGAATATTGCAAGTCTCTTAGAGGGTGTTTTAGGGAGGAGTGCTCAATTGTTTATAATTCACTTAAGGATATCGGGTGGGGGTTTAAAAAAAATATGGGGCGGTTTTGGCTCCCTAAATATCGGGAGACTAGTAACAATCCCAAAAATAGAGAGCATATTGCGAGGGTCTTAGAGGGTATTTTAAGGAGGAGTATTTGATTGCATATAGTTTACTTAAGGTTGTCGGGTGGGGGTTCAAAAAAAATATGAAACGGTTTTGGCTCCCTAAATATAGGAAGTCTAGTAGCAATCCCAAAAATAGAGAGCATATTAAGAGGCGATTAGAGGGTGTTTTTAGGAGGAATGCTCGATTGTATGTAATTTGCTTAAGGTAGTTGGGTGGGTGTTCAAAAAAAATATAGAGCAGTTTTAGCTCGCTAACTATAGCGAGTCTAGTACCAATCCCAAAAATAGAAAGCAAATTAGGTTCTTAGACGGCATTTTAGTGAGGAGTACTCGATTGTAAATAAGTTACTTAAGGTTGTCGAGTGAGGGTTTAAAAAAAATATGGAGCTGTTTTGGGTCCCTAAATATAGGAGTATAGTAGCAATTCCAAAAATAGAGAGGCATATTATAAGGCTCTTAAACGGTGTTTTAGGGAGGAGTGTTTGATTTATATATAATTTACTTATAATTTTAGGCTATTTTTAGGAGGCAATGGCGAGCCTTTTAGAGGGTATTTTTGGGAGGAATGCTCGATTGTGTATAATATACTTAAGGTTATCGGGTTGGGGCTTAAACAAAATATAGTCTGGTTTTGCCTCCCTAAATATAAGGAGTCTAGTAGCAATCCCAAAAAATAGATAGCATATTGTGAGGCTCTTAGAGATTATTTTAGAAAGGAGTGCTCGATTGTATATAATTTACTTAACGTTATCGGGTGGGGGTTCAAAAAAAAATATGGTGCGGTTTTGGCTCCTTAAATATAGGGAGTCTAGTAGCAATCCAAAAAATAGAGAGGCATATTATGAGGCCCTTAGAGGGTATTTTAGGAAGGAGTGCTTGATTTAGAGAGCATATTGCGAGGCTTTTAAAAAGTGTTTTAGGGAAGAGTACTCGATTGTATATAATTTAGTTATAATTATCAGGTAGGAGCCTAGAGAAATTGGGAGCTATTTTGGCTCCCTAAATATAGGGAATCTAGTAGTGATGCCAAAAATAAGGAGGGAATGACGAAGCTAATATATGGTGTTTTTCGAAGGAATGCTCGATTGTATATAATTTATTTAAGGTTGACGGGTAGGGGTTCCAAAAAATATGGAGCGGTTTTGGCTCCCTAAATATAGGGAGTCTAGTAGCTATCCTAAAAATAGAAAGCATATTGCGAGACTCTTAGAACATGATTTAGGTAGGAGTGCTCGATTGTATATAATTTACTTAAGGTTTTCAGGTGGGTGTTCAAAAAAAATCGGGAGCAGTTTTAGCTACCTAAGTATAGGGAGTCTAGTAGCAATCCCAAAAATAGAAAGACATATTGCGAGGCTCTTAGAGAGTATTTTAGGTAGGAGTGCTTGGTTTTTATATATTTTACTTATGATTTTAGGGTATTTTTGGGAGGCAATGGCGAGACTCTTAGAGGGTGTTTTTGGGAGGAATACTCGATTGTGTATAATTTACTTAAGGTTATTGGGTGGGGGTTTAAATAAAGTATGGAGTGGCTTTAGCTCCCTAAATATAAGGAGTCTAGTAATAATCTGAAAAAATAGATAGCATATTGCGAAGCTCTTAGAGAGTATTTTAAGGTGGAGTGCTCGATTGTATATAATTTACTTAAGGTTATCGGGTAGAGGTGCAAAACAAATATAGAGCGGTTTTGGCTCCTTAAATATAGAGAGTCTAGTAGCAATTATAAAAATAGAGAGGCATATTACGAGGCTCTTAGTGGGTATTTTAGGAAGGAGTGCTTGATTTATATATAACTTATATATGATTTTAGGTTGTTTTTGGGAGGCAATTGTGAGTTTTTTAGAGGATATTTTTGGGTAGAATGCTTAATTATATATAATTCACTAAAGATTGTCAGATATAGGTTCAAAAAAAATATAGAGCTATTTTGGCTCCCTAACTATAGGGAGTCTAGCAATCCCAAAAATAGAGAGCATATTACGAGGCTCTTAGAAAGTTTTTTAGGGAGTAGTGTTCGATTGTATATAATTTAGTTATGATTATCGGATAGGAGCCTTGAGAAATTAGGAAAGATTTTGGCTCCCAAAATATAGGGAGTCTAGTAATGATCCCAAAAATAAGAAGACAATGGCGAGGCTCATATAAGGTATTTTTGGAAGGAATGATCGATTGTATTTAATTTACTTAAAGTTGACGGGTGGGGGTTAAAAAAAAATATAGAACAATTTTGGCTCCCTAAATATAGAGAGTCTAATAGTAATCCCAAAAATATAGAGCATATTGTGTGGCTCTTAGACGGTATTTTAGTAAGGAGTACTGGATTATATATAATTTCCTTAAGGTTATTGGGTGGGCGTTCAAAAAAAATTTAGAGCGGTTTTGGCTAACTAAATATAGGGAGTCTAGTAGCAATTCCAAAAATAGAAAGACATATTGCGAGACTCTTAAAGGATGTTTTAGGGAGGGGTGCTTGATTTATATATAATTTACTTATGATTTAAGGTTATTTTTAGGAGGAAATATTGAGGTTCTTTGAGGGTATTTTTGGGAGGAATGCTAGATTGTATATAATTTACTTAAGGTTGTCGGGTGGGGGTTCAAAAAAAATAGGTTGTTGTTTTAACTCCATAAATATAAAGAGTCTAGTAGCAATCCCGAAAATATAGAGCATATTACGAGGCTGTTAAAGGGAGTTTTAGGGAGAAGTGCTAGATTGTATATAATTCACTTTATGTTGTCTTGTGGGGGTTCAAAAAAAAATTGGTGATGTTTTAGCTCCTTAAATATAGGGAGTCTAGTAGCAATCCCAAAAAATAGAGAGGCTCTTAGAGGGTGTATTTAGGAGGCAATGATGAGGCTCCTAGAGGGTATTTTTAGGAGGAATACTTGATTATATATAATTTACTAAAGGTTATCGGGTGGGTGTTCAAAAAAAATATAGAGTGGTTTTGGCTCCCTAAATATATAGAGTCTAGTAGCAATCGCAAAAATAGAGAGCATATTGCGAGGCTCTTAGAAAGTGTTTTTGGGAAGTGTGCTCGATTGTATATAATTTAGTTATGATTATCGGGTAGGAGCCTTGAGAAATTAGAAGCAATTTTGGCTCCCCAAATATAGGGAGTCTAGTAGCGATCCTAAAAATAAAAAGGCAATGGCGAGGCTTATATAAGGTGTTTTTGGGAGGAATTCTTGATTATATATAGTTTACTTATGGTTGACGGGTGGGGGTTCAAAAAAAATATAGAGCGGTTTTGGCTTCCTAAATATATGAAGTCTAGTAGCAATCCCAAAAATAGAGAGCATATTGCGAGGCTCTTAGAAGGCGGTTTAGAGAGGAGGCTCTTAGAAGGTGGGGGTTCAAAAAAAATAGGGAGCAGTTTTGGCTACTTAAATATAGAGAGTCTAGTAGCAATTCCAAAAATAGAAAGGCATATTGTGAGGCTCTTAGAGGTGTTTTACGTAGGAGTGCTTGATTTTTATATATTTTACTTATGATTTTAGGGTGTTTTTGGGAGGCAATGGCGAGGCTCTTAGAGGGTGTTTTTAGGAGGCAATGGCGAGGCTCTTAGAGGGTATTTTTGGGAGGAATGCTTGAGTGTGTATAATTTACTTAAGGTTATTGGGTGGAGGTTCAAATAAAGTATGGAGTGGCTTTAGCTCCCTAAATATAGGGAGTCTAGTAATAATCCTAAAAAATAGATAGCATACTGCGAGGCTCTTAGAGAGTGTTTTAAGTTAGAGTGCTCGATTGTATATAATTTACTTAAGGTTGTCGGGTAAGGTTGCAAAAATAATATAGAGTAGTTTTGGCTCCTTAAATATAGAGAGTCTAGTAGCAATTCCAAAAATAAAGAGGCATATTGCGAGGCTCTTAGTGGGTATTTTAGGGAGGAGTGCTTGATTTATATATAAGTTATATATGATTTTAGGGTGTTTTTCGAAGGCAATTGCGAGGCTCTAAGAGGGTGCTTTTGGGAGTAATGCTCAATTATATATAATTTACTAAAGATTGTCAAGTGGGGGTTCAAAAAAAATATAGAGCTATTTTGGCTCCCTATATATAGGGAGTCTATTAGCAATCCTAAAAATAGAGAGCATATTGCGAAGCTCTTAGAAAGTGTTTTAAGAAGGAGTGCTCGATTGTATATAATTTAGTTATGATTATCGAGTGAGAGCCTTGAGAAATTGGGAACGATTGGCTCCCAAAATATAGGGAATCTAGTAGCAATCCTGAAAATAAGGAGGCAATGACGAGGCTCATATAAGGTATTTTTGGAAGGAATGC
Source organism: Chamaelirium japonicum (assembly GCA_947650365.1). Classification (NCBI taxonomy): domain Eukaryota; kingdom Viridiplantae; phylum Streptophyta; class Magnoliopsida; order Liliales; family Melanthiaceae; genus Chamaelirium; species Chamaelirium japonicum. The sequence goes on from OX393560.1 coordinate 4,200,355, forward strand.
TCGATTGTATATAATTTACTTAAAGTTGACTAGTGGGGGTTTAAAAAAAATATGGAACAATTTTGGCTCCCTAAATATAGGGAGTGTAGTAGCAATCCCTAAAATATAGAGCATATTATGAGGCTCTTAGAGGGTGTTTTAGTGAGGAGTACTCGATTGTATATAATTTCTTTAAGGTTATCGGATGGGTATTCCAAAAAAATATGGAGTGGTTTTGGCTAACTAAATATATGGAGTCTACTAGCAATCCCAAAAATAGAAAAGCATATTGCGAGGTTCTTAAAGGGTATTTTAGGAAGGAGTGCTTGATTTATATATAATTTACTTATGATTTTAGGTTGTTTTTGGGAGGTAATGGCTAGGCTCTTCGAGGGTATTTTTGGGAGGAATGCTCGATTGTATATAATTTACTTAAGGTTATCGGGTGGGGGTTCAAAAAAAATAGGTTATTATTTTGGCTCCATAAATATAGGGAGTCTAGTAGTAATCCCAAAAATATAGAGCATATTACGAGGCTGTTAAATGGAGATTTAGGGAGGAGTGCTTGATTGTGTATAAATCACTTTATGTTATCCTATGGGGTTTTAAAAAAAATATGGAACGGTTTTGGCTCCCTAAATATAGGGAGTCTAGTAGCAATCCCAAAAATAGAGAGCATATTGCAAGGCTCATAGAGGGTATTTTAGAGAGAAGTGCTCGATTGTATATAATTTACTTAAGGTTATCGAGTGAGGGTTCAAAAAAAATATATAGCGATTTTACCTCCCAAAATATCATGAGTTTAGCAGCAATCCAAAGAATAAAGAGCATATTATGAGGTTATTAGATGGTGTTTTATAGAGGAATGCTTGATTGTATATACTTTACTTAAGGTTATTGGGTGGGGGTTCAATAAAAATATAGAGTAGTTTTGGCTCCCAAAATATAGGGAGTCTAGTAGTAATCCCAAAAATAGAGAGCATATTGCGAGGCTCTTAGAGGGTGTTTTAGGAGGGAGTGCTCGATTGTATATAATTTACTTAAGATTATCGGGTTGGGGTTCAAAAAAAATATAGAGCAATTTTGGCTCCCTAGATAAAGGGAGTCTAGTAGTAATCCCAAAAATAGAGAGGCAGGTTGCGAGGCCCTTAAAGGGTGTTTTAGGGAGGAGTGCTTGATTTATATATAATTTACTTATGATTTTAGAGTGTTTTTGGGAGGCAATGGCGAGGCTCTTAGAGGTTATTTTTGGAAGGAATGCTTGATTGTGTATAATTTAATTAAGGTTGTCGGATAGATATTCAAACAAAATATAGAGTGGTTTTGGCTCCCTAAATATAGGTAGTTTAGTAGCAATCCCAAAAAATAGATAGTATATTGCGAGGCTCTTAGAGGGTATTTTAGGGAGGAGTGCTTAATCGTATATAATTTACTTAAGGTTATCGGGTGGGGGTTCAAAAATAATAAGGATCAGGTTTTGCTCCTTAAATAAAGGGAGTCTAGTAGCAATCCTAAAAATAGAGAGGCATATTTACGAGACTCTTAGAGAGTATTTTAGGGAGAAGTGCTTGATTTATATATAATTTACTTATGATTTTTAGGAATTTTTGGGAGGCAATGGTGAGGCTCTTAGAGGGTATTTTTAGGAGGAATGCTCGATTTTATATAATTTACATTAGGTTGACGGGTTGGTTCAAAAAAAATATAAAGCAGTTTTGGCTCCCAAAATATAGGGAGTCTAGTAGTAATCCCAAAAATAGGGAGCATATTACCAGGCTCTTAGAAGGTGTTTTAGGAAGGAGTGCTCGATTATATATAATTTACTTAAGGTTGTTGGGTGAGCGTTCAAAAAAAATATAGACCTGTTTTGGCTCTCTAAATATAGGGAGTCTAGTAACAATACCTAAAATAGAAAGGCATATTGTGCGTCTCTTAGAGGCTATTTTAGGGAGGAGTGCTTGATTTATATATAGTTTACTAATTATTTTAGGGTGTTTTTGGAAGGAAAATGGCAAGCTTCTTAGAGGGTGCTTTTGGGAGGAATGCTCGATTATATATAATTTATTTAAGGTTGTCAGGTAGGGGCTCAAAAAAACTATGCAATAGTTTTGGCTCCCTAAATATAGGGAGTCTAGTAGCAATCCCAAAAATAGGGAGCATATTGCTAGTCTTTTTGAGGGTATTTTATGGAGGAGTGCTCGTTTGTATATAATTCACATAAGGTTGTCGAATGGGGGTTCAAAAAAAATATAAGATGATTTTGGCTCCCTAAATATAGAGAGTCTAGTAGCAATCCCAAAAATAGATAGCATATTGAGAGGCTATTAGATGGTGTATTGGGGAGGAGTGGTCGATTGTATATAATTTACTTAAGGTTATTGGGTGGGGGTTTAAAAAAAATATGGAGTAGTTTTGGCTCCCTAAATATCGGGAGTCTAGTAGCAATCCCAAAAATAGGGTGCATATTGCGAAGATATTAGAGGGTATTTTTAGGAGGAATGCTCGATTGTATATAATTTACATAAGGTTGTCGGGTGGGGGTTCAAAAAAAATATGGAGTGGTTTTGGCTCCTTAAATATAGGGTGTCTAGTAGTAATCCCAAAAATAGAGTGCATATTAGGCTCTATGAGGGTGTTTTAGGGAGGAGTGCTCGATTGCATATAATTTACTTAAGGTTGTCGGGTGGGGGTTCAAAAACAATATGGAGCGGTTTTGGCTCCCTAATTATAGGGAGTCTAGTATCAATCCTAAAATTAGAGAGGCATATTGCAAGGATCTTAGTGGGTGTTTTAAGGAGTAGTGCTTGATTTATATATAATTTACTTATAATTTTAGGGTATTTTTTGGAGGCAATGGCGAGACTCTTTGAAGATATTTTTGGGAGGAATACTCAATTGTGTATAATTTACTTAAGGTTGTCGAGTGGGGATTCAAACAAAATATAGAGTGGTTTTTGCTCCCTAAATATAGGTAGTCTAGTAGTAATCTCAAAAAATAGACAGCATATTGTAAGGCTCTTAGAGAGTGTTTTAGGGAGGAGTACTCAATTGTATATAATTTACTTAAGGTTATCGGGTGGGGATTCAAAAAAATATGGAGCAATTTTGGCTCCTTAAATATAGGGAGTCTAGTAGCAATCCCAAAAATAGAGAGGCATATTACGAGGCTCGTAGAGGGTATTTTAGGGACGAGTGCTTAATTTATATATAATTTACTTATTATTTTGGGGTATTTTTGGGAGGCAATGCCAAGTCTCTTAGAGGGTGTTTTTGGGACGAATGATCGATTGTATATAATTTACCTAAAGTTTCGGGCACTGGTTCAAAAAAAATATGGAGTGGCTTTGAGACTCTATAAATATAGGGAGTCTAGTAGCAATCCCAAAAATAGAGAGCATATTACGCTCTTAGAGGGTGTTTTACGGAAGAGTGCTCGATTGTTTATAATTTACTTAAGGTTATCGGGTAGGGGTTCAAAAAAAATATAGAGCAATTTTGACTCCCAAAATATAGGGAGTCTAGTAGCAATCCCAAAAATAGAGAGGTATGTTACAAGGCTCTTAGAGAGTATTTTAGGGAGGAGTACTTGATTTATATATAATTTACTTATTATTTTAGGGTATTTTTGGGAGGCAATGGTGAGGCTCTTAGAGGGTGTTTTTGGGAGGAATGCTCGATTATATATAATTTACTACAGATTTTTAGGTTGGGGTTCAAAAAAAATATAGATCAGTTTTGGCTCCCTAAATATAGGGAGTCTAGTAGTAATCCCAAAAATAGAGAGTATATTACGAGGCTCTTAGAAAGTCATTTAGTAAGGAGTACTCGATTGTATATAATTTAGTTATGATTATCGGCTGGGAGCCTTGAGAAATTAGAAGCGATTTTAGATTCCCAATTATAGGGAGTCTAGTAGTGATCCCAAAAATAAGGAGGCAATGTCGATACTCTTATAAAGTATTTTTAGGAGGAATGCTCAATTGTATATAATTTACATAAGGTTGTCGGGTGGGGATTCAAAAAAATATGAGATAATTTTTGCTCCCTAAATATAGGGAGTGTAGTAGCAATTCCATAAATAGTGAGCATATTGTGAGGCTCTTATAGGGTATTTTAGGAAGGAGTGCTCGATTGTATATAATTTACTTAAGGTTGTCGGGTAGGCATTAAAAAAAAAAATTTAGCGGTTTTGGCTACCTTAATATAAAGAGTATAGTAGTAGTCCCAAAAACAGAAAGACATATTGCGAGGCTCTTAGAGGGAGTTTTAGGGAGGAGTGCTTGATTTATATATAATTTACTTATGATTTTAGGGTGTTTTTAGGAGGCAATAGCAGGCTCTTCGAGGGTGTTTTTTGGGGAATTGTTTGATTGTATATAATTTACTGAAGATTATTGGGTAGGGGTTGAAACAACATATGGAGCCATTTTGGCTCCATAAATATAGGGAATCTAGTAGCAATCCTAAAAATAGAGAGCATATTACGCCTCTTAAAGGGTATTTTAGGGAGGAGTCCTCGATTGTATATAATTCACTTAAGGTTATCCGGTGGGGGTTCAAAAAAAATATAGAGTGGTTTTGGCTCCCTAAATATAGTGAGTCTAGTAGAAATCCCAAAAATAGAGAACATATTGCATGGCTCTTAGAGGGTATTTTAGAGAGGAGTGCTCGATTGTATATAATTTACTTAAGGTTATCGGGTGGGGGTTCAAAAAAAATATGCATCGGTTTGCCTCCCTAAATATAGGGATTCTAGTAGCAATCCCAAAAATAGAGAGCATATTGCGAGGCTATTAGATGGTGTTTTTAGGAGGAATGCTCGATTTTATATAATTTACTTAAGGTTATCGGGTGGGGGTTCAAAAAGAATTTGGACCGATTTTGGCTCCCTAAATATAGGGAGTCTAGTACCAATCCCAAAAATAGAGAGCATATTGCAAGGCTCTTAGAGGGTGCTTTAGGGAGGAGTGGTCGATTATATATAATTCACTTAAGGTTATCCGGTGGGGGTTTAAAAAAAATATAGAGCAGTTTTAGCTTCCTAAATATAGGGAGTCTAGTAGCAATCCCAAAAATATAGAGCATATTGCGAGGCTCTTAGAGGGTATTTTAGGGAGGTGTGCTTGATTATATATAATTTACTCAAGGTTGTCGTATGGGGGTTCAAAAAATATAGAGAGTCTAGTAGCAATCCCAAAAATAAAAAGCATAATGTGAGGCTATTAATTGGTGTTTTTAGGAGGACTGCTTGATTTTAAATAATATTCTTATGGTTGTCGGGGGGGTTCAAAAAAAATATAGAGCACTTTTGGTTCCTTAAATATAGGGAGTCAAGTAAGAATCCCAAAAATAGAGAGTATATTGCAAGGCTCTTAGATGGTCTTTTAGGGAGGAGTACTCGATTGTATATAATTTACTTAAGGTTGTCGGGTGGGCTAGAAAAAAAATATAGAGCGATTTTGGCTCCTTAAATATCGGGAGTCAAGTAGCAATCTCAAAAATAGAGAGGGATATTGTGAGGCTCTTAGAGGGTGTTTTAGGGAGGAGTGCTTGATTTTTATATAATTTATTTATGATTTTTGGGTGTTTTTGGGAGACAATGGCGTGGGTCTTAGGGGGTGGTTTTAGGAGGAATGCTTGATTGTGTATAATTTACATACGGTTGTCGGGTGGGGGTTCAAACATAATATGGAGCGGTTTTTGCTTCCTAAATATATGGAGTCTAGTAACAATCCCAAAAAATAAAGAGTATATTGTGAGGTTCTTAAAGGGTGTTTTAGGGAGTAATGCCCAAACATATATATTTTAATTAAGTTTCTCTGGTGGGGGTTCAAAAAAAATATGAAGCGGTTTTGTTTCCTTAAATATAGCGAGTCTAGTAACAATCATAAAAATAGAGAGGCATATTGCGAGTCTCTTAGAGGGTGTTTTAGGGAGGAGTGCTTGATTTATATATAATTTACTGATGATTTTTGGGTGTTTTAGGGAGACAATAGCGAGGCTCTTAGAGGGTGTTTTTGGAAGGAATGCTCGATTGTATATAATTTACTTATGGTTGATGGGTGGGGGTTCAAAAAAAATATGGAGTAGTTTTTACACCCAAAATATAGGGAGTCTAGTAGCAATCACAAAAATAGAGAGCATATTACCAGGCTCTTATAGGGTGATTTAGAAAGGAGTGCTCAACTGTATATAATTTACTTAAAGTTGTCGAGTGGGCGTTCAAAAAAAATATAGAGCGGTTTTAGCTCCCTAATTATAGGGAGTCTAGTAGCAATCCCAAAAATAGAAAGGCATATTGCGAGTTTTTTAGTGGGTGTTTTAGGGAGGAGTGCTATATTTATATATAAATTACTTATGATTTTAGGGTGTTTTTAGGAGAATTGCTCGATTATATATAATTTAGTTAAGGTTATCGGGTGGGAGTTAAAAAATAATATGGAGCGATTTTGGCTCTGTAAATATAGGAAGTCTAGTAGCAATACCAAAAATATAGAGCATATTGCGAGGCTCTTAGATGGTGTTTTAGGGAGGAGTACTTGATTGTATATAATTCACTAATGGTTATCCGGTGGGGGTTCAAAAAAAATATGTAGCGGTTTTTGCTCCCTAAATATAGGGAGTCTAGTAGTGATCCCAAAAATAGATAGCATATTGCGAGGCTCTTAGAGGGTGCTTTACGGAGGAGTGCTCGATTGTATATAATTTACTTAAGGTTATCGGGTGGGAGTTTAAAAAAAATAGGGAGCGATTTTGCCTACCTAAATATAGGGAGTCTAGTAGCAATCCTAAAAATAGTGAGTATATTGCGAGGCTATTAGATGTATTTTTAGGAAGAATGCTCGATTTTATATAATTTACTTATAGTTGTCGGGTGGGGGGTTTAAAAAAAATATAGAGCAGTTTTGGGTCTCTAAATATCGAGAGTCTATAACAATCCCAAAAATATAGGGCATATTACGAGGTTCTTATAGGGTGTTTTAAGGAGGAGTGCTCGATTGTATATAATTTACTTAAGGTTGTCGGGTAGGGGTTCAAAAAAAATATGGAGCGATTTTGATTCCCTAAATATATGGAGTCTAGTAGCAATCCCAAAAATAGAGAGGTTTGTTGCGAGACTCTTAGAGGATGTTTTAGGTAGTGCTTGATTTATATATAATTTACTTATGATTTTTGGGTGTTTTTGGGAGGCAATAACGAGGCTTTTAGAAGATGTTTTTGGTAGGAATACTCGATTATATATAATTTACTTAAGTTTGATGGGTAGGGGTTAAAAAAAATATAGAGTAGTTTTTGCCCATTAATAATAGGCAGTCTAGTAGAAATCCCAAAAATAGAGAGCATATTACCAAGCACAAAAAGGGTATTTTAGGAAGGAGTGCTCGATTTTATATAATTTACATAAGGTCGTCAGGTGGGCTTTCAAAAAAAAATGGAGCAATTTTGGCTACCTAAATATAAAGAGTCTAGTAGCAATCCCAAAAATAGAAAGGCATATTGCGAGTCTCTTAGAGGGTATTTTAGGAAGGAGTGCTTGATTTACATATAATTTACTTATGATTTTAGGGTATTTTTGGGAGGCAATGACGAGGTTCTTAGAGGGTGTTTTTAGGAGGAATGGTCGATTGTATATAATTTAATTAAGGTTATCGGATGTGGGTTTAAAAAAAATATAGAGCAATTTTGGCTCCCAAAATATAGGGAGTCTAGTATCAATCCCAAAAATAGAGAGAATATTTCGAGCCTTTTAGATGGTGTTTTAGGGTAGAGTGCTCGATTCTTTATAATTCACTTAAGGTTGTCAGGTGGTGATTCAAAAAAAATATAGGACGGTTTTGGCTCCCTAAATATAGGAAGTCTAGTAGCAATCGCAAAAATAGAGAGCATATTGCGAGTCTCTTAGAGGGTATTTTAGGGAGAAGTGCTCGATTATATATAATTTGCTTAAAGTTATCGCTTGGGGGTTTAAAAAAAATATGGACCTATTTTGGCTCTCTAAATATAGGGAGTCTAGTAGCAATCCAAAAAATAGAGCGTATTTTATGAGGCCATTAGTGCGTATTTTTAGGATAAATGCTCGATTATATATAATTTACTTAAGGTTGTCGTGTGGGGGTTCAAAGAAAATATAGATCGGTTTTGGCTCCCTAAATATAGGGAGTCTAGTAGCAATCCCAAAAATAGAGAGCATATTGGGCTCTTAGAGGGTATTTTGGGAAGGAGTGTTCGATTGCTTATAATTTACTTAAGGTTATCGGGTGGGGGTTCTAAAAAAATATGGAGCTGTTTTAGCTTTCTAAATATAGGGAGTCTAGTAGCAATCCCAAAAATAGTTAGGTATATTACGAGGCTCTTAAAGGGTGTTTTAGGGAGGAGTGTTTGATTTATATATAATTTACTTATGATTTTAGGGTATTTTTGGGAGGCAAAAGTGAGACTCTTTGATGGTGTTTTAGGGAGGAATGCTCGATTGTGTATAATTTACTTAATGTTGTCGGGTGGGGGTTCAGATAAAATATGAAGCGGTTTTGGCTCCTTAATTATAGGGAGTCTAGTTGCAATGCTAAAAAATAAAGAGCATATTGTGAGGCTCTTAGAGAGTGTTTTAGGGATGAGTGCTCGATTATATATAATTTACATAAGGTTATCGGGTGGGGGTTAAAAAAAAAAAATGTAGCAATTTTGGCTCCTTAAATATATATAGTCTATTTGCAATGCCAAAATTAGAGAGGCATATCGCGAGGTTCTTAGAGGGTATTTTAGGTAGGTGTGCTTGATTTATATATAATTTACTTATGATTTTATGGTATTTTTAGGAGGCAATGGCGAGGCTCTTAGAGGGTGTTTTTGGAAGGAATGCTCAATTATATATAATTTACCAAAGGTTGTCAGGTGGAGGTTTAAATAAAATATAGAGTAGTTTTGGATCCGTAAATATAGGGAGTCTAGTAGCAATCCCAAAAATAGAGAGCATATTGTGAGGCTCTTAGAAAATGTTTTTGAGATGAGTGCTCGATTGTATATAATTTAGTTATGATTATCGGGTGGGAGCCTAGAGAAATTGGGAGCGATTTTTTGGAGGAATACTTGATTGTATATATTTTTCTTAAGGTTTATAGGTGGGGGTTCAAAAAAAATATAGAGCTATTTTGGCTCTATAAATATCGGAAGTCTAGTATCAATCCGAAAAATAGAAAGCATATTACGAAGCTCTTAGAGGGTATTTTAGGAAGGAGTGCTTGATTATATATAATTTACTTAAGGCTGTTGGGTGGGTATTGAAAAAAAATATAGAGTGGTTTTGGCTGCCTAAATATAGGGAGTCTAGTAGCAATCCCAAAAATTGAATGACATATTGCGAGGCTCTTAGAGGGTATTTTAGGAAGGAGTGCTTGATTTATATATAATTTACTTATGATTTTAGGGTGTTTTTAGGAGGCAATGGCAAGGCTCTTAGTGGGTGTTTTTGGGAGGAATGCTCGATTGTATATAATTTACTTAAGGTTTTTGGGTAGTGGATAAAAAAAAATATGGATCGATTTTAGCTCCATAAACATGGGGAATCTCGTAGTAATCCCAAAAATAAAGAGCATATTGCGAGGCTCTTAGAGGCTGTTTTAGGAAGAAGTGCTCGATTGTATATAATTCACTTAGGGTTGTCTGGTGGTGGTTCAAAAAAAATATGGAGCAGTTTTGGCTTCCTAAATATAGGGAGTCTAGTAGCAATCCCAAAAATAGAGAGCATATTGCGAGGTTCTTAGTAGTTATTTTAGAGAGGAGTGCTCAATTGTATATAATTTACATAAGGTTATTGGGTGGTGGTTCAAAAAAAATATGGAGCAGTTTTGCCTTCCTAAATATAGGGAGTCTAGTATCAATCCAAAAAATAGAGAGCATATTATAAGGCTTTTAGATGATATTTTTGGAAGGAATGCTCGATTGTATATAATTTAATTAAGGTTATCGGATGGGGGTTTAAAAAAAAAAAATAAAGCGGTTTTATCTCCCTAAATATAGGGAGTCTAGTAGCAATCCCAAAAATACAAAGCATATTACGAGGCTGTTAGAGGGTAATTTAGGGAAGAGTGCTCGATTGTATATATTTCACTTAAGGTTGTCCTGTGTGGGTTCAAAAAAATTATACAGTGGTTTTGGCTTTGTAAATATAAGGAGTCTAGTAGCAATCTCAAAAATATAGTGCATATTGTAAGGCTCTAAGAGGGTATTTTAGAAAGGAGTACTGGATTGTATATAATTTACTTAAAGTTTTCAGGGGGGGGGTTCAAAAAAAATATGGAGTGTTTTTGCCTCCTTAAATATAAGGAGTCTATTAGCAATCCCAAAAATAAAGAGCATATTGCGAGGCTATTAGATTGTGTTTTTGAGAGGAATGCTCGATTGTATATAATTTACTTAAGGTTGTTGAGTTAAGGTTCAAAAAAAATATGGTGTGGTTTTGGCTCCCTAAATATAGGGAGTCTAGTAGCAATCCCAAAAATAGAGAGAATATTGTGAGGCTCTTAGAAGGTATTTTTGAGAGGAGTGCTCAATTATATATAATTTATTTAAGGTTGTCGGGTGGGGGTTCTAAAAAAATATGAAAATATTTTGGCTCCCTAAATATAGGAAGTCTAGTAGTAATCCCAAAAATAGAGAGGCTTGTAGAGAGGCTCTTAGAGGGTGTTTTAAGGAGGAGTTCTTGATTTATATATAATTTACTTATGATTTTAGGGAATTTTTCAGAGGCAATGGCGAGTATCTTAGAGGCTGTTTTTGGTAGGAATGCTCGATTGTGTATAATTTATTTAAGGTTATCGAGTGGGGGTTAAAAAAATATATAGAGTGATTTTGGCTCCCTAAATTTAGGGAGTTTGGTAGCAATCCCAAAAAATACAGAGCATTTTGTGAGGCTCTTAGAGAATGTTTTAGGGAGGAGTGCTCAATCGTATATAATTTTGTTAAGGTAATCATATGGGGGTTCAAAAATAATATAGAGCAGTTTTGGCTTATTTAATATAGGGAGTGTTATAGTAATCCTAAAAATAGAGAGGCATATTGTGAGGCTCTTAGAGGGTGTTTTAGGGAGGAGTACTTGATTTACATAATTTACTTAACATTAACGGGGGAGGGGGGTTAAATATAAATATAGAGCGGTTTTGGCTCCCTAAATATAGGGAGTCTAGTAGCAATCTCAAAAATAAAAGGAGTGCTCGATTGTATATAATTTATTTATAATATTAGGATATTTTTGGGAGGCAATGGCGAGCCACTTCGAGGGTGTTTTTGGGAGGAATGCTCGATTGTGTATAAATTATTTAAGGTTGTAGGGTGGGGGTTCAATAAAAATAGGAAGCAATTTTGGCTTCCTAAATATAGGGAGTCTAGTAGCAATCCCAAAAATAAAGAGCATATTATGAGTCTCTTAGGGGGTATTTTAGGGAGAAGTGCTAGATTTTATATAATTCACTTAAGTTTGTTAGATGGGGGTTCAAAAAAAATATAGGGCGGTTTTGGTTCCCTAAATATAGGAAGTCTAGTAGCAATCCCAAAAATAGAGAGTATATTGCGAGGTTCTTATAGGGTGTTTTAGGGTGGAGTGCTCTATTGTATATAATTTACTTAAGGTTATCGGGTGGGGGTTCAAAAAAAATATGGAGCGGTTTTGGCTCCCTTAATATAGGGGTCTGGTAGCAAACCCGAAAATAGAAAGCATATTACTAGGCTATTAGAGGGTGTTTTTAGGTGGAATGCTCGATTGTATATAATTTACTTAAGGTTGTCAGGTGGGAGTTCAAAAAAAATATGTAGTGGTTTTAGCTCCCTAAATATTGGGAGTCAAGTAGTAATCCCAAAAATAGAGAGCATATTAGGCTCTTAAAGGGTGTTTTAGGGAGGAGTGCTTGATTGTATATAATTTACTTCAGGTTGTTGGGTGGGTGTTAAAAAAAAATATAGAGCGGTTTTGGCTCCCTAAATATAAGGAGTCTTGTAGCAATCCCAAAAATAGAGAGGCATATTACAAGGCTTTTAGAGGGTATCTTTGGGACGAGTGCTTGATTTATATATAATTTACTTCTGGTTTTTGGGTATTTTTTTGGGAGGCAATGCGGGGCTCTTAGGGGGTATTTTTGGGAGGAATGTTTGATTGTATATAATTTACTTATGGTTGTCAAGTGGGGGTTCAAACAAAATATAAAGCTGTTTTGGCACCCTAAATATAGGTAGTCTATTAGTAATCCCAAAAAATAGAGAGCATAATGCGATGCTCTTAGAGAGTATTTTAGGGAGAAGTGCTCGATTGTATATAGTTTACTTAAGGTTGTCGAGTGGGGGTTCAAAAAAAAATATAGAGCGGTTTTGGCTCCTTAAATATAGTGATTCTAGTAGCAATCCCAAAAATAGAGAGGCATATTATGAGGCTCTTAGAGGGTAATTTCAGGAGGAGTGCTTGATTTATATATAATTTATTTATAATTTTAGGGTGTTTTTGGGAGGTAATGGCAAGGCTCTTAGAGGGTGTTTTTGGGAGGAATGCTTGATTATATATTATTTACTAAAGATTGTCGGGTGGGGCTTTTAAAAAAATAAAGAGTTGTTTTGGGTTCCTAAATATAAGGAGTCTATTAGCAATCCCAAAAATAGAGCATACTGTGAGGCTCTTAGAGGGTATTTTAGGGAGTAGTGCTCGATTATATAAAATTTACTTAACTTTTTGGGTGGGGGTTCAAAAAAAATATAGAGTATTTTTGCCTCTCTAAATATAAGGAGTCTAGTAGCAATCCCAAAAATAGAGAGCATATTACGAGGCTATTAGATGGTGTTTTTGGGAGGAATACTTGATTGTATATAATTTACTTAAGGCTGTCGGGTGGGGGTTTAAAAAATATATAGAGTGGTTTTAGCTTCCTAAATATAGGGAGTCTAGTAGCAATTCCAAAAATATAGAGAATATTGCGAGGCTCTTAGAGGGTATTTTAGGGAGGAGTGATCTATTATATATAATTTACTTAAAGTTATCGGGTGGGGGTTCAAAATAAATATAGAAATATTTTGGCTCCCAAAATATAGGGAGTCTAGTAGCAATCCCAAAAATAGAGAGGCATATAGCGAGGCTCTTAGAGGGTGTTTAAAGTAGGAGTTCTTGATTTATATATAATTTACTTATGATTTTAGCATATTTTTTAGAGGCAATGGCGATTATCTTTGAGGGTATTTTTAGGAGGAATGCTCGATTGTGTATATATTACGTAAGGTTATCGGCTAGGGGTTAAAAAAATATATAGAGCGGTTTTGGCTCCCTATATTTAGGGAGTCTAGTAGAAATCCCAAAAAATAGAGAGCATTTTGCGTGGCTCTTTGAGAATGTTTTAGGGAGGAGTGCTCAATTATATATAATTTCCTTAAGGTAATCGTCTGGGGGTTCAAAAAAAATATAGAGCAATTTTGGCTCATTAAATATAGGGAGTGTTGTAGTAATCCTAAAAATATAGAGGCATATTGTGAGGCTCTTAGAGGGTGTTTTAGGAAGGTGTGCTTGATTTATATATAATTTACTTATAATTTTTGGGTGTTTTTGGGAGGCAATGGCAAGGTACTTAAAGGGTGTTTTTGGGAGGAATACTCGATTGTATATAATTTACTTAACGATGATGGTTGGGGGTTCCAAAAAAATATAGAACGATTTTGGCTCCCTAAATATTGGGAGTCTAGTAGCAATCCCAAAAATAGAAAGCATATTACCAGGCTCTTAGAGGGTATTTGAGGAAGGAGTACTTGATTGTATATAATTTATTTTTAATATTAGGGTTTTTTTGAGAGGCAATAATGGTGAGGCACTTAGAGGGTGTTTTTGGAAGGAATGCTCGATTGTATATAAATTACTAAAGGTTATAGGGTGGGGGTTCAATAAAAATAAGGAGCGGTTTTGGCTACCTAAATATGGTGAGTCTAGTAGCAATCCCAAAAATAGAGAGCATTTTACGACTCTCTTAGAAGGTGTTTTAGGGAGGAGTGCTCGATTGTATATAATTCACTTAAGTTTATCTGGTGGGTTCAAAAAAATTATGGGGCGGTTTTGGCTCCCTAAATATAGGGAGTCTAGTAGCAATCCCAAAAATTAAGGGTAAATTGCAAGGCTCTTAGAGGGTGTTTTAGGGTAGAGTGCTCTATTGTATATAATTTACTTAAGGTTATCGGGTGGGGGTTCAAAAAAAATATAGAGTAGTTTTGACTCCCTAAATATAAGGGTCTAGTAGCAATCCCAAAAATAGAGAGAATATTACTAGGCTATTAGAGTGTGTTTTTAGGTGGAATGCTCGATTGTATATAATTTACTTAAGATTGTCAGGTGGGGTTTCAAAAAAAATATGTAGCGGTTTTGGCTCCCTAAATATTGGGAGTCAAGTAGCAACTTTGAGGGTATTTTAGGGAGGAGTGCTTGATTATATATAATTTACTTCCGGTTGTCGGGTGGGGGTTCAAAAAAAACATAGTGCGGATTTGGCTCTCTAAATATAAGGAGTCTTATAGCAATCCCAAAAATAGAGAGACATATTATGAGGCTTTTAGAGGGTGTTTTAGGGATGAGTGCTTGATTTATATATAAATTACTTCTGATTTTTGGATATTTTTGGGAGGTAATATGGGGCTCTTAGGGGGTATTTTTGGGAGGAATGCTCTATTGTGTATAATTTACTTAAGGTTGTTAAATAGGGGTTCAAACAAAATATGGAACAATTTTGGCATACTAAATATTGGTAGTCTAGTAGTAATCCCAAAAAATAGAAAGCATAATACGAGGGTCTTAGAGACTATTTTAGGGAGGAATACTCGATTGTATATAATTTACTTAAGGGTTTTGGGTGGGGGTTCAAAAAACATATAGAGTGGTTTTGGCTTCTTAAATATAGGGAGTCTAGTAGCAATCCCAAAAATAGAGAGGCATATTGCGAGGCTCTTAGAGGGTAATTTCGGGAGGAGTCCTTGATTTATATATAATTTACTTATGATTTTAGGGTCTTTCTGGGAGGCAATGGCGAGGCTCTTAGAGGGTGTTTTTGGGAGGATTCCTTGATTATATATTATTTACAAAATATTATTAGGTGGGGGTTTAAAAAAAATATAGAGCTATTTTGGCTCCCTAAATATAGGGAGTCTAGTAGTAATCCCAAAAATATAGGGCATATTGTGAGGCTCTTATAGGGTATTTTAGGGAGGAGTGCTCGATTGTATATTATTTACTTAAGGTTTTTGGGTAGGGATTCAAAAAAAATATAGAGTATTTTTGCTTCCCGAAATATAAAGAGTCTAATAGCAATCCCAAAAATAGAGTGTATATTGCGAGGCTATTAGATGGTGTTTTTGGGAAGAATGCTCGATTGTATATAATTTACTTAAGGTTGTCGGGTGGAGGTTCAAAAAAAATAAGGAGCAGTTTTGGCTTTCTAAATATAGGGTGTCTAGTAGCAATCCAAAAATTAGAGAGAATACTGCGAGGCACTTAGAGGGTATTTTAGGGAGGAGTGCTCGATTATATGTAATATACTTAAGTTTGTCAGGTGGGGGTTCAAAAAAAATATAGAAATATTTTGGCTCCCTAAATATAGGGAGTCTAGTAGCAATCCCAAAAATAGAGAGGCATATAGCGAGGCTCTTAGAGGGTATTTTTCTGAAACAATGACGAGTATCTTAGTGGGTATTTTTGGGAGGAATGCTCGATTGTTAATAAGTTACTTAAGGTTGTCGGGTGGGGGTTTAAAGAAAATATGGATCCGTTTTGGCTGCCTAAATATAGGGAGTCTAGTAGAAATCTTAAAAATAGAGAGTATATTTGGCTCTTAGAGGGTGTTTTGGGGAGGAGTGTTCGATTGTATATAATTTACTTAAGGTTGTCGGGTGGGGGTTCTAAAAAAATATAGAGCGGTTTTAGCTTTCTAAATATAGGGAGTCTAGTAGCAATCTCAAAAATAGAGAGGTATATTATGAGGCTCTTAAAGGGTATTTTAGGGAGGAGTACTTGATTTATATATAATTTACTTATGATCTTAGTTTTTGGGAGGCAATGGCAAGATTCTTAGAGTTTATTTTTGAAAGGAATGCTCGATTATATATAATTTACTTAAGGTTGTCGGGTGGTGGTTCAAATAAAATATAGAACCATTTTGTCTCCCTAAATATAGGAAGTCTAGTTGCAATGCTAGAAAATAGAGAGCATATTGCGAGGCTCTTAGAGAGTCTTTTTGGGATGAGTGCTCGATTATATATAATTTACTTAAGGTTGTCGGGTGGGGGTTAAAAAAAAATATAGACCCATTTTGGCTTCTTAAATATAGGGAGTCTATTAGCATTCCCAAAAATAGAGAGGCATATTGCGAGGCTCATAAAGGGTATTTTAGGGAGGAGTACTTGCTTTATATATAATTTACTTAAAATTTTATGGTGTTTTTGGGATGCAATGGCGAGGCTCTTAGAGGGTATTTTTGGGAGGAATACTTGATTATATATAACTTACTAAAGGTTATTAAATGGGGGTTCAAAAAAAAATAGAGTAGTTTTGGATCCCTAAATATAGGGAGTCTAGAAGCAATCCTAAAAATAGAGAGCATGTTATGAGGCTCTTAGAAAGTGTTTTAGAGATGAGTGCTCAATTGTATATAATTTAGTTATGATTATCGAGTGGGAGCCTTGAGAAATTGGGAGCGATTTTTGGAAAGAATACTCGATTGTATATAATTTACTTAAGGTTGACAGGTGGGGGTTCAAAAAAAATATGGAGGGATTTTGGCTCTATAAATATAGGGAGTCTAGTAGCAATCCGAAAAATAGAGAGCATATTGTGAAGCTCTTAGAGGGTGCTTTTGGAAGGAGTGCTTGATTATATATAATTTACTTAAGGCTGTAAGGTGGGCGTTCAAAAAAAAATATAGAGCGGTTTTGGCTGCCTAAATATAGGGAGTCAAGTAGCAATCCCAAAAATAGAATGACATATTGCTAGGCTCTTAGAGGGTGTTTTTGGGAGGAGTGCTTGATTTATATATAATTTACTTATGATTTTAGCTTGTTTTTGGGAGGCAATGGCGAGGCTTTTAGATGGTGTTTTTGGGATGAATGCTCGATTGTATATAATTTACTTAAGGTTGTCGAATGGTGGATAAAAAAAATATGGAGTGGTTTTGGCTCCATAAATATGGGGAATCTAGTAGCAATCCCAAAAATATAGAGCATATTGCAAGGCTTTTACAGGGTGTTTTAGGGAGGAGTGCTCAATTGTATATAATTCACTTAGGGTTGTCTGGTGGTGGTTCAAAAAAAATATGGAGTGGTTTTGGTTCCCTAAATATGGGGCGTCTAGTAGAAATCCCAAAAATAGAGAGAATATTATGAGGCTCTTAGAGGTTATTTTAGAGAGGAGTACTCGATTGTATATAATTTACAAATGGTTGTCGGGTGGGGGTTCAAAAAAAATATGGAGCAGTTTTGCCTTCCTAAATATAGGTAGTCTAGTATCAATCCCATAAATAGAGAGCATATTGTGAGGCTATTAGATGGTGTTTTTGGGAGGAATGCTCTATTGTATATAATTTACTTAAGTTTGTCGGATAGGGTTTCAAAAAAAAAAATGAAGCTGTTTTATCTCCCTAAATATAGGGAGTCTAGTAGCAATCCCAAAAATACATAGCATATTGCGAGGCTGTTAGAGGGTATTTTAGGGAGGAGTGCTTGATTTTATATAATTCACTTAAGTTTATCCTATGGGGGTTCAAAAAAAATAAGCAGCGGTTTTGGCTCACTAAATATAGGGAGTCTAGTAGCAATCCCAAAAATAGAGAGCATATTGTGAGGCTCTTAGAGGGTATTTTAGGGAAGAGTGCTCGATTATATATAATTTACTTAAGGTTGTCGGGTAGGGGTTCTAAAAAAATATGGAGTGTTTTTGCCTCCCTAAATATAAGGAGTTTAAGAGTAATCCCAAAAATAGAGAGTATATTGCGAGGCTATTAGATGGTGTTTTTGGGAGGAATGCTCGATTATATATAATTTACTTAAGATTTTTGGGTGGGGGTTCAAAAAAAATATGGAGTGTTTTTGCCTCCCTAAATATAAGGAGTCTAATAGTAATCCCAAAAATAAAGAGCATATTACGAGGCTATTAGATGGTGTTTTTTGGAGAAATGCTTGATTGTATATAATTTACTTAAGGTTGTTGGGTGGGGGTTCAAAAAAAATATAGAGCGGTTTTGGCTCCATAAATATAGGGAGTCTAGAAGCAATCCCAAAAATAGAAAGAATACTGCGAGGCTCTTAGAGGGTATTTTAGGGAGGAGTGATCGATTATATATAATTTACTTAAGGTTAACAGGTGGGGGTTCAAAAAAAATATAGAAATATTTTGGCACCCTAAATATAGGGAGTCTAATAGCAATCCCAAATATAGAGAGGCATGTAGCGAGGCTCTTAGAGGGTGTTTTAAAGAGGAGTTCTTGATTTATATATAATTTACTTATGATTTTAGGCTATTTTTCGGAGGCAATGGTGAGTATCTTAGAGGGTATTTTTGGGAGGAATACTCGATTGTGTATAATTTACTTAAGGTTGTCGGGTGAGGGTTAAAAAAAAATATAGCGATTTTGGCTCCCTAAATTTAGGGAGTCTAGTAGCAATCCCAAAAAATAGAGAGCATTTTGCGAGGCTCTTAAAGAATGTTTTAGGGAGGAGTGCTTAATCGTATATAATTTCCTTAAGGTAATCGTATAGGGGTTCAAAACAAATATAGAGCAGTTTTGCTTATTAACTATAGGGAGTGTTGTAGTAATCCTAATAATAGAGAGGCATATTACGAGGCTCTTAGAGGGTGTTTTAGGGAGGTGTGCTAGATTTATATATAATTTACTTATGATTTTTGGGTAATTTTGGGAGGCAATGTCAAGGCACTTAAAGGGTATTTTTGGGAGGAATACTCGATTGTATATAATTTACTTAACGTTGATGGATGGGGGTTCAAAATAAATATAGAGCATTTTTGGTTCCCTAAATATAAGGAATCTAGTAGTAATCCCAAAAATAAAAAGCATATTACCAGGCTCTTAGAGGGTATTTTAGAAATAAGTACTTGATTGTATATAATTTATTTATAATATTAGGGTGTTTTTGGGAGACAATGGCGAGACACTAAGAGGGTGTTTTTGGGAGTAATGTTCGATTGTATATAAATTAGTTAAGGTTGTAGGGTGGGGGTTCAAAAAAAATAAGGATCAATTTTGGCTCCCTAATTATAGGAAGTCTAGTAGCAATGCCAAAAATAGAGAGTATATTGTGAGGCTTTTAGAGTGTGTTTTAGGGAGGAGTGCTCTAATTTATATAATTTACTTATGGCTGTCGGGTAGGGGTTCAAAAAAAATATGGAGTGGTTTTGGCTCCCTAAATATAGGGGTCTAGTAGTAATCCCAAAAATAGAGAGCATATTACTAGGCTATTAGAGGGTGTTTTTAGGTGGAATGCTCAATTGTATAAAATTTACTTAAGGTTGTTAGGTGGGGGTTCAAAAAAAAAACTATAGCGATTTTGGCTCCATAAATATTGGGAGTCAAGTAGCAATCCCAAAAATAGAGAGCATATTAGGCTCATAGAGGGTGTTTTATGGAGCAGTGCTTGATTTTATATAATTTACTTCAGGTTATTAGGTGGGGGTTCAAAAAAAATATAGAGCGATTTTGGCTCCCTAAATATAGGGAGTCTTATAGCAATCCCAAAAATAGAGAGGCATATTACAAGGCTCTTAGAGGGTATTTTAGGGACGAGTGCTTAATTTATGTATAATTTACTTCTGATTTTTTGGTATTTTTGGGAGGCAATGCTGGGCTCTTAAGGGGTATTTTTAGGAGGAATGCTCGATTGTGTATAATTTACTTAAGGTTGTCAAGTGGGGGTTCAAACAAAATATGAAGCGGTTTTGGCTCCCTAAATATAGGTAGTCTGGTAGTAATCCCAAAAAACAAAGAGCATAATACGAGTCTCTTAGAGAGTATTTTAGGGAGGAGTGCTCGATTGTATATAATTTACTTAAGGTTGTCGGGTGGGGGTTTAAAAAGAAATATAGAGCAGTTTTGGCTCCTTAAATATAGGGAGTCTAGTAGCAATCCCAAAAATAAAGAGGCATATTTCGAGGCTCTTAAAGGGTAATTTTGAAAGGAGTGCTTGATTTATATATTATTTACTTATGATTTTAGGGTATTCTTGGGAGGTAATAGCGAGGCTCTTAGAGGGTATTTTTGGGAGGAATACTCGATTATATATTATTTACTAAAGATTATCAGGTGGGGGTTTAAAAAAAATAAAGAGCTATTTTGGCTCCCTAAATATAGGGAGTCTAGTAGCAATCTCAAAAATAGAGAGCACATTGCAAGGCTCTAAAAAAGTGTTTTAGGGAAGAGTGCTTAATTGTATATAATTTAGTTATGATTATCGGGTGGGAGCCTTGAGAAATTGGGAGTGATTTTGGCTCCCACAATATAGGGAATCTAGTAGCGATCCCAAAAATATGGAGACAATATCGAGGCTCATATATGGTGTTTTTGGGAGGAATACTCGATTTTATATAATTTACTTAAGGTTAATGGGTGAAGGTTCAAAAAAAAAATAGAGCAATTTTTGCACCCTAAATATTGCAAGTCTAGTAGCAATACCAAAAATAGAAAGCATATTGCGAGGCTCTTAGAGGCTGTTTTAGGGAGGAGTGCCTGATTGTATATAATTTACTTAAGGTTGTCGGGTGGGCATTCAAAAAAAATATGGAGCGATTTTGGCTACCTAAATATAGGGAGTCTAGTAGTAATAACAAAAATAGAAAGGCATATTGCAAGGCTCTTAGAGGGTGTTCAAGAGAGGAGTGCTTGATTTATATATAATTTACTTTTTATTTTAGAGTGTTTTTGGAAGGCAAAGGCGTGGCTCTTAGAGGGTATTTTTGGGGGAACTTCTCGATTGTATATAATTTACTTAAGGTTTTCGGGTGGGGGTTCAAAAAAAATATATAGCGGTTTTAGTTCCATAAATATAGGGAGTCTAGTAGCAATCCCAAAAATAGAGAGCATATTGCGAGGCTCTTAGAGGGTATATAATTCACTTAAGGTTGTCCTATGGGGATACAAAAAAACTATGGAGCAGTTTTGGCTTCCCTAAATATAAGGAGTCTAGTAATAATGCCAAAAATAGAGAGCATATTGTGAGGCTCTTAGAGGGTATTTTAGGGAGGCGTGCTTGATTGTATATAATTTACTTAAGGTTGTCGTGTGGGGGTTCAATAAAAATATGGAGCGGTTTTACCTTCCTAAATATAGGGTGTCTAGTAGCAATCCCACAAATATAAAGCATATTGCGAGGCTATTAGATGGTATTTTTATAAGGAATGCTCGATTTTATATAATTTACTTACGGTTGTTGGGTGGGGGTTCTAAAAAAATATAAAGCGATTTTGGCTCCCTAAATATCGGGAGTATAGTAGCAATCCCAAAAATAGATATCATATTGTGAGGCTCTTAGAGGGTATTTTTGGAAGAAATACTCGATTATATTTAATTTTTTTAAGGTTATCGAGTCGGGGTTCAAAAAAAATATGGAGCGATTTTGGCTCCCTATATATAGGGAGTCTAGTAGCAATCCCAAAAATAGAGAGGCATATTGCGAGGCTCTTAGCGAGTGTTTTAGGGAGGAGTGCTTGATTTATATATAATTTACTTATGATTTTAGGGTATTTTTAGGAGGCAATGGCGAGGCTCTTAGAGGGTGTTTTTGAAAGGAATGCTCCATTGTGTATAATTTATATAAGGTTGTCGGCTAGCGGTTCAAAAAAAATATGGAGTAGTTTTGGCTCCCTAAATATAAGGATTATGTGGCAATCCCAAAAATAGAGAGCATATTAGGCTCTTAGAGTGTAGTTTAGGGAGGAGTGTTTGATTGTTTGTAATTTTCTTAGGGTTATTAAGTGGGGGATCAAAAAAAATATGGAGCGATTTTGGCTCCCTAAATATAAGGAGTTTATTAGTAATCCCAAAAATAGAGAGGCATATTGCGAGGCTCTTAGAGGGTGTTTTAGTGAGGAGTTCTTGATTTATATATAATTTACTTATGAATTTAGGGTGTTTTTGGAAGGCAATGGCGAGGCTCTTAGAGTGTGTTTTTGGGAGGAATGCTCAATTGTGTATAATTTACTTAATGTTATCGGGTTGGGGTTCAAACAAAATATGGTGCAGTTTTGGCTCCCTTAATATAGCGAGTCTAGTAACAATCCCAAAAAATAAAGAGCATATTGCGAGGCTCTTAGAGGGTGTTTTAGGGAGGAGTGCTCAATCGTATATAGTTTACTTAAGGTTGTTGGGTGAGGGTTCAAAAAAAATATGGAGCAGTTTTTGCTCCTTAAATATAGGGAGTCTAATAGCAATCCAAAAAATAGAAAGACACATTGTGAAACTCTTAGAGGATGTTTTAAGGAGGAGTGGTTGATTTATATATAATTTACTTATGATTTTTGGGTTTTTTTGGGATGCAATGGCGAGGCTTTCAGAGGGTATTTTTAGGAGAAATGCTCAATTATATATAATTTTCTTAAAGTTGATGGGTGGGGATTCAAAAAAAATATAGAGCGATTTTGGCTCCCTAAATATAGGGAGTCTTCTAGCAATCCCAAAAATAGAGAGCGTATTACAACATTATTAGAGGGTGTTTTAGGACAGAGTGCTCGATTTTATATAATTTACTTAAGCTTATCGGGTGGGTGTTCAATAAAAATATGGTGCAGTTTTGGCTCCCTAAATATAAGAAGTATAGTACCAATCCCAAAAGTAGACAGGCATATTGCGAGTCTCTTAGAGGATGTTTTAGGGAGGAGTTCTTGATTTATATATAATTTACTAATGATTTTAGGGTATTTTTGGGAGGCAATGGTGAGGCTCTTAGAGGGTATTTTTGGGAGGAATATTCGATTGTATATAATTTATTTAAGGTTATCGGGTGTGGGTTCAAAAAAAATATGTAGCGGTTTTGTCTCCCTAAATATAAGGAGTCTGATAGCAATCCCAAAAATAGAGAGCATATTGCGAGTCTCTTAGAGGGTATTTTTGGGAGGAGTACTTGATTATATATAATTCATTTAAGGTTTTCAGGTGGGGGTTCAAAAAAAATATAGGGCAATTTTGGCTTTCTAAATATAGGGAGGCTAGTAGTAATCCTAAAAACAGAGAGCAAATTATGAGGCTCTTAGAGGGTGTTTTAGGGCTCGAGGTGTGCTTGATTATATATAATTTACTTAAGATTATCGAGTGGGTGTTCAAAAAAAATATTGAGCGGTGTTGGCTCCTAAATATAGGGAGTCTAGTAGCAATCCCAAAATTAGAGAGTATATTACGAGGCTATTAGAGGGTGTTTTTATGAGGAATGCTCGATTGTATATGGTTTACATAAGGTTGTTGGGTGGGGGTTCAAAAAAAATATGGATCAGTTTTGGCTCCCTAAATATTTGGAGTCTAGTAGCAATCCAAAAAATAGAGAGCATATTAGGCTCTTAGAGGGTGTTTTAGGGAGGAGTGCTCAATTGTATATAATTTACTTAAGGTTGTTGGCTGGGGATTCAAAAAAAATATGGCGTAATTTTGGCTCCTTAAATATAGGGAGTTTAGTAGCAATCCAAAAAATATAGAGGCATATTGCGAGGCTCTTAGAGGGTATTTTAGAGAGGAGTGCTTGATTTATATATAATTTACTTATTATTTTAGAGTATTTTTGGGATGCAATGGCAAGGCTTTTAGAGGGTGTTTTTGTAAGGAATGCTTGATTGTGTGTAATTTAGTTAAGATTGTTGGGTGGAGTTCAAACAAAATATGGAGAGGTTTTCGGTCCTTAAATATAGGGAGTCTACTAGCAATCCCAAAAAAATAAAGAGCATATTGCGAGGATCTTAGAGGGTGTTTTAGGGAGGAGTGCTCGATAGCATATAATTTACTTAAGGTTGTCGGATGGGGGTTCAAAAAAATTATAGAGCGATTTTAGCTCCCTAAATATAGGGTGTTTAGTAGCAATCCCAAAAATAGAGAGCATATTGCGAGGCTATTAGAGGATGTTTTTGGAAAAAATGGTCGATTGTATATAATTTACTTAAGGTTGTTGGGTGGGGTTTAAAAAAAAATATGGATCAGTTTTGGCTCCCTAAATATAGGGTGTCTAGTAGCAATTCAATAAATAGATAGCATATTAAGCTCTTAGAGGGTATTTTAGGAAAGAGTGCTTGATTGTTTATAATTTACTTAAGGTTGTTGGGTGGAGCTTCAAAATAAATATAGAGCAGTTATGGCTCTGTAAATATAGGGAGTCCAGTAGTAATCCCAAAAATAGTGAGGCATATTGCGAGCCTCTTAGAGGTTGTTTTTGGGGGGAGTGCTTGATTTATAAATAATTTACTTATGATTTTAGGGTGTTTTTGGAAGGCAATAGCGAGGCTCATAGAGGGTGTTTTTGGGAGGAATACTTGATTATATATAATTTACTTATGGTTGTCGGGTGGGGGTTCAAACAAAATATAGAGCTATATTCGCTCCCTGAATATAGGGACTCTTCTTAAATATAGAGAGTCTAGTAGCAATCTCAAAAAATAGAGAGCATATTGTGAAGCTCTTAGAGAGTATTTTAGGGAGGAGTGCTCGATTATATATAATTTACTTAAGGTTATCGGGTGGGGGTTCAAAAAAAAATATGGAGCAGTTTTGGCTCATTAAATATAGGGAGTCTTGTAGCAATCCCAAAAATAGAGAGGTATATTACGAGGCTCTTAGAGGATATTTTAGAAAGGTGTGCTTGATTTATATATAATTTACTTAAGATTTTAAGGTATTTTTGGGAGGCAAAGATGAGGTTCTTAGAAGATATTTTTGGGAGGAATACTTGATTATATATAATTTACTAAAGGTTATCGAGTGAGGGTTCAAAAAATAAATAGGGTGATTTTGGCTCCCTCAATATAGGGAATCTAGTAGCAATCCTAAAAGTCGAAAGCATATTGCTTGGCTATTAGAGGGTATTTTTAGGAGGAATGCTCGATAGTATATAATTTACTTAATATTTTCGGGTAGGGGTTCAAAAAAAAAAAGGAATGGCTTTGGCTCCCTAAATATAGGGAGTCTAGTAGTAATCCCAAAAATAGAGAGCATATTACTCTCTTAGAGGGTGTTTGAGGGAGGAGTGCTCGATTGTTTATAATTTACGTAAGCTTATCGGGTGGGGGTTCAAAAAAAATATGGAATGATTTTGGATCCATAAAATTAGGGAGTCTAGTAGCAATCCCAAAATAGAGAGGGATATTGCTAGGCTCTTAGGGGGTGTTTTAGGAAGGAGTGATTGATTTATATATAATTTGTTTATGATTTTAGAGTGTTTTTGGGAGACAATGGCGAGGCTCTTAGAGGGTGTTTTTGGGAGGAATACTCGATTGTGTATAATTTATTTAAGGTTTTCGGGTGGGGGTTCAAACAAAATATGGAGCAATTTTGGCTCCCTAAATAAAGGTAGTCTAGTAGCAATCCCAAAATATAGAGAGCATATTGCGAGGCTCTTAGAGGGTGTTTTAGGGAGGAGTGCCCAATCATATATAATTTAGTTAAGGTTGTCGAGTGGGGGTTCAAAAAAAATATAGAGCAGTTTTCGCTCCTTAAATATAGGGAGTCTAGTAGCAATCCTGAAAATAGCGAGACATATTTTGAGGCTCTTAGAGGGTGTTTTAGGGAGGAGTGCTTGATTTAGATATAATTTACGTATGATTTTTGGGTGTTTTTATGAGGCAATGGCGAGGGTTTTAGAGGGTGTTTCTGTGAGGAATGCTCAATTGTGTATAATTTTCTTAAGGTTGACGGGTGGGGGTTCAAAAAAAATTTGGAACAGTTTTGGCTCCCAAAATATAGGAAGTCTAGTTGCAATCCTAAAAATATAGAGCAAATTACCAGGCTCTTAGAGATTGTTTTAGAAAGGACTTTTCGATTGTATATAATTTACTTAAGGTTGTCGGGTGGTTGTTTAAAAAAATATGGTGCAAATTTGGCTACCTAAATATAGGGAGTCTAGTTGCAATCCCAAAAATAGAAAGGTATATTGCGAGTCTTTTAGAAGGTGTTTTAGGGAGGAGTGTTTGATTTATATATAATTTACTTATGACTTTTGGGTGTTTTTGGGAGACAATAGCATGGCTTTTAGAGGGTATTTTTGGGAGGAATACTCAATTGTATATAATTTACTTAAGATTATCGGGTGGAGGTTTAAAAAAAATATAGGGCAGTTTTTGCTCCCTTAATATAGGGAGCCTAGTAACAATTCTAAAAATAGAGTGCATATTGCGAGGCTCTTTGAGGGTATTTTAGGGAGGAGTCCTTGATTGTATAAAATTTATTTAAAGTTGTCGGGTGAGGGTTTAAAAAAAATATGAAGCGGTTTTGGCTCCCTGAATATAGGGAGTCTAGTAGCAATCCCAAAAATAGAGAGGATATTGTGAAGGTATTAAGGGTGTTTTTAGGAAGAATGCTCGATTGTATATAATTTTTATAAGGCTGTCGGGTAGGGGTTAAAAAAAAATATAGAGCGGTTTTAGCTCCCTAAATATAAAGAGTCTAGAAGTAATCCCAAAAATAGAAAGCATATTAGGCTCTTAGAGGGTGTTTTAGGGAGGAGTACTCAATTGTATATAATTTACTTAAGGTTGTCGGGTGGGGGTTCAAAAATAATATGGTGCAATTTTGGATCCCTAAACATAGGATGTCTAGAAGCAATCCCAAAAATAGAGAGGCATGTTGCGAGGCACTTACAGGGTTCTTTAGGGAGGTGTCCTTGATTTATATATAATTTACTTATGATTTTAGGGTGTTTTTGGGAGGCAATGGCGAGGCTCTTAGACGGTGTTTTTAGGAGGAATACACGATTATGTATAATTTAGTTAAGGTTATCGGGTGGGGGTTCAAACAAAATATGGAGTGGTTTTGGCTCCCAAAATATAGGGACTCTAGTAGCAATCCCAACAAAGAGCAAGCATATTGTGATGCTCTTAGATGGTATTTTAGGGAGGAGTGTACGATAATATATAATTTATTTATGGTTGTCGGGTGGGGGTTCAAAAAAAATATAGAGCAGTTTTGACTCCCTAAATATAGGGAGTCTAGTAGCAATCCTAAAAATAGAGAGCATATTGTGAGGCTATTAGAGGGTGTTTTTAGGAGGAATGCTCGATTGTATATAATTTACTTACGGTTATCGGGTGGGGATTCAAAAAAAATATGAAGCAGTTTTGGCTCCCTAAATATAGGGAGTTTAGTAGCAATTCCAAAAATAAAGAGCATATTAGGCTCTTAGATGGTGTTTTATGGAGGAGTACTCGATTGTAGATAATTTACTTAAGGTTGTAGGGTAGGGCTTAAAAAAAATATGGAACGGTTTTGGCTCCCTAAATATAGGGAGCCTAGTTGTAATCCCAAAAATAGTGAGGCATATTACGAGGCTCTTAGCGGGTGTTTTAGGGGGGAGCACTTGATTTATATATAATTCACTTATGATTTTAGGGTATTTTTGGGAGGCAAAGGCTAGGCTCTTAGTGGGTGTTTTTGGGAGGAATGCTCGATTGTGTATAATTTGCTTAAGGTTATCGAGTGGGGGTTTAAACAAAAATATGGGGCTATTTTGGCTCCCTAAATATAGGGAGTCTCCATAAATTTAGGGAGTCTAGTAGCAATCCTAAAAAATAGAGAGCCTATTGTGAAGTTCTTAAAAAGTGTTTTAGGGAGAAGTGCTCGATTATATATAATTTAGTTAAGGTTATCAGGTGGGGGTTCAAAAAAAATATAGAGCGGTTCTGGCCCCTTAAATATAGGGAGTCTAGTAGCAATCTAAAAAATTAAGAGCATATTATTAGGCTATTAGAGGGTATTTTTGGGAGGAATGCTCGATTGTATATAATTTACTTAAGGTTGTTGGGTGGGGGTTCAAAAAAAATATGGATTGGTTTTGGCTCCCTAAATATGGGGAGTCTAGTAGCAATCCTTAAAATAGAGTGCATATTACGAGGCCATTAGAGTGTGTTTTTTAGAGGAATGCATGATTGTATGTAATTTAGTTAAGGTTTTGGGTGGGGGTTCAAAAAAAATATAGAGCGATTTTGGCTCCATAAATATAGGGAGTCTAATAGCAATCCCAAAAATAAAGAGTATATTAGGCTCTTAGAGGGTGTTTTAGGGAGGAATGCTTGATTGTTTGTAATTTACTTAAGGTTATCGGGTACGGGTTCAAAAAAAATATGGAGCGATTTTGGCTCCATAAATATAGGAGTCTAGTAGCAGTCCCAAAAGTAGAGAGGCAAGTTGCGAGGCTCTTAGTGGGTGTTTTTGGGAGGCAATGGCGAGGCTCTTAGAGGGTGTTTCAGGGAGGAATGCTCAATTGTGTATAATTTACTAAAGGTTATCGGGTCGGGGTTTAAACAAAATATGGAGCAGTTTTGGCTTCGTAAATATAGGGACTCTAGTAGCAATCCCAAAAAATAGAGAGCATATTGTCAAGCTCTTAGAGGGTGTTTCAGGGAAGAGTGCTCAATCGTATATAATTTACTTAAGGTTATCGGGTGGGGGTTAAAAAAAAATATGGAGTGGTTTTGGCTCCTTAAATATATGGAGTCTAGTAGCAATCCTTAAAATAGAGATGCATATTGTGTGCCTCTTAGAGGGTGTTTTTGGGAGGAGCGATAGATTTATATATAATTTACTTATGATTTTTGGGTATTTTTGGGAGACAAAGGCAAAGCTTTTAGAGGATGTTTTTGGGAGGAATGCTCGATTGTATATAAATTTCTTATGGTTGACGGGTGGGGGTTTAAAAAAAATATGGAGTGATTTCAGCTTCCTAAATATAGGAAATCTAGTAGCAATCCCAAAAATATAGAGTATATTACCAAGCTCTTAGAGGGTGTTTTAGGAAGGTGTGCTCGATTGTATAAAATTTATATAAGGTTGTCGGGTGGGTGTTCAAAAAAAATATGGAGTAGTTTTGGCTCCCTAAATATAGGGAGTCTAGTAGCAATCCCAAAAATAGAAAGGCATATTGCGAGTCTCTTAGAGGGTGTCTTAGGGAGGAGTACTTGATTTATATATAATTTATTGTTTACTTTAGGGTATTTTTGGGAGGTAATGGCGAGGCTCTTAGAAGGTATTTTTGAGAGGAATGCTCGATTGTATATAATTTACTTAAGGTTGTCGGGTGTGGGTTCAAAAAAAATATAGAGCAGTTTGGCTCCCTAAATATAGGAAGTCTAGTAGTAATCCTAAAAATAGAGAGCATATTGCGAGTCTCTTCGAGGGTGCTTTAGGGAGGAGTGCTCGATTGTATATAATTAACTTAACGTTATCGGGTGGGGGTTCAAAAAAAATATGGGACGATTTTAGCTTCCTAAATATAGGGAGACTAGTAATAATCCCAAAAATAGAGAGCATATTACGAGGCCCTTAGAGGGTGTTTTAGGGAGGAGTGCTCGATTGCATATAATTTATTTAAGGTTGTTAGGTGGGGGTTAAAAAAAAATACGGAGCGATTTTGGCTCCCTGAATATAGGGAGTCTAGTGGGAATCCCAAAAATAAAGAGCATATTGTTAGGCTATTAGAGGGTGTTTTTAGGAGGAATACTCGATTTTAAATAATTTTCATAAGATTATTGGGTGGGGGTTCAAAAAAAATAGAGAGCATATTAGGCTCTTAGAGGGGATTTTATAACGGAGTTCTCGATTGTATATAATTTACTTAAGGCTGTCGGGTGGGGGTTCAAAAACAATATGGTTCAATTTTGGCTCCATAAATATAGGGAGTCTAGTAGTAATCCCAAAAATAGAGAAGCATATTGTGAGGCTCTTAGAGGGTGTTTTAGGGAAGAGTGCTTGATTTATATATAATTTACTTATGACTTTAGGGTGTTTTTTGGTTGCAATCGCGAGGCTCTTAGGGAGTGATTTTAGGAGAAATGCTCGATTGTGTATAATTTAGTTAAGTTTGTCGGGTGGGGGTTCAAAGAAAATATAGAACGGTTTTTGCTCCCTAAATATAGGGAGTCTAGTAGCAATTCCAAAAAATAGAGAGCATATTGTGAGGCTCTTAGAAGGTATTTTAGGGAGAAGTGCTCGATAGCATATAATTTACTTAAGGTTATCGGATGGGGGTTTAGAAAAAATATGGAGCGATTTTGGCACCTTTAATATAGGGAGTTTAGTAGCAATCCCAAAAATAGAAAGCATATTGCAAGGCTATTAGAGGGTGTTTTTTGGAGGAATGCTTGATTGTATATAATTTACTTAAGGTTGTCGGGTGGGGGTTCAAAAAAATATGGAGCGGTTTTGGCTCCCTAAATATAGGAAGTCTAGTAGCAATTCAGAAAATAGAGAGCATATTTGGCTCTTAGAGCGTGTTTTAGGAAGGAGTGCTCGATTGTATATAATTTAGTTAAGGTTATTGAGTGGTCTTCAAAAAAAAAATATAGCGATTTTGGCTCCCTAAATATAGGGTGTCTAGTAGTAATCCCAAAAATAATGAGGCATATTATGAGGATCTTAGAGGATATTTTAGGGGGGAGTGCTTGATTTATATATAATTCACTTATAATTTTAGGGTGTTTTAGAGAGGCAATGGTGAGGCTCTTAAAGGGTGTTTTATGGAGTAATGCTCGATTGTGTTTTATTTACTTAAGGTTGTCGAGTTAGGGTTCAAGCAAAATATAGAACTGTTTTGGCTCCCTAAATATAGGGAGTCTAGTAGTAGTCCCAAAAAATAGAGAGCATATTGCGAGGCTCTTAGAGAGTATTTTAGAGAGGAGTACTCGATTGTATATAATTTAATTAATGTTTTCGGGTATGGGTTCAAAAAAAATATAGAGCAGTTTTGGCTCCTTAAATATAGGGAAAAAAGTAGCAATCCCAAAAATAAAGAGGTATATTGCAAGGTTCTTAGAGGGTATTTTAGGGAGGTGTGCTTGATTTATATATAATTTATTTAAGATTTTAGGGTGATGAGGCTCTTAGAGGGTGTGTTTTGGAGGAACACTCGATTGTATATAATTTACTAAAGGTTGTCGGATGGGGGGGTCAAAATAAATATAGAGTGGTTTTGGCTTCCTAAGTATAGGAAGTCTAGTAGCAATCCAAAAAATAGAAAGCATATTGCGAGGCTCTTAGAAAGTTTTTAGGAAAGAGTGCTCGATTGTATATAATTTAGTTATGATTATCGGCTAGGAGCCTTGAGAAATTGGGAGCGATTTTTGCTCCCCAAATATAGGGCGTCTAGTAGCGATCCCAAAAATAAAGATGCAATGGCGAGGCTCATATAAGGAATTTTTGGAATGAATGCTCGATTATTTATAATTTACTTAAGGTTGGCGGGTAGGGGTTCAAAAAAAATATGGAGCAGTTTTGGCTCCCTAAATATAGGGAGCCTTGTAGATATCCCAAAAATAGAGAGCATATTGCGAAGCTCTTAGTTGGTGTTTTAGGGAGGAGTGCTCAATTGTATATAATTTGCTTAAGGATATCGGGTTGGTATTCAAAAACAATATGCAGCGATTTTGGTTACCTAAATATAAGGAGTCTAATAGCAATCCAAAAAATATAAAGGCATACTGTGAGGCTGTTAGAGGGTGTTTTAGGAAGGTGTGCTTGATTTATATATAATTACTTATGATTTTAGAGTATTCTTGGGAGGCAATGGCGAGGCTGTTAGAGGGTGTTTTTGGGAGAAATACTCGATTGTTTATAATTTACTTAAGGTTGCCAGGTGGGTGTTCAAAAAAAATATAGAGCGGTTTTGGCTCTATAAATATAGGGAATCTAATAGCAATCCCAAAAATAAAGAGCATATTGCGAGGCTCTTAGAGGGTATTTTAGGGAGGAGTGCTCAATTGTATATAAATTACTTAGGTTTTAGGGTGGGGGCTCAAATAAAATATGTATCGGTTTTGCCTCCCTAAATATATGGAGTCTAGTAGCAATCACAAAAATAAAGAGCATATTGCGATGCTGTTAGATTGTGTTTTTGGGAGGTCTACTCAATTATAGATAATTTACTTAAGGTTGTTGGGTGGGGATTAAAAAAAAATATGGAGCAGTTTTGGCTTTCTAAATATTGGGAGTCTAATAGCAATCCTAAAAATAGAGAGGCATATTACGAGGCTCTTATAAGGTGTTTTAGGGAGGAGTGCTTTATTTATATATAATTTTTTTATAATTTTTGGGTATTTTTGAGAGGCAATGGCGAGGCATTTAGAGGGTGTTTTTGGGAGGAATGCTCGATTATATATAATTTACTTAAGGTTGAAGGGTAGGGGTTCAAGAAAAATATAGAGCGGTTTTGGTTCCCTAAATATAGGGAGTCTAGTAGCAATCCCAAAAATAAAGAGCATATTGTGTGGCTTTTAGATGGTGTTTTAGGGAGAAGAGCTCTATTGTATATAATTTACTTAAGGTTATCGGGTAGGCATTCAAAAAAATTATGGAACTGTTTTGGCTACCTAAATATAGGGAGTCTAGATGCAATCCCAAAAATAGAAAAGCATATTGCGAGGCTCTTATAGGGTATTTAAGGAAGGAGTGCATGATTTATATATAATTTACTTATGATTTTAGGATATTTTTGGGAGGCAATGGCTATGCTCTTAGAGGGTATTTTTGGGATGAATGCTCGATTGTATATAATTTACTTAAGGTTATCGAATGGGGGTCCAAAAAAAATATGGAGCGGTTTTGGCTCACTAAATATAGGGAGTCTAGTAAAATTCCCAAAAATATAGAGTATATTACCAAGCCCTTAGAGGGTATTTTAGGAAGGTGTGCTCTATTATATATAATTTACTTAAGGTTGTTGGGTGGGCGTTCAAAATAAATATGTAGCGATTTTGGCTCCCTAAATATAGGGAGTCTAGTAGCAATCCCAAAAATAGAAGGACATATTGCGAGTCTCTTAGAGGGTTTTTTTGGGAGGAGTGTTTTATTTATATATAATTTACTTTTTATTTTAGTATATTTTTGGGAGGCAATGACGAGGCTCTTAGGGGGTGTTTTTGGAAAGAATGCTCGATTGTATATAATTTACTTAATGTGGTTTGGTGGGGGTTCAAAAAAAATATAGAGTAGTTTTGGCTCCCTAAATATAGGGAGTCTAGTAGTAATCCCAAAAATAGAGAGCATATTGTGAGTCACTTAGAGGGTGTTTTAGGAAGGAGTACTCAATTATATATAATTCAATTAAGCTTAACGGGTGGGGTTTAATAAAAAATATGAGGCAATTTAGGCTCTCTAAATATATAGAGTCTAGAAGCATTCCCAAAAATAGAGAGTATATTGCGAGGCTCTTAAAGGGTGTTTTAGGGAGAAGTGCTTGATTTTATATAATTTACTTAAGGTTATCGGGTGGAGGCTCAAAGAAAATATGGAGCAGTTTTGGCTCCCTAAATATAGGGAGTTTAGTAGCAATCCCAAAAATAGAGATCATATTACGAGGCTATTAGAGGGTTTTTTTAGGAGGAATACTCAATTATATATAATTTACTTAAGATTATCGGGTTGGGGTTCAAAAAAAATATAGAGCAGTTTTGGCTCCCTAACTATAGGGAGTCTAGTAGTAATCCCAAAAATTGATGGCATATTTGGCTCTCAGAGGATGTTCACTCGATTGTATATAATTTACTTAAGGTTGTCAGGTCAGAGTTCAAAAAAAATATGTAGTTTTGGCTCCCTAAATATAAGGAGTATAGTTACAATCCCAAAAATAGATAGGCATATTGTGAGGCTCTTAATAGTGTTTTAGGGAAGAGTGCTTGATTTATATATAATTTACTTATAATTTTAGGATGTTTTTGGGAGGCAATAGCGAGGCTCTTAGAGGGTATTTTTGGGAGGAATGCTCGATTATGTATAATTTACTTAAGGATCATGGGTTGGGGTTCAAACAAAATATAGAGTGGTTTTGGCTCCCTAAATATAGGGAGTCTAGTAGAAATCCCAAAAAATAGAAAGCATATTACGAGGCTCTTAGAGAGTGTTTTAGGGAGGAGTGCTCGATTGTATATAATTTCCTTAAGGTTGTTGGGTGGGGGTTCAAAACAAATATGAAGCAGTTTTGGCTCCATAAATATAGGGAGTCTAGTAGCAATCCCAAAAATAGAGAGCATATTGCAAGGCTCTTAGAGGGTGTTTTAGGGAGGAGTGCTCGATTGTATATAATTTACTTAAGGTTATCCGATGGGGGTTCAAAAAAAATAAAGAGAGGTTTTGGTTTCCTAAATAAAGTGAGTCTAGTAGCAATCCCTAAAATATAGAGCATATTGCGAGACTTTAAGAGGATATTTTAGGGAGGAGTGCATCATTTATATATACTTAACTTAAAATTTAAGGTATTTTTAGGAGATAATGGCGAGGCTCTTAGAGGGTATTTTTGGGAGGTCTACTCAATTGCATATAATTTACTAAAGATTATCGGGTGGGGGTTAAAAAAATATATAGTGCAATTTTGGCTTCCTAAATATAGGGAGTTTAGTAGCAATCCCAAAAATATAGAGCATATTGTAAGGCTCTTAAAAAGTGTTTTAAGGAGGAGTGCTCGATTGTATATAATTTAGTTATGATTATTGGGTAGGAGCCTTGAGAAATTGGGAGAGATTTTGGCTCACCAAATATATGGAGTCTAGTAGCGATCCCAAAAATAAAGAGGCAATGGCGAGGCTTAAATAATATGTTTTTAGGAAGAATACTCGATTGTATATAATTTACTTAAGGTTGGCAAGTGGGGATTTAAAAATAATATAGAACGATATTTGCTCCTTAAATATAGGGAGTCTAGTAGCAATCCTAAAATAAAAAGCATATTACGAAGCTCTTAGAAGCTGTTTTTAAGAGGAGTGCTCGATTGTATATAATTTATTTAAGGTTTTCTGGTAGGCATTCAAAAAAAATATAGAGCGGTTTTGGCTACGTAAATATAGGGAGTCTAGTAGTAATCCCAAAAATAGAAAGGTATTTTGTGAGGCTCTTAGAGGGTGTTTTAGGAAGGAGTGCTTGATTTATATATAATTTACTTATGATTTTAGGGTGTTTTTTAGAGGCAATGGTGAGACTATTAAAGGGTGTTTTTGGGAGAATTACTCGATTGTATATAATTTACTTAAGATTATTGGGTGAGGGTTTAAAAAAAATATAGAGCGGTTTTGGCTTCATAAATATAGGAAGTCTACTAGCTATCCCAAAAATATAGAGCATATTGCGAGGCTCTTAGAGGGTGTTTTACGGTGGAGTGCTCGATATTATATAATTCACATAAGGTTATCTGGTGGGTGTTCAAAAAAAATATAGAGTGGTTTTGCCTCCCTAAATATAGGGAGTCTAGTAGCAATCCCAAAATAGGGAGCATATTATGAGGCTATTAGATGGTGTTTTAGGGTAGAATTCTCAATTTTATATAATTTATTTAAGGTTGTTGGGTGGGGGTTCAAAAAAAATATGGAGTTATTTTGGCTCCCTAAATATAGGAAGTCTAGTAGTAATCCCAAAAATATATAGCATATTGTGAGGCCCTTAGAGGGTGTTTTGGGGATGAGTGATCGATTGTATATAATTTACTTAAGGCTGTCGAGTGGAGGATCAAAAAAAATATCGAGCTATTTTTGCTCCCTAAATATAGGGAATCTCGTATCAATCCCAAAAATAGAGAGGTATATTGTGAGGCACTTAGAGGGTTTTTTAGGGAGGAGTGCTTGATTTATATATAATTTACTTATGATTTTAGGGTGTTTTTGGGTGGCAATAGCGAGGCTCTTAGATGGTGTTTTTAGGATGAATGCTCGATAATGTAAAATTTACTTAAAGTTGTCAGATGGGGGTTCAAACAAAATATGGACTGGTTTTGGCTCCCTAAATATAAGGAGTCTAGTAGCAATCCCAAAAAATAGGAAGCATATCCCAAGAAGCTTAGATTGTTTTTTAGGGAGAAGTGCTCAAATATATATAATTTACTTAAGGTTGTCAGTTGGGGGTTCAAAAAAATATGGTGTTATTTTGGCTCCTTAAATATAGGGTGTCTAGTAACAATCCTAAAAAAAGAGAGGTATATTGCAAGACTCTTTAAGGGTGTTTAGGAAAGGAGTGCTTGATTTATATATAATTTACTTATTATTTTTGTGTATTTTTGGGAGGTAATGGCGAGGCTCTTAGAGGGTGTTTTTGGAGGGAATACTCGATTGTATATAATTTACTTAAGGTTGTCGGTGGGGGTTCAAAAAAAATATGGAGCATTTTTTGCTCCCTAAATATAGGGAGTCTAGTAGAAATCCCAAAAATAGATAGCATATTACCAGGCTATTAGAGGGTGTTTTAGAAAGGAGCGCTCAATTGAATATAATTTACTTAAGATTATTGGGTGGGTGTTTAAAAAAAATATGGAGTGGTTTTGTCTCCCTAAATATAGGGAGTCTAGAAGCAATCCCAAAAATAGAAAGGCATATTCCGAGTCTCTTAGATTTAGGGAGGAGTGCTTAATTTATATATAATTTACTTATGATTTTAGGGAGTTTTTTTGAGGAAATGGCGAGACTCTTAGAGGGTATTTTTGGGAGGAATAATCGATTGTATATAGAGTGGTTTTGGCTCACTAAATATAGGGAGTCTAGCAGTAATCCAAAAAATAAAGAGCATATTGTGAGTCTTTTAGAGGGTATTTTAAGGAGGAGTGCTTGATTGTATATAATTCACTTAAGGTTGTCGGGTAGGGGTTTAAAAAAAATAAAGGGCTGTTTTTGCCCCCTTAATATAGGGAGTCTAGTAGCTATCACAAAAATAGAGAGCATATTGTGAGACTTTTAGAGGGTATTTTAGAGAGGAGTGCTCGATTGTATATAATTTACTTAAGGTTGTCAGCTGGGCATTCAAAAAAAAAATGGAGTAGTTTT
Source organism: Chamaelirium japonicum (assembly GCA_947650365.1). NCBI lineage: Eukaryota > Viridiplantae > Streptophyta > Magnoliopsida > Liliales > Melanthiaceae > Chamaelirium > Chamaelirium japonicum. The sequence goes on from OX393560.1 coordinate 4,237,313, forward strand.
TCTTACCAAAATATTGGGAGTCTAGTTGCAATCCCAAAAATAGAAAGGCATTTTGCGAGGCTCTTATAGGGTAATTTTGGGAGGAGTGCATGATTTATATATAATTTATTTATGATTTTAGGATATTTTTAGGAAGCAATGGTGAGGATCTTAGACGGTATTTTTGGGATGAATACTCGATTGTACATAATTTACTTAAGGTTGTAGGGTGGGGGTGTAGTAGGGTTTTAGAGGGAGTCTAGTAGTAATCGCAAAGATAGAGAGCATATTACTAGGCTTTTAGAGGGTGTTTTAGGTAGGAGTGCTCGATTGGATATAATTTACTTAAAGTTGTCGGGTGTGCGTTCAAAAAAAATATGGAGCGGTTTTGGCTCCTTAAATATAGGAATTCTAGTAGCAATCCCTAAAGTAGAAAGGCATATTGTGGGTCTCTTAGAGGGTATTTTAGGGAGTACTTGATTTATATATAATTTACTTATGATTTTAGGGTGATTTTAGGAGGCAATAGCGAGACTCTTAGATGGTATTTTTAGGAGGAATGCTCGATTATATATAATTTACTTAAGGTTGTCGGGTGGGGGTACAAAACAAATATGGAGTGGTTTTGGCTCCCTATATATAGGGAGTCTAGTGGCAATCCCAAAAATAGAGAGCATATTGTGAGTCTTTTAGTGGGTGTTTTAGGGAGGAGTGCTCGATTGTATATAATTTACCTAAGGTTGTCAAGTGGGGGTTCAAAAAATATATGGAGTAGTTTTGGCTTCCTATATATAGGGAGTCTAGTAGCAATCCCAAAAATAGAGAGCATAATGTGAGGCTATTATAGGGTGTTTTTAGGAGGAATGGTCGATTATATATAATTTACTTAAGGTTGTTTGGTGGGGGTTCAAAAAAAATATGGTGCGGTTTTGGCTCCCGAAATATAGGGAGTCTAGAAGCAATCCAAAAAATAGAGAACATATTACCAGGCTCTTAGAGGGTATTTTAGGAATGAGTGCTCGATTATATATAATTTATTTAAGGTTGTCGAGTGGGCGTTCAAAAATATTATGGTCCGGTTTTGGCTCCCTAAATATAGGGAGTCTAGTAGCAATCCCAAAAATAGAAATGCATATTGTGAGTCTGTTAGAGGGTGTTTTAGGGAGGTATGCTTGATTTATAAATAATTTAATTATGATTTTAGGGTGTTTTTGGGAGGTAATAACGAGGCTCTTAGAGGGTATTTTTAGGAGAATGCTCCATTTTATATAATTTACTTAAGGTTGTCGGGTGCGGGTTCAAAAAAAATATAGAGCGGTTTTGGCTCCCTAAATATAGGAAGTCTAGTAGCAATCCCAAAAATAGAGAGCATATTGTGAGTATCTTAGATTGTATTTTAAGAAGAAGTGATTGATTGTATATAATTTATTTAAGGTTGTCGGTTGAGAGGTTCAAAAAAAATATAGGGTGGTTTTGGCTACCTTATTATAGGGAGTCTAGTAGAATTCACAAAAATAGAGTGCATATTGTGAGACTTTTAGAGGGTGTTTTAGAGAGGAGTGCTTGATTGTATATAATTTACTTAAGGTTATCGGGTGGGTATTTAAAAAAATATTGAGTGGTTTTGGCTACCTAAATATATAAAGTCTAGTTGTAATCCCAAAAATAGAAAGGCATATTGTGAGGCTCTTATTGGGTATTTTAGGGAGGAGTGCGTGATTTATATATAATTTATTAATGATTTTAGGATATTTTTAAGAGGTAATTGTGAGGATCTTAGTTGGTGTTTTTGGGAAGAATGCTCGATTGTACATAATTTACTTAAGTTTATCGGGTGGGGGTTAAAAAAAATATGGAGCAGTTTTGGCTCCCTAAATATAGGGAGTCTAGTAGCTATCCTAAAATTAGAGAGCTTTTTACCAGGCTCTTAAAGGGTGTTTTAGGAAGGAGTGCTCGATTGTATATAATTTTCTTAAGGTTATTGGGTGGGCATTCAAAAAAAATATGGATTGGTTTTGACTCCCTAAATATAGGGAGTCTAGAAGCAATCCCAAAAATAGAAAGGCATAATATGAGTCTTTTAGAGGGTATTTTAGGACGTAGTGCTTGATTTATATATAATTTACTTAAGAATTTAGGTTATTTTTAGGAGGCAATAAAGAGACTCTTAGAGGGTGAATTTGGAAAGAATGCTCGATTGTATATAATTTACTTAAGGCTGTCAGGTGGGGGTTCAAAAAAAATATAAAGTGGTTTTGGCTCCCAAAATATATGGAGTCAAGTAGCAATCCTAAAAATAGAGGGCAAATTATGAGCCTTTTAGAGGGTATTTTAGGAAGGAGTGCTCGATTATATATAATTCACTTAAGGTTGTCGGGTGGGGATTAAACAAAAATATAGGGCGGTTTTAGCTTCCTAAATATAGGGAGTCTAGTAGCAATCCCAAAAATAAAGATCATATTACGAGGCTCTTAGAGGGTGTTTTAGGGAGGAGTGCTCGATTGTATATAATTTAACTAAGGTTATCAGGTAGGGGTTCAAAAAAAATATAGAGTAATTTTGGTACCCTAAATATAGGGAGTCTAGTAGCAATCCAAAAAATAAAGAGCATATTGCGAGGCTATTAGAATATATTTTAAGGAAGAATGCTCGATTGTATATAATTTACTTAAGGTTGTCGGGTTGGGGTTCAAAAAAAATATAGAGAGGTTTTGGCTCCCTAAATATGGGGAGTCTAGTAGCAATCCCAAAAATAGAGTGCATATTACAAGGCTCTTAGAGGGTGTTTTAGAAAGGATTGCTCGATTATATATAATTTACTTAAGGTTGTCAGGTTGGTGTTCAAAAAAAATATGGAACAATTTTGGCTCCCTAAATATATGGAGTCTAGTAGTAATCCCAAAAATAGAAAGACATATTGCGAGTCTCTTAGAGGGTGTTTTAGGAAGAAGTGCTTGATTTATATATAATTTATTTATGATTTTAGGGTGTTTTCTAGAGGCAATAGCGAGGCTGTTTGATGGTGTTTTTGGAAGGAATCCTCGATTGTATATAATTTACTTAAGGTTATCAGTTATGGGTTCAAAAAAAATATTGAGCGGTTTTATCTCCCTAAATATAGGGAGTCTAGTAGCAATCCCAAAAATTGAGAGCATATTATGAGACTTTTAGAAGGTATTTTAGGGAGAAGTGCTCGATTATATATAATTTAATTAAGGTTGTTAGGTGGGCATTCAAAAAAAAATAGAGCCGATTTGGCTACCTAAATATAGGGAGTCTTGTTGTAATCCTAAAAATAGAAAGGCATATTGTGAGGCTCTTATTGGGTATTTTAGGGATGAGTCCATCATTTATATATAATTTACTTTTAGAAGGCAATAGTGAGACTCTTAGAGGGTGTTTTAGGGATGAATGTTCGATTATACATAATTTACTTAAGGTTGTCGGGTGGGGGTTTAAATAAAATATGGAGTGGTTTTCGCTCCCTAAATATAAGGAGTCTAGTCGCAATCCCAAAAGTAGATATTATATTACCTGGCTCTTAGAGGGTATTTTAGGAAGGATTACTCGATTATATATAATTTACTTAAGGTTGTTGGGTGGGGATTCAAAAAAAATATGGGACGATTTTGACTTCCTTAATATCGGGAGTCTAGTAGTAATCCCAAAAATAGAGAGCATATTTTGAGTCCCTTAGAGAAAGTTTTAAGGAGGAGTGTTCGATTATATATAATTCACTAAAGGTTGTTGGGTGGGGGTTTAAAAAAAATATAGGGGGGTTTTGGCACCCTTAATATAGCGAGTCTAGTAGCAATCACAACAATAGAGGGCATATTGTGAGACTTTTAGAGGGTGTTTTAGAAAGGAGTGCTCGATTGTATATAATTTACTTAATGTTATCGGGTGGGTATTTAAAAAAAATATACTACAGTTTTGGCTACCTAAATATAGGGAGTCTAGTTGCAATCCTAAAAATAGAAAGGTATATTGCAAGCCTCTTATAGGGTATATTAGGGAGGAGTGCGTGATTTGTATATAATTTACTTATAATTTTAGGATATTTTTAGGAGGCAATGGAGAGGCTCTTAAAGGTTATTTTTGGGATAAATGCTCGATTGTACATAATTTACTTAAGGTTGTCGGGAGGGGGTTAAAAACAAATATTGAGCGGTTTTGGCTCTATTAATATAGGGAATTTAGTAGCAATCCCAAAAATAAAGAGCATATTACCAGGCCCTTAGAGGGTGTTTTAGGAAGGAGTGCTCGATTGTATATAATTTACTTAAGGTTATCGGGTGGGCATTTAAAAAAAATATAGAGCAGTTTTGGATCCTTAAATATAGGGAGTCTAGTAGCAATCCCAAAAATAGAAAGGCATAATGCGAGTTTCTTAGAGGGTGTTTTCGAGAGGAGTGCTTGATTTATATATAATTTATATATGATTTTAGGGTGTTTTTAGGAGGCAATGGGGAGGCTCTTAGAGGGTGTTTTCGGGAGGAATGCTCGAATGTATATAATTTAGTTAACTTTGGTGGGTGGGGGTTGAAAAAATATATGAGTGATTTTGGCTCCCTAAATATAGGGAGTCTAGAAGCAATCCCAAAAATAGAGAGCATATTGTAAGACTTTTAGAGCGTGTTTTAGGGTAGTGTCCTCGATTGTATATAATTCACTTAAGGTTATCGGGTAGGGGTTCAAAAAAAATATAGGGTAGTTTTGGCTCTTTAAATATAGGGAGTCTTGTAATATTCCCAAAAATAGAGAGCATAATGTGAGGCTCATAGAGGGTATTTTAGGGAGGAGTACTCGATTGTATATAATTTAATTAAGGTTATCGGGTGGGGGTTCAAAAAAAATATAGAGCGATTTTAGCTCCCTAAATGTAGTGAGTCTAGTAGCAATCCCAAAAATAGAGAGCATATTGCGAGGCTATTAGAGGGTGTTTTTAGGAGGAATGCTCGATTGTATATAATCTACTTAAGGTTATCGGGTAGGGGTTCAAAGAAAATATAGAGCGGTTTTGGCTCCCTAAATTTAGAGAGTCTCGTAGCAATCCAACAAATAGACTGCATATTACCAGGCTCTTAGAGGGTGTTTTAGAAAGGATTGCTCAATTGTATATATTTTACTTAAGGTTATCGGGTGGGTGTTCAAAAAAATTATGGAGCAGTTTTGGCTCCCTAAATATAAGGAGTCTAGTTACAATCCCAAAAATAAAAAGGCATATTGCGAGTCTCTTAGAGGATATTTTAGGGAGGAGTGCTTGATTTATATATATTTTTTTATAATTTTATAGTGTTTTTGGGAGGCAAAGGCAAGGCTCTTAGAGGATATTTTTGGGCGAAATACTCGATTTTATATAATTTAGTTAAGGTTGTCGGGTGAGGGTTCAAAAAAAATACGGAGCAGTTTTGGCTCCCTAAATATAGGGAGTCTAGTAGCAATATCAAAAATAGAAAGCATATTGCAAGTCTCTTAGAGGGTATTTTATGGAAGAGTGCTCGATTGTATATAATTTACTTAAGGTTGTTGGGTGGGGGTTCAAAAAAAATATGGGATGATTTTTGCTCCCTTAATATTGGGAGTCTAGTAGCAATCATAAAAATAGAGAGCATCTTGCGAGACTTTTAGAGGGTGTTTTAGGGAGGAGGGCTCGATTGTATATAATTTACTCAAGGTTATCGGGTGGGCATTCAAAAAAAATATGGAGCTGATTTGGCTACCTAAATATAGGGAGTCTTGTTGCAATCCCAAAAATAGAAACACATATTGTGAGTCTCTTAGAGAGTGTTTTATGGAGGATTGCTTGATTTATATATAATTTACTTATGATTTTAGGGTATTTTTAGGAGGCAATAGCTAGGCTCTTAGAGGGAGTTTTTGGAAGGAATGTTTAATAGTATATAATTTACTTAAGATTATTATGTGGGGGTTCAAAAAAAATATGAAGCGGTTTTGACTTCCTAAAAATAAGGAGTCTAGTAGCAATCCCAAAAATAAAGGGCATATTATGAATCTTTTAGATGGTGTTTCAGGGAGGAGTGCTTGATTGTATATAATTCACTTAAGGTCATAGGGTGGGGGTTCAAAAAAAATATGGTGTAGTTTTGGCTCCCTAAATATAGGGAGTCTAGTAGCAATCCTAAAAATAGTGAGCATATTGTAAGGCTCTTAGAGGGTGTTTTAGGGAGTAGTGCTCGATTGTATATAATTTACCTAAGGTTGTCGAGTGGGGGTTCAAAAAAATAATGGATTGGTTTTGGCTCCCTAAATATGGAGTCTAGTAGCAATCCCAAAAATAGGAAGCATATTACGAGGCTATTAGAGGGTATTTTTAGGAGGAATGCTCCATTGTATATAATTTACTTAAGGTTGTCGTGTGGGGATTAAATAAAATATAGAGCAATTTTGGCTCCCTAAATATTGGGAGTCTAGTAGCAATCCCAAAAATAGAGAGCATATTACCAGGCTCTTAGAAGGTCTTTTAGGAAGGAGTGCTCGATTTAGGGAGGTGTGCTTGATTTATATATAATTTACTTATGCTTATAGGGTGTTTTTGGGTGGCAATGGCAAGGCTCTTAGAGGGTGTTTTTGGGAGGAATGCTCGATTGTATATAATTTACTTAAGGTTATAGGGTGTGGGTTAAAAAAAAATATGGTGCAGTTCTGGCTCCCGAAATATAGGAAGTCTAGTAGATATCCTAAAAATAGAAAGCATATTGCGAGTCTCTTAGAAGGTGTTTTAAGGAGGAGTGCTCGATTGTGTATAATTCACTTAAAGTTGTCGGGTGGGGGTTTAAAAAAAAATATGGGGCAGTTTTGGCTCCCTTAATATAGGGAGTCTAGTAGCAATCAAAAAAATAGAAAGCATATTATGAGACTTTTAGAGGGTGTTTTAGGAAGGAGTGCTCAATTATATATAATTTACTTAAGGTTGTCGGGTGTGCATTCAAAAAATATATGGGGCAGTTTTGGCTTCCTAAATTTAGGGAGTCTAGTACCAATCCACAAAATAGAAAGGCATATTACGAGTCTCTTAGTGGGTGTTTTAGGGAGGAGTGCTTAATTTATATATAATTTACTTATGATTTTAGGGTGTTTTTAGGAGGCAATGACGAGTCTCTTAGAGGGCATTTTTAGGAGGAATGCTCGATTGTATATAATTTACTTAAGGTTATCGGGTCAGGGTTCAAAAAAAATATGGAGCGGTTTTGACTCCATAAATATAGGGAGTCTAGTTGCAATCCCAAAAATAGAGATCATATTGCGAGTCTTTTAGAGGGTGTTTTAGGGAGGAGTGCTCGATTGTATATAATTTACCTAATGATGTCGAGTGGGGATACAAAAAAATATGGAGTGCTTTTGAATCCCTAAATATAGGGAGTTAGAAGCAATCCCAAAAATAGAGAGCATATTGCTAGGATATTAGAGGGTATTTTTAGGATAAATGCTCGATTGTATATAATTTACTTAAGGTTATCAGGTGGGGGTTCAAAAAAAATATGGAGCTGTTGGTGTTCCCTTAATATAGGGAGTCTATTAGCAGTCCCAAAAATAGAGTACATATTGCGAGGCTATTAGAGGGTGTTTTCAGGATGGATGCTCGATTGTATATAATTTACTTAAGGTTGTTGGGTAGGTGTTCAAAAAAAATATGGATCGGTTTTGGCTCCCTAAATATAGGGACTCTAGTAGCAATCCAAAAAATAGAGAGCATATTAAGCTCTTAGAGGGTATTTTAGGGAGGAGTGCTCGATTGTATATATATAATTTAGTTAAGTTTGTCGAGTGGGGGTTCAAAAAAAATATGGAAGGTTTTAGCTCCCTCAATATAAAGAGTCTAGTAGCAATCCCAAAAATTGAGAGGCATATTACGAGGCTCTTATAGGGTGTTTAAGGGAGGAGTGCTTGATTTATATATAATTTACTTATAATTTTAGGGTGTTTTTGGGAGGCAATGGCGAGGCTCTTAGAGGGTATTTTTGGGAGAAGTACTCGATTATGTATAATTTACTTATGGTTGTCGGGTGTGGGTTCAAATAAAATATGGAGTAGTTTTAGCTCCCTAAATATAGGGAGTCTAGTAGCAATCCTAGATAATAGAGAGTATATTACGAGGCTCTTACAGAGAGTTTTAGGGAGGAGTGCTCGATTGTATATAACTTACTTAAGGTAGTCGGGTGGCGGTTCAAAAAAAATATAAATCGGTTTTGGCTCCTTAAATATAGGGAGACTAGTAGCAATCCCAAAAATAGAGAGGTATATTGCGAGGCTCTTAGAGGGTATTTTAGGGAGGAGTGCTGGATTTATATATAATTTACTTATGATTTTAGGGTTTTTTTGGAAGGTAATAACGAGGCTCTTAGAGGGTATTTTTGGGAGGAATACTCGATTATATATAATTTACTAAAGGTTACCAGGTAGGGGTTCAAACAAAATATAGAGCGATTTTGGCTCCCTAAATATAGGGAGTATAGTAGTAATCCCAAAAATATAGAGCATATTGTGAGGCTCTTAGAAAGTGTTTTAGGGAGGAGTGCTCGATATCATATAATTTGGTTATGATTATCGGGTAGGAGTCTTGTGAAATTAGGAGCGATTTTGGCTCCCCTAATATAGGGAGTCTAGTAGCAATCCCAAAAATAAGGAGGTAGTGGCAAGGCTCATATAAGGTGTTTTTGGGTGGAATACTCGATTATATATAATTTACTTAAGGTTGACGGTTGGGGGTTCAAAAAAATTATTAAATAGTTGACTTCCTAAATATATTTTGTCTAGTAGCAATCCCAAAAATAGAGAGCATATTGCGAAGCTCTTAGACATTGTTTTAGGGAGGATTGCTCAATTATATATAATTTAATTAAGGCTGTCTGGTAGGCATTCTAAAAAAATATGGAGTAGTTTTGGCTATCTAAATATATAGAGTCAAGTAGCAATCCCAAAAATAGAAAGACTTATTGCGAGGCTCTTAGAGGATTTTCTAGGGAGAAGTGCTTGATTTATATTTAATTTACTTATGATTTTAGGGTATTTTTGGGAGGCAATGGTAAGGCTCTTAGAGGATGTTTTTAGGAGGAATGCTCGATTGTATAAAATTTAATTAAGGTTGTTGGGTTGGGGTACAAAAAAAATATGGAGCAGTTTTGGCTCCATAAATATAGGGTGTCTTGTAATAATCCCTAAAATAGAAAGCAAATTACGAGGCTCTTAGGGTATATTTTAGGGAGGAGTGCTCGATTGTATATACTTAACTTAAGGTTGGCCGATAGGGGTTCAAAAAAAATATGGAGTAGTTTTGGCTCCCTAAATATTGGGAGTCAAGTAGCAATCCCAAAAATAGAGAGCATACTGGTAGGCTATTAGAGGATATTTTAGGGAAGAGTGCTCGATTGTATATAATTTACTTAAGGTTATCGGGTGGGGGTTTAAAAAAAATATGGATCAGTTTTGCCTTCCTAAATATATGGAGTCTAGTAGCAATCGTAAAAATAGAGAGCATATTGTGAAGTTATTAGATGATGTTTTTGGGAGGAATGCTCGATTGTATATAATTTACTTAAGGTTGTCGAGTAGGTGTTTAAAAAAAATATGGAGCGGTTTTGGCTCTCTAAATATAGGGAGTCTAGTAACAATCCCAAAAATAGAAAGCATATTGTGAGGCTCTTAGAGCGTGTTTTAGTGAGGAGTGCTCGATTATGTATAATTTACTTATTATTGTCGGGTGGGGGTTCAAAAAAAATATAATACAATTTTGTCTTCCTAAAAATAGGGACTCTAGTAGCAATCCGAAAAATAGAGAAGCATATTGCGAGGCTCTTAGGGGTTGTTTTAGGGAGTTCTTGATTTATAAATAATTTACTTATAATTTTAGGATGTTTTTGGGAGGTAATGGCGAGGCTCTTAGAGGTTTTTTTTGGGAGGAATGCTTGAATATATATAATTTACTAAAGGTTATTCGGTGGGGGTTTAAAAATAATATAAAGTGGTTTTGGCTCCCTAATTATAGGGAGTATAGTGGCAATCCCAAAAATAGGAAGCATATTGTGAGGCTCTTAGAAAGTATTTTAGGGAGGAGTGCTCGATTGTATATAATTTTGTTATGATTATTTTTTTTTTTTTTTGAGAACCCCTCCTAAAGGAGGGAGGGTTTGGCGGACCCCAACCAGAAGCTATTAAAAACTAAGACAGGATACCGTTACAAAAACAGAGCGCCTCCTCTTCTAGTTTATCTCGCCAAGGTACAATCCAAGCACTGAAAAGGGAGATCACCGATTGCCGTAACTTCTCCTGCCCTGCGGACTTGGCATTGAATATCCGATTATTCCGCTCTAACCAGATAACCCACACTATCGCCATGACCAAAATGTCACACGGCTTCCGGATCCTCACCGGGATTCTTCTCCTTCTCCAAGAGGTCCAAAGGCCTCTGAGAGTCCTGGGGTGCGAGGATAACCCTGCCTTACTCTCGAAGTGGTCCCATAGATGCCTGGCAAAAAGGCACCCGAGCAGCAGGTGCGAAGCCGTCTCCTCCTCTGAGGCACAGAAAGTGCAGGAAGCATCCGACACGTGGGGGTGATTCCACCACATTAAATTCGCCTTCGTCAGAATCTTATTCCTCAAGGCCAGTAGGGAGAAGATCTGAACCTTTGAGGGCGCCTTCGTCTTCCAGATAGCCTTCGACGGCCTGTGACGCTGAATCCGAGAAAGAAGATGCTCGTAGAATGATCTAACGGAGAAAACTCCAAAAGAAGTACCGCTCCACCAGACTTTATCCCGCGTCGTCCTGAAAGAAGCCGCCTGCAGAATCAAGTGAAGATCCTGCAACTCCCACCGACTTTCTTGGTCTAACGGAGCACTAAGCTTTATACGCCAACCAATAGAGCCCTGCCTCCGACATGCCTGGGAACGGACTGAAGCTCCCTTGTTCCGGGCCAAGGAGAAAAGAGTTAGAAAAAGCTGCTCCAGAGGCCTGGCCCTAAGCCAAGTATCTCTCCAAAATCTAATGTCCCTCCCATCGCCTAAAGCAAGTATAGTAGCCTCCCTGTAGAAGTCCTTGACCCGCAGAATGCCCCTCCAAAAATGAGAGATCCGGCCAGAAACTCTACCCCGAGCGTGCAGAGGAGAGAACCTCTTAAAATATCTGCCAGAATAACATCCCGCCAGGAGCCCCCAGATCCCTGCTGCAACCTCCATCACTATTTCCCCAATATCAAAATATTAAATCTGTGCAGGTCAAGAACTCCCAGACCTCCCAGTTTCTTTGGAAGACAAACCAGGTCCCATCTCATCAGATTGTATCCTCCCGCATTGGCCCCCATACCATGCCAAAGGAACGAGCACTGAATCCTGTCGATCATGTCTATCACCCAAGACGGTAGGAAGTAGAAGGACAGGTAGTAGGATATAATCGAAGATAGAACCGAATTCACCAGCACCAGTCTACCACCTGATGACAGAAATCTCCCCTTCCAACCCTCCAATCTCCTCTCGATCTTCAGAATCAGCTGCTCCCAATCCTCCCTCCGCAGGGCCTTATCACTGATAGGCAGCCCCAAGTATTTCATCGGTAAGGTAGCCTCTCTACAGTTCAAAAGTCTGGCTAAACCGCTGCCCGCATCCCCAGATCCTATGTAGTAAAGGCTGCTTTTCAGGAAATTAATCTTTAGGCCTGAAGTCAGCTCCAGCCCTTAGAGGAGAGTCTTATTAAATTGGTAACAATTTTGGATCCCCAAATATAGGGAGCCTAGTAGTGATCCCAAAAATAAGGAGGCAATAGCTAGGCTCATATAAGGTGTTTTGTGGAGGAATACTCGATTGTATATAATTTACTTAACGTTGATGGGTGTGGGTTCAAAAAAAATATGGAGCGGTTTGGGCTCCCTAATTATATAGAGTCTAGTAGCAATCCCAATAATAGAGAGCATATTGCAAAGCTCTTATAGGGTGTTTTAGGAAGGAGTGCTCGATAGTATATAATTTACTTAAGGATGTTCGGTGGGCGTTCAAAAAAAATATGGAGCGATTTTGGCTACCTAAATATATAAAGTCTAGTAGCAATCCCAAATATAGAAAGGTATATTACGAGACTCTCAGAGGGTGTTTTAGGGAGAAGTTTTTGATTTATATATAATTTATTTATGAATTTAGGGTGTTTTTGGGAGGCAATGGCGAGGTACTTAGAGGGTGTTTTTAGGAAAAAATCTAGATTATATATAATTTACTTAATGTTATCGTGTGGGGTTTCAAAAAAAAAAATGGAGCAGTTTTGGCTCCATAAATTTAAGGAGACTTGTAGCAATCGCAAAAATAGAAAGCATATTGCGAGGTTCTTAGAGGGTGTTTTAGGGAGAAGTGCTTGATTATATATAATTCACTTAAGGGTGGCCAATGGGGGTTCAAAAAAAATATGGAGTGGTTTGGGCTCCCTAAATATAGGGACACTAGTAGCAATCATAAAAATAAAGAGCATACTGCTAGGCTCTTAGAGGGTATTTTAGGGAAGAGTGCTCGATTGTATTTAATTTACTTAAGGTTGTTAGGTGGGGGTTCAAAAAAAATTGATTGGTTTTGCCTTCCTATATAAAGGAAATATAGTAGAAATTCCAAAAATAGGGAGCACATTGCGAGGCTATTAAATAATGTTTTTGGGAGGAATGCTCGATTGTATATAATTTATTTAAGGTTATCTGGTGGGGTTTCAAAAAAAATATGAAGTGGTTTTGGCTCCCTAAATATAGGGAGTCTAGTAGCAATCCTAAAAATAGAGAGCATATTGTGAGGCTTTTAGAGAGTGTTTTAGGGGGGAGTGCTCGATTGTATATAATTTATTTATGGTTGTCAGGTGGGGGTTCAAAAAAAATATAGAGCGATTTTGTCTCCCTAAATATAGGGAGTCTAGTAGCAATCCCAAAATTAGAGAGGCATGTTGCGAGGCTCTTAGAGGGTGTTTTAGGGAGGAGTGCTTGATTTATATATAATTTACTTATGATTTTAGGGTGTTTTTGGGAGGCAATGGTGAGGCTCTTAGAGGGTGTTTTTGGGAGGAATGTTCGATTATGTATAATTTACTTACGGTTGTTGGGTGGGGGTTCAAACAAAATATAGTGCAATTTTGGCTCCCAAAATAAAGGGAGTCTAGTAGCAATCCCAAAAAATAGATAGCATATTGTGAGGCTCTTAGAGGGTATTTTAGGGAGGAGTACTTAATTGTATATAATTTACTTAACGTTATCAGGTAGGGGTTCAAAAAAAATATACAGCAGTTTTGGATCCTTAAATATAGGGAGTCTAGTAGCAATCCTAAAAATAGAGATGTATATTGCGAGGCTCTAATAAGTGTTATAAGAAAGAGTGCTTGATTTATATATAATTTACTTATGATTTTTGGGTGTTTTTGGGAGGCAATGGCGAAGCTCTTAGAGGGAGTTTTTGGGAGGAATGCTTGATTATATATAATTTACGTAAGGTTAAAGGTAGGGGTTCAAAAAAAATATAGAGCAGTTTTTGGCTCCCTAAATAAAGGGAGTCTAGTAACAATTCACAAAATAGAGAGCATATTGCGAGACTTTTAGAGGGTATTTTAGGAAGGAGTACTCGAGTGTATATAATTTATTTAAGATTATTAGGTAGGTATTCAAAAAAAATATGGAGTGGTTTTGACTATTTAAATATAGGGAGTCTAGTTACATTCTCAAAAATAAAAAGGCCTATTGCGAGGGTCTAATAGGGTGTTTTATAGAAGAGTACATGACTTATATGTAATTTACTTATGATTTTAGGATGTTTTTTGAAGGCAATAGTGAGGGTCTTAGAGGGTATATTTGGGATGAATGCTCGATTATATATAATTTACTAAAGTTATCGGGTAAGGGTTTAAAAAAAATATGGAGCAATTTTAGCTCCCTAAATATAGGAAGTCTAGTAGCAATCCTAAAAATAGAGAGCATATTACCAGGCTCTTAAAGTGTGTTTTATGAAGGAGTGATCGATTATATATAATTTACATAAGGTTGTAGGGTGGGCGTTAAAAAAAATATAGAGTGGTTTTGGCTCCCTAAATATAGGGAGTCTATTAGTAATCCCAAAATTAGAAAGGCATATTGCTTGAATCTTACAGGGTGTTTTAGAAAGAAGTGCTTGATTTATATATAATTTACTTATGATTTTAGGGTATTTTTTGGAGGTAATAGCGAGGCTCTTAGAGGGTATTTTTGGGAGGAATGCTTGATTATATATAATTTACTTAAGGTTATCGGGTGGAGATTTAAAAAAAATATGGAGAGGTTTTGGCTCCCTAAATATAGGGTGTCTAGTAGCAATCCCAAAAATAGAAAGCATATTATGAGTCTCTTAGAGGGTATTTTAAGGAGGAGTGCTCGGTTGTATATAATTCACTAAAGGTTGTCGGGTGGGGGTATAAAAAAAATATGAGGCTGTTTTTGCTCCCTAAATATAGGGAGTCTAGTAGCAATTCCAAAAAAATAGAGAGCATATTGTGAGGCTCTTCGAGGGTGTTTTTGGGAGGAGTGCTCGATTGTATATAATTTACATAAGGTTATCGGGTGGGGGTTCAAAAAAAATATGGAGTGGTTTGGCTCCCTAAATATAGGGAGTCTAGTTGCAATCCCAAAATAGAGAGCATACTATGAGGCTATTAGAGGGTATTTTTGGTAGGAATGCTCGATAGTATATAATTCAATAAAGGTTGTCTGGTTGGGTTCAAAAAAAATATGAAATGGTTTTTGCTCCCTAAATATAGGGAGTCTAGTAGCAATCCTATAAATAGAGAGGATATTAGGCACTTAGAGGGTATTTTAGAGAGGAGTGCTTGATTGTATATAATTTAATTAAGGTTGTTGGGTGGGGGTTCAAAAAAACTATAGAGTGGTTTTGGCTCCCTAAATATAGGGAGTTTGGTAGCAATCCCAAAAATAGAGTGGCATATTGCGAGGCTCTTAATGGGTGTTTTAGGAAGGAGTACTTGATTTATATATAATTTACTTATGATTTTATTGTATTTATGGTTGGCAATAGCGAGGCTCTTAGAGGGTGTTTTTGGGAGGAATGCTTGATTGTGTATAATTTACTTAAAGTTATCGGGTGTGGGTTTAAACAAAATATGGTAAGGTTTTAGCTCCCTAAATATAGGGAGTCTAGTAGCAATCCTAAAAAATTGAGAGTATATTGCGAGGCTCCTAAATAGTATTTTAAGAAGGAGTGCTCGATTGTATATAATTTACTTAAGGTTGTTGGGTAGGGGTTCAAAAAAAATATGGAGCGATTTTGGCTCCTTCAATATAGGGGGTCTAGTAGCAATCCAAAAAATAGAAAGGCATATTGCGAGTGTCGTAAAGGGTATTTTAGGAGGAGTGCTTGATTTATATATAATTTACTTATGATTTTAGGATATTTTTAGGAGGTAATGATGAGGCTCTTAGAGGGTGTTTTTGGGAGGAATGCTCGATTATATATAATTTACTAAAGGTTATCGGGTGGGGGTTCAAAAAAAATATAGAGCGATTTTGGCTCCTTAAAAATAGGGAGTCTAGTAGCAATCCTAAAAATAGATAGCATATTACAAGGCTCTTAGAAAGTATTTTAGGGAAGAGTGCTCGATTGTATATAATTTAGTTACGATTATCGGGTGGGATCCTTGAGATATTGGGAGCGATTTTTGCTTCCCTAATTTAGGGAGTCTAGTAGCGATCCCAAAAATAAGGAGGTAATAGCGAGGCTCATATAAGGAGGTAAGAGCGGTTTTAGCTCCCTAAATATAGGAAGTCTAGTAGCAATCCCAAAAATAGAGAGCATATTGCGAGGTTCTTAGAGGGTGTTTTAGAAAGGAGTGCTCGGTTGTATATAATTTACTAAAGGTTGTCGGGTGGGTGTTCAAAAAAAATATAGAGCGGTTTTGGCTGCCTAAAATTAGGAGTCTAGTAGCAATCCCAAAAATAGAAAGACATATTTCATGGCTCTTAGAGGGTATTTTAGGGAGGAGTGCTTGATTTATAAATAATTTATTTATAATTTTAGGGTATTTTTGGGATACGATGGCGAGGCTCTTAGAGGGTGTTTTTAGGAGGAATGCTCGATTATATATAATTTAATTAAGGTAGTCTGGGTGTGGGTTCAAAAAAAATATAGAGCGATTTTGGCTCCGTAAAAATAGGTAGTTTAGTAGCAATCCCAAAAATAGAGAGCATATTATTAGGCTTTTAGAGGGTATTTTAAGGTGGAGTAATCGATTGTATATAATTCACATAAGGTTGTTCGGTGGGGGTTCAAAAGAAATATAGAGCGGTTTTGGCTCCCTAAATATAGGGTGTCTAGTAGTAATCCCAAAAATAGAAAGCATATTGTGAGGCTATTAGGGGTATTTTAGGGAGGAGTGCTCGATTGTATATAATTTACTTAAGGTTGTCAGGTGGGGGTTCAAAACAAATAAGAAGTGATTTTGCCTCCCTAAATAAAGGTAGTCTAGTAGCAATCTCCAAAATAGAGAGCATATTGCGAGGCTATTAGATGGTGTTTTTTGGAGGAATGCTCGATTGTATATAATTTACTAAAGGTAGTCAAGTGGGGATTCAAGAAAATTATGGTGTAGTTTTGGCTCCCTAAATATAAGGAGTCTAGTAACAATTCAAAAAATAGAAAGCATATTGCGAGGATCTTTGAGGGTGTTTTAGGAATGAGTTCTTGATTGCATATTATATACTTATGGTTATCGGGTAAGGGTTCAAAAAAAATATAGAGCTCTTTTGGCTCCCTAAATATAGGAAGTCTAGTAGCAATCCCAAAAATAGAGAGGCATATTGCGAGGCTCTTAGAGGGTGTTTTAGGTAGGAGTGCTTGATTTATATATAATATACTTATGATTTTAGGGTGTTTTTGGGAGGCAATGGCAAGGCTCTTATAGGGTGTTTTTTAAAGGAATTCTTGATTGTGTATAATTTACTTAAAGTTGTCGGGTGGGGGTTCAAACAAAATATGGAACAGTTTTGGTTCCCTAAATATAGAGAGTCTAGTAGAAATCCCAAAAATAGAGAGTATATTGCGTATAATTTACTAAAGGTTGTCGAGTAGGGGTTCAAAAAAAAATTTGGATCAATTTTGGCTCATTAAATATAGGGAGTTTAGTAGAAATCCTAAAAATAGAGAGGCATATTGTGAGGCTCTTATACGGTATTTTAAGGAGGTGTGCTTTATTTATATATAATTTACTTATGATTTTGGGTGTTTTTTGGTGGCAATAGCAAGGCTCTTAGAGGGTATTTTTAGGAGGAATGCTCGATTGTATATAATTTACTTAAGGTTGATAGGTGGGGATTCAAGAAAAATATGGAGCTGTTTTGGCTCCCTAAATATATGGAGTCTAGTATCAATCCCAAAAATATAGAGTATAATGCAAGTCTTTTAGAGGGTATTTTATGGAAGAGTGGTCGATTGTATATAATTTACTTAAGGTTGTCGGGTGGGCATTCAAAAAAAAAATGGAGCGGTTTTGGCTACCTAAATATAGGGAGTCTAGTTGTAATCACAAAAATAGAAAGGCATAATACGAGGCTCTTATAAGGTGTTTTTGGGCGGAGTGCTTGATTTATATATAATTTACTTATGATTTTAGGGTGTTTTGGGAGGCAATGACGAGATTTTTAGAGGTTGTTTTTAGGAGGAATGATTGATTGTATATAATTTACTTAAGGTTATCGGGTGGGGGTTTAAAAAAAATATGGAGCGATTTTGACACCCTAAATATAAGGAGTCTAGTAGCAATCCCTAAAATAGAGAGCAAATTGTGAGGCTATTAGAGGATGTTTTTGGTAGGAATGCTCGATTGTATATAATTTACTTAAGATTGTCAGGTGGGGGTTCAAAAAGATATAGAGTGATTTTGACTCCCTAAATATAGGGAGTCTACTAGCAATCCCAAAAATAGAGAGGCATATTGCGAGGCACTTAGTGGGTATTTTAGGGAGGAGTGCTTGATTTATATATAATTTACTTATTATTTTAGGGTGTTTTTGGAAGACAATGGCAAGGATTTAAGAGGGTGTTTTTGGGAGGAATGCTTGATTATATATAATTTACTTAAGGTTATCGGGTGGGGGTTCAAAAAAAATATGGAACGGTTTTGGCTCTGTAAATATAGGGAGTCTAGTAGCAATCCCAAAAATAGATAGCATATTGCGAGACTCTTAGAGGGTGTTTTAAGGAGGAGTGATCGATTGGATATAATTTAGTTATTATTATCGGGGTGGGAGCCTTGAGAAATAGGGAGCGATTTTGGCTCCCCAAATATAAGAAGCCTAGTAGCGTTCCCAAATATAAGGAGGCAATAGTGAGGCTCTTATAAGGTATTTTTGGGAGGTATACTGGATTGTATTTAATTTACTTAAGGTTGATGGGTAGGCATTTATAAAAAATATGGAGTTGTTTTGGATCCCTAAATATAGGGAGTCTAGTAGCAATCCTAAAAATAGAGAGTATATTATAAGGCTCTTAGAGGGTGTTTTAGGGAGGAGTAATCTATTGTATATAATTTACTAAAGGTTATTGGGTAGGCATTCAAAAAAAATATAGAGCAGTTTAGGTTCTCTAAATATAGGAAGTCTGGTAGCAATCCAAAAAATAAAGGCATGTTGTGAGGCTCTTAGAGGGTGTTTTTGGGAGGAATGCTCGATAGTATATAATTTACTTAAGGTTATCGGATGGGGTTTCAAAAAAATTATAGAGCTATTTTGGCTCCCTAAATATAGGGAGTCTAGTAACAATCCCCAAAATAGAGAGCATATTACGAGTCTCTTAGAGGGTGTTTTAGGGAGGAATGCTTGATTATATATAATTTACTTAAGGTTATGGGGTGGGGGTTGAAAAAAAATATTGAGCGATTTTGGTTCCCTAAATATAGGGAATCTAGTAGCAATCCCAAAAATAAAGAGGCATATTGCGAGGCTCCTAATGGGTATTTTAGAGAGGAGTACTAGATTTATATATAATTTACTTATGATTTTAGGGTATTTTTGGGTAGCAATGGCGAGGATCTTAGAGGGTATTTTTGGAAGGAATGCTCAATTGTGTATAATTTACTTAAGGTTGTCGGGTGGGGTTTAAAACAAAATATGGATCGATTTTGGTTCCATAAATATAGGAAGTCTAGTAGTAATCCCAAAAAATAGAGAGTATATTACGAGGCTCTAAGAGGGTGTTTTAGGGAGGAGTACTCGATTATTTATAGGGAGCAATTTTGGCTGCTGAATATAGGGAGCCTAGTTGTAATCCCAAAAAAAGAGTGGCATATTATGAGGCTCTTAGAGGGTGCTTTAGGGAGGAGTGCTTTATTTATATATAATTTGTTTATGATTATAGGCTATTTTTTGGAGGCAAAGGTAAGGCTCTGAGAGGGTGTTTTTGTGAGGAATACTCAATAGTATATAATTTACGTAAGGTTGACAGGTAGGGTTTCAAAAAAAATATAGAGCAGTTTTTCATCCCTAAACATAGGGAGTCAAGTAGCAATCCCAAAAATAAATAGCATATTGCGAGGCTCTTAGAGGGTGTTTTAGGGAGGACTACTTGATTGTATATAATTTACTTAAGGTTGTCGGGTGGGTATTCAAAAACCATATGGATTGGTTTTGGCCACCTAAAAATAGGGAGTCTAGTAGCAATCCCAAAAATAGAAAGGCATATTGCGAGGCTCTTAGAGGGTGTTTTAGGGAGGAGTACTTGATTTATTTATAATTTACTTATGATTGTAGGGTGTTTTTGGGAGGCAATGGCGAGGCTCTTAGAGGATGTTTTTGGGAGGAATACTCGATTATATATAATTTAGTTAAGGTTGTCAGGTGGGGTTTCAAAAAAAATATGGAGCGGTTTTGGCTTCCTAAATATATAGAGTCTAGTAGTTATCCAAAAATTAGAGAGCATGTTGCAAGGCTCTTAGAGGGTGTTTTAGGGAGGAATGCTCGATTGTATACTATTCACTTAAGGTTATCGGGTAGGGGTTCAAAAAAAATATGGACCAGTTTTGGTTCCCTAAATATAGGGAGTCTAGTAGCAATCCCAATAATAGAGAGCATATTATGAGGCTTTTAGAGGGAATTTTAGGAAGGAGTGCTCGATTGTATATAATTTACTTAAGGATGTCGGGTGGGGGTTCAAAAAAAATATTGAGTGGTTTTGGGTTTGTAAATATAGGGAGTCTAGTAGCAATCCCAAAAATAGAGAGGCATATTCCGAGACTCTTAGAGGGTATTTTAGGAAGGAGTGCTTAATTTATATATAATTTACTTATGATTTAATAATATTTTTAGGAGGCAATGGTCAGGCTTTTAGGGTGGAGGGCTCGATTGAATATAATTTACTTAAGATTATCGGATGAGGGTCAAAAAATTATATAGAGCGGTTTTGTCTCCCTAAATATAAGGAGTCTAGTAGCAATCCCAAAAATAGAGAGGATATTGTGATGCTCTTAAAGTGTGTTTTAGGGAGGAGTGCTTGATTGTATATAATTTAGATTTGATTATTAGGTAGAAGCCTTGAGAAATATGGAGCAATTTTAGCACCCCAAATATAGGGAGTCTAGCAGTGATCCCAAAAATAAAAAGGCAATGGCGAGGCTCTTAGAGTGTGTTTTGGAAAGGAATGCTTGATTGTATATAATTTACTTATGGTTAACAGGTGGGGGTTCAAAAAGAGATTATTGCGAGGCTCTTAGAGGGTATTTTAGGGAGGAGTGCTTGATTTATATATAATTTATTTTTATTTTTGGGTATTTTTGGGAGGCAATGGTGAGGCTCATAGAGGGTGTTTTTGGGAGGAATGCTTAATTATATATAATTCACATAAAGTTATCAGGTGGGGGTTAAAAAAAAAATGGACCGATTTTGGCTCCCTAAATATAGGGAGTCTAGTAGCAATCCCAAAAATAGAGAGCATATTCCAAGGATCGTATAGGGTATTTTAGGATGGAGTGCTTGATTGTATAAAATTTACTTATAGTTGTCGGGTGGGCATTCAAAAAAAATATGGAGCAGTTTTAGCTCCCTAAATATAGGGAGTCTAGTAGCAATACCAAAAATATCAAGCATATTACGAGGCTATTAGAGGGTGTTTTTGGGAGGAATGCTCGATTGTCTAAAATTTTTTTAAGCTTGTCGATGGCAGTTCAAAAAACATATGGAGTGGTTTTGGCTCCCTAAATATAGAGAGTCTAGTAGCAATCCCAGAAATAGAGAGCATATTGCGAAGCACTTACAGAGTATTTTAGGGAGGTGTGCTCGATTGTATATAATTTACTTAAGATTATCGGGTGGGCGTTTAAAAAAAAATTGGAGCAGTTTTGGATACCTGAATATAGGGAGTCTAGTAGCAATCCCAAAAATTTAAAGGCATATAACGAGGCTCTTAGATGGTGTTTTAGGGAGGAGTGTTTTATTTATATATAATTTAATTATAATTTTAGGGTGTTTTTGGGAGGAAATTGCTAGGCTCTTAAACGGTATTTTTGGGAGGAATGTTCGATTGTATATAATTTACTTAAGATTATCGGGTGCGGGTTCAAAAAAAATATAGAACAGTTTTAGCTTCGTAAATATAAGGAGTCTAGTAGCAATCCCAAAAATAGAGAGCATATTACGAGGCTCTTAGAGGGTGTTTTAGGGATGAGTGCTCGATTATATATTACTTAAGGTTGTCCGATGGGGGTTCAAAAAAAATATGGAGTGGTTTTAGCTCCCTAAATATTGAGTGTCTAGTAACAATCCCAATAATAGAGAGAACATTGCAAGACTTTTAGAGTGTATTTTATAGAGGAGTGCTCGTTTGTATGTAATTTACTTAAGGTTGTAGGTGGGGGTTCAAAAAAAATATGGAGCGATTTTGCCTCCCTAAATATATAGAGTCTAGTAGTAATCCCAAAAATAGAGAGCATATTGCTAGACTATTAGATGGTGTTTTGGGGACGAATGCTTGATTGTATATAATTTACTTAAGGTTGTTGGGTGAGGGCTCAAAAAACATATAGAGCGATATTGGCTCCCTAAATATAGGGAGTCTAGTAGCAATCATAAAAATAGAGAGCATATTATGAGGCTCTTAGAGGGTATTTTAGGAAGGATTGCTCAAGTATATATAATTTACTTAAGCTTGCTGAGTAGGGGTTCAAAAAAAATATAGAGTAGTTTTGGGTCTTTAAATATAGGGAGTCTAGTAGCAATCCTAAAAATGGAGAGGCATATTCTGAGGCATTTATAGGGAGTTTTAGAGAGGAGTTCTTGATTTATATATAATTTACTTTTGATTTTTTGGTGTTTTTAGGAGGCAATGGCAAGGTTCTTAGAGGGTGTTTTTGGGATGAATACTCGATTGTATATAATTTACTTAAAGTTGACAGGTGGGGGTTTAAAAAAAATATAGAGTGGTTTTGGCTCCCTAAATATAGGGAGTATAGTAGCAATCCCAAAAATACAGAGTATATTACCAGGCTCTTAGAGGGTATTTTAGAAAGGAGTACTCGATTGTATATAATTTACTTATGCTTGTCGGGTGGGCTTTCAAAAAAAATATGGAGTGGTTTTAGCTCCCTAAATATAGGGAGTCTAGTAGCAATCCCAAAAATAGAAATGCATATTGCAAGTCTCTTAGAGGGTGTAGAAAAAAGAGGTGTGCTTGAATTATATATAATTTTCTTATGATTTTAGGGTATTTTTAAGAGGCAATGGTGAGGTTCTTAGAGGGTGTTCAATTGTATATAATTTACATAAGGTTGTCACGTGGGGGTTAAGAAAAATAAAGAGTGGTTTTGGCTCCCTAAATATAGGAAGTCTAGTAGCAATCCTAAATATAGAGAGCATATTGGGAGTCTCTTAGAGGGTGTTTTAGGGAGGAGTGCTCGATTGTATATAATTCACTTAAGGTTGTCAAGTGGGGGTTCAAAAAAAAGATGAGGCTATTTTAGCTCCCTAAATATAGGGAGTCTAGTAGCAATCCCAAAAATAAAGAGCTTATTGCAAGGCTCTTAAAGGGTGTTTTATGGAGGAGTGCTCGATTATATATAATTTTTATCGGGTGGGGGTTCAAAAAAAATATGGTACGGTTTTACCTCTCTAAATATATGGATTCTAGTAGTAATCCAAAAAATAAAGAGTATATTGCGAGGCTATTAGAGGGTGTTTTTAAAAGGAATGCTCGATTGTATATAATTTACTTAAGGTTATCGGGTGGGGGTTCAAAAAAAATATTGAGTGGTTTTAGCACCCTAAATATAGGGAGTCTAGTATGAATCCCAAAAATAGAGAGCATATTAGGCTTTTAGTTGGTGTTTTAGGGAAGAGTGCTTGATTTATATATAATTTGCTTATAATTTTTGGGTGTTTTTCGGAGGCAATGGCGAAGCTCTTAGAGGGTATTTTTAGGAAGAATGCTCGATTGTGTATAATTTACTTAAGGTTGTCGGGTGGGGGTTTAAAAAAAATATAGAGTGGTTTTAGCTCACTAAATATAGAGAGAATAATATCAATCCCAAAAAAACAAAGAGCATATTATAAGGCTCTTAAATAGTGTTTTAGGGAGGAGTGCTCGATTGTATATAATTTACTTATGGTTATCGAGTGGGGGTTCAAAAAAAATATGGAGCTATTTTTGCTCCTTAAATATAGGGAGTCTAGTGGCAATCCTAAAAATAGAGAGGCATATTGTGAGGCTCTTAGAGGGTATTTTAAGGAGGAGTGCTTGATTTATATATAATTTATTTATGATTTTATGGTGTTTTTTGGAGGCAATAGTGAGGCTCTTAGAGGGTATTTTTGGGAGGAATGCTCGATTATATATAATTTAGTTAAGGTTATCGGGTGGGGGTTAAAAAAAAATATAGAGCTATTTTGGCTCCATAAATATAGGGAGTCTAGTAGCAATCCCAAAAATAGAGAGCATATTGCTAGGCTCTTAGAAAGTATTTTAGGGAAGAGTGCTCAATTGTACATAATTTAGTTATGATTATCATATGGGAGCCTTGAGAAATTGGGAGTGATTTTGGCTCCCCAAATATAGGGAGTCTAGTAGAGATCCCAAAAATAAGAAGGCAATAGTGAGGCTAATATAATGTGTTTTTGGGAGGAATGCTCAATTGTATATAATTTACTTAAGGTTGACGGGTGGGGGTTCAAAAAAAATATGGATCGATTTTGGCTCTCTAAATATAGGGTGTCTAATAGCAATCCCAAAAATAGAGAGCATATTACGAGGTTCTTAGAGGGTGTTTTAGGGAGGAGTGCTTGATTGTATGTATTTCACTTAAGGTTTTCCGGTGGGGGTTCAAAAAATATATGGAGCGGTTTTGGCTCCCTAAATATAGGGAGTCTACTTACAATCCAAAAAATAGAGAGTATATGGCAAGGTATTTTAGGGAGGAGTGCTCGATTGTATATAATTTATTTAAGGTTATCGGGTGGGGGTTAAAAAAAAATATGGAGCGATTTCTCCTCCCTAAATATAGGGTGTCTAGTAGCAATCCCAAAAACAAATAGCATATTGCGAGCTATTAGATGGTGTTTTTTGGAAGAATGCTCGATTATATATAATTTACTTAAGGTTGTTGGGTGTGGATTCAAAAAAATTATAGAGCAGTTTTGGCTCCCTAAATATAGGGAGTCTAGTATCAATCCCAAAAATAGAGAGCATATTTATGAGGCACTTAGAGGATATTATAGAAAGGAGTGCTTGATTGTATATAATTTACTAATGGTTGTCAGGTGGGGGTTCAAAAGAAATATGGAGCGATTTTGGCTCCATAAATATAGGAAGTTTAGTAGCAATCCCAAAAATATAGAGGCATATTGCGAGGCTCTTAGGGGGTGTTTTATGGAGGAGTGCTTGATTTATATATAATTTATTGATGATTTTAGGGTGTTTTTGGGAGGCAATGGCGAGGCTCTTAGAGGGTGTTTTTAGGAGGAATGCTCGATTGTGTATAATTTACTTAAGGTTGACTTGGGGGGGTTCAAACAAAATAAGGAGTAGTTTTGGCTCCCTAAATATAGGGAGTCTAGTAGCAATCCCAAAAAATAGAGAGTTTAATGCGAGGCTCTTAGAGGGTCTTTTAGGGAAAAGTGGTCAATTGTATATAATTTACTTAAGGTTATCAATTGGGGGTTAAAAAAAAATATGGGGTGGTTTTGACTCTGTAAATATAGGGAGTCTACTAGCAATCCTAAAAATAGAGAGGCATATTGCAAGACTCTTATATGGTGTTTTAGGGAGGAGTACTTTATTTAAATATAATTTTCTTATAATTTCTTAGCGTTTTTGGGAGGCAATGGCGAGGCTCTTAGAGGGTGTTTTTGGGAGGAATGCTCGATTGTATATAATTTACTCAAGGTTGACAGGTGGGGATTCAAAAAAAATATAGAGCGGTTTTGGCTCCCTAAATGTAGCATGTCTAGTAGCAATCCCAAAAATAGTGAGCATATTGCGAGGCTTTTAGAGGGTGTTTTAGGGAGAAGTGCTCAATTGTATATAATTTACTTAAGGTTTTCGGTTGAGCATTCAAAAAATATATAGAGCGGTTTTAGCTACCTAAATATAGGGGGTCTAGTTGCAATCCCAAAAATAGAAAGGCATACTGCAAGACTCTTATAGGGTGTTTTAGGGAGGAGTTATTGATTTATATATAATTTATATAAGATTTTAGGATGTTTTTAGGAGGCAATGGCAAGGCTCTTAGATGGTGTTTTTGGGATGAGTACTCAAAAAAAATATGGAGTAGTTTTGGCTACCTAAATATAGGGAGTCTAGTACCTATCCCAAAAATAGAGAGGATATTGTGAGGTTCTTAGAGGGTGTTTTAGGGAGGAGTGCTCGATTATAAATAATTCAATTAAGATTATCAGGTGATGGATCAAAAAAAATATGGAGCAGTTTTGGGTCCCTAAATATAGGAAGTCTAGTAGTAATTCCAAAAATCGAGAGCATATTGTGAGGCTCTTAGATGGTATTTTAGGGAGGAGTGGTCGATTGTATATAATTTACATAAGATTGTCGGGTGGGGGTTCAAAAAAAATATGGAGCAATTTTGGCTCCCTAAATATAGGGAGTCTAGTAGTAATCTAAAAAATAGAGAGGCATATTACAAGGCACTTATAGGGTATTTTAGAGAGGAGTGCTTGATTTATATATAATTTATTTATGATTTTAGGGTATTTTTGGGAGGCAATGGTGAGGCTTTTGGAGGGTGTTTTTGGAATAAATACTCGATTGTATATAATTTACTTAAACTTGTCGGGTGGGGGTTCAAAAAAAATATGGAACGGTTTTGGCACCCTAAATATAATTATTCTAGTAGCAATACCAAAAATAGAGAACATACTGCGTGGCTCTTAGAGGCTGTTTTAGGGAGGAGTGGTCGATTACGTATAATTTACTGATACTTGTCGAGTGGGTATTCAAAAAAAATATAGAACGATTTTGGTTCCCTAAATATAGGGAGTCTGGTAGTAATCCAAAAAATAGAGAGGTATGTTGCGAGGCTCTTAGAGGGTGTTTTTACGAGGAATGTTTGATTATATATAATTTACTAAAGGTTATCGAGTGGGGGTTCAAAAAAATTATGGAGCAATTTTGGCTCCCTACATATAGGGAGTCTAGTTGCAATCCAAAAAATTTAGATCATATTGCGACGCTATTAGAGGGTGTTTTTGGGAGAATGCTCGACACTATATAATTTACTTAAGGTTATCGGGTGGGGGTTCAAAAAAATTATGGAGCGATTTTGGCTCTCTAAATATACGGAGTCTAGTAGCAATCATCAAAATAGATAGCATATTATCAGGCTCTTAGAGGGTGTTTTAGGGAAGAGTGCTTAATTGAATATAATTTACTTAAGGTTATCAGGTAGGGGTTCAAAAAACATATTGAGTGGTTTTGGCTCCCTAAATAAAGGTAGTCTAGTAGCAATCCCAAAAATAGAGAGGCATGTTGTGAGGCTCTTAGAGGGCGTCTTAGGGTGGAGTGCTAGATTTATATATAATTTACTTAAGATTTTAGGGTGATTTTTAGAGGCAATGGCGAGGCTCTTAAAGGGTGTTTTTGGGAGGAATGCTCGATTATGTATAATTTACTTAAGGTTGTCGGGTGGGGGTTCAAAAAAATATAGAGCGGTTTTGGCTCCCTAAATATAGGGAGTCTAGTAGCAATCCCAAAAAATAGAGAGCATATTGCAAGGCTCTTAGAGGGTATTTTAGAGAGGAATACTCGATTGTATGTAATTTACTTAAGGTTATCGGGTGGGGGTTCAAAAAAAATATAGAACTGGTTTGACTCCCTAAATATTGGGAGTCTAATAGTGATCCCAAAAATAAGGTGGCAATGGCGAGGCTCATATAGGGTATTTTTGGGATGAATGCTCTATTATATATAATTTCCTTAGGGTTAACGGGTGGGGGTTCAAAAAAAATATAGACCGGTTTTGGCTCCCTAAATATCGGGAATATAGTAGCAATCCTAAAAATAGAGAGCATATTAGGATGCTCTTAGAGGGTGTTTTATGGAGGACTACTCGATTGTATATAATTTACTTAATGTTGTCGGGTGGACGTTCAAAAAAATATGGATCAGTTTTGGCCACTTAAATATAGGGAGTCTAGTAGCAATCCCAAAAATAGTAAGACATATTTCGAGGCTCTTAGAGGGTATTTTAGGAAGGAGTACTTGATTTATATATAATTAACTTATGATTTTAAGGTATTTTTGGGAGGAAATAGCGAGGCACTTAGAGGGTGTTTTTGGGAGAAATACTCGATTATATATAATTTACAAAAGGTTGTCGGGTGGGGGTTCAAAAAAAATATATAGCGGTTTTGGTTCCCTAAATATAGGGAGTCTAGTAGCAATTTCAAAAATAAAGAGCATATTACAAGGCTCTTAGAGGGTGTTTTAGGGAGGAGTGCTCGATTATATATAATTCATTTAAGGTTATCAAGTGGGGGTTCAAAAAAAATATGGAATGGTTTTGGCTCCCTAAATATTGAGAGTCTAGTAGCAATCCCAAAAATAGAGAGCATATTGCGAGGCTCTTAGAGGATATTTTAGGAAGGAGTACTCGATTGTATATAATTTACTTAAGGTTGTCGGGTGGTGGTTCAAAAAGAATATGGAGCGGTTTTGGATCACTAAATATAGGTAGTCTAGTAGCAATCCCAAAAATAGAGGGCATATTGCGAGGCTTTTAGAGAGTGTTTTTGGGAGGAATGCTCGATTGTATATAATTTACGTAAGGTTGTTGGGTGGGGGTTCAAAATAAATATTGAGCGGTTTTGGCTCCCTAAATATTGAGAGTCTTGTAGCAATCCAAAAAATATAGAGATTTAGAGGGTGTTTTTGGGATGACTACTCGATTGTATATAATTTACTTAAGGCTATCGGGTTAGGGTTAAAAAAAATATAGATCAGTTTTGTCTCACTAAATATAGGGAGTCTTGTAGCAATCCCAAAAATAGAGAGCATATTGCGAGACTCTTAAAGTGTGTTTTAGGAAGGGGTGCTCGATTGTATATAATTTAGTTATGATTATCAGGTGAGAGCCTTGAGAAAATAGGAGCGATTTTGGCTTCCCAAATATAGGGAGTCTACTAGCGATCCCAAAGATAATCATGCAATAGCGAGGCTCTTACAGGGTATTTTTGGGAGGAATGCTCAATTGTATGTAAATTACTTAAGGTTAACGGGTGGGGGTTCAAAAAGAATATGGAGCGGTAGGTTAACGGGTGGGGGTTCAAAAAGAATATGGAGCGGTTTTGGCTCCTTAAATATAGAGAGTCTAATTGTAATCCCCAAAATATAGAGAATATTTTGAGGCTCTTAGAGGGTGTTTTAGGAATGAGTGCTCGATTGTATATAATTTACTTAAGGTTGTTGGGTAGGCGTTCAAAAAAAATATGGAGCAATTTTGGCTACCTAAATATAGGGAGTCTAGTAGCAATCCCAAAAATAGGAAAGCATATTGCAAGGCATTTAGAGGGTATTTTAGGGAGAAGTACTTGATTTATATATAATTTATTTATGATTTTAGGGTATTTTTGGGAGGCAATGGTGAGGCTTTTAGAGGGTGTTTTTGGGAGGATTACTCGATTGTATATAATTTACTTAAGGTTATTGTGAGGCTCTTAGAGGGTATTTTAGGAAGGAGTACTCGATTGTATATAATTCACTTAAGGTTATCGGGTGGGAGTTTAAAAAAAATATGGAGTAGTTTTGGCTCCCTAAATATAGGGAGTCTAGTAGCAATCCCAAAAATAGAGTGCATATTACGAGGCTCTTAGAGGGTATTTAAGGGAGGAGTGCTAGATTATATATAATTTACTTAAGGTTATCGGGTAAGGGTTCAAAAAAAATATGGAACGATTTTGGCTCTCTAAATATAGGGAGTCTAGTAGTAATCCCAAAAGTAGAGAGCATATTACGAGGCTATTAGAAAGTAGTTTTGGGAGGAATGCTCGATTGTATATAATTTACTTAAGGTTGTCGGGTGGGGGTTCAAAAAAAATATGGCGTGGTTTTGGCTCCCTAAATATTGGGAGTTTAGTAGTAATTCCAAAAATAGAGAGCATATAGCAAGGCTCTTAGAGGGTGTTTTAGGGAGTGGTCGATTGTATATAATTTACTTAAGTTTGTCGGGTGGGAATTCAAAAAATATATGGAGCGGCTTTGGCTTCGTAAAGATTGGGAGTCGAGTAGCAATCCAAAAAATAGAGAGGCATGTTACGAGGCCCTTAGAGCATGTTTTAGGGAGAAGTGCTTGATTTATATATAATTTATTTATTATTTTAGGGTATTTTTGGGAGGCAAAGGCGAGGCTCTTAGACAGTGTTTTTGGGAGGAATGCGCGATTGTGTATAATTTACTTAAGGTTGTCAGGTAGGGGTAAATACAAAATATGGAGCGGTTTTGGCTTTCTAAATATAATGAGTCTGGTAGCAATCTTAAAAAATTAAGAGTATATTGCGAGGCTCTTAGAGGGTATTTTATGGAGGAGTACTCGATTGTATATAATTTACTTAAGGTTGTCGGGTGGGGGTTCAAAAATAATATAGAGCAGTTTTGGCTTATTAAATATAGGTAGTCTAGTAGCAATCCCAAAAATAAAGAGACATATTGCGAGGCTCTTAGAAGGTTTTTTTAGGGAGGAGTACTTGATTAATATATAATTTACTTATGATTTTAGGGTATTTTTAGGAGGCAATAGCAAGACTCTTAGAGGGTGTTTTTAGGAAGAATGCTCAATTATATATAATTTACTTAAGGTTATTGGGTGGAGGTTTAAAAAAAATATAGATCGGTTTTGGTTCGCTAAATATAGGGAGTCTAGTAGCAATCCCAAAAATAGAGAGCATATTGTGAGGCTCTTAGAAAGTGTTTTAGGGAGGAGTGCTCGATTGTATATAATTTAGTTATGATTATCGGGTGGGAGCCTTAAGAAATTGGGAACGATTTTGGCTCCCCAAATATAGGGAGTCTAGTAGTGATCCCAAAAATAAGTAGTCAATAGTGAGTCTTAGATAGGGTGCTTTTGGAATAAATGCTCGATTATATATAATTTACTTAATGTTGATGGGTGGGGGTTCAAAAAAAATATAGAGGGATTTTGGCGCCCTAAATATAAGGAATCTAGTAGCAATCCAAAAAATAGAGAGCATATTATGAGGCACTAAGAGGGTATTTTAGGGAGGAGTGCTCGATTGTATATAATTTACTTAAAGTTGTTGGGTGAGCATTCAAAAAAAATATGGAGCGATTTTGGCTACCTAAATATTGGGAGTCTATTAGCAATCCCAAAAAAAGAAAAGCATATTGCGAGGCTCTTAGAGAGTATTTTACGGAGGAGTGCTTGATTTATATATAATTTACTTATGATTTTAGTGTATTTTTAGGAGATAATAGAGAGGCTCTTAGTGGGCGTCTTTTGGAGGAATGCTCGATTGTATATAATTTACATAAGGTTGTCAGGTGGGGGTTCTAAAAAAATATGGAGTATTTTTGGCTCTATAAATAAAGAGTCTAGTTGCAATACCAAAAATAAAGAGCATATTGCGAGGCTCATAGAGGGTATTTTGGGAGGAGTGCTCGATTGTATATAATTCACTTAAGGTTGTCTGGTGGGGTTTCAAAAATATTATAGAGTGGTTTTGGCTCCCTAAATATAGGGAGTCTAATAGCAATCTTAAAAATAGAAAGCATAATGTGAGTCTCTTAGAGGGATTTTAGGGAGGAGTGCTCGATTGTACATAATTTACTTAAGGTTGTAGGGTCGGGTTCAAAAAAAATATAGAGAGGTTTTGCCTTCCTAAATATAGGGAGTCTAGTAGCAATCCCAAAAATATATAGCATATTGTGAGGCTATTAGATGGTGTTTTTGGGAGGAATGCTCGATTGTATATAATTTACTTAAGGTTTTTGGATGGGATTCAAAAAAAATATGGAGCGGTTTTGGCTCCCAAAATATAGGAAGTCTAGTAGCAATCCCAAAAATAGAGAGCATATAGCGAGCCTCTTAGAGGAAGTTATAGGGAGCAGTGCTCGATTGCATATAATTTACTTAAGGTTGTCGGGTGGGGGTTCAAAAAAAATATGGAGTGATTTTGGCTGCCTAAATATTGGGAGTCCAATAACAGTCCCAAAAATAGAGTGGCATATTACGAGGCTCTTAGATGGTATTTTAGAGAGGAGTGTTTGATTTATATATAATTTACTTATAATTTTAGTGTGTTTTTGGAAGGCAATAGCGAGACTCTTAAAGGGTGTTTTTGGGAGGAATGCTCGATTATATATAATATACTTAAGGTTGTCGGGTAGGTGTTCAAACAAGATATAGAGCAGTTTTAGATCCCTAAATATATGGAGTCTAATTGCAATCCTATAAAATAGAGAGCATATTGTGAGGTTCTTAGAGGGTGTTTTAGGGAGGAGCGCTTGATTATATATAATTTTCTTAAGGTTATGGGGTGGGGGTTCAAAAAAAAATATAGAACAGTTTTGGCTCCTTAAATATAAGGAGTCAAGTATCTATCCTAAAAATAGAGAGGCATATTGCAAATCTCTTAGAGCGTATTTTAGGGAGGAGTTCTTGATTTATATATAATTTGCTTATAATTTTTGGGTGTTTTTGGGAGGTAATGGCAAGGTTCTTAGAGGGTGTTTTTGGGAGGAATACTCTATTGTATATACTTTACTTAAGGTTGACGGGTGGGGATTCAAAAAAAATATGGAGCAGGTTTGGCTCCCCAAATATAAGGAGTCTAGTAGCAATCCCAAAAATAGAGAGTATATTGCAACACTCCTAAATAGTGTTTTAAAGAGGAATGCTCGATTCTATATAATTTACTTAAGGTTGTCGGGTGGGCATTCAAAAAAAATATAGAGCGATTTTGGCTACCTAAATATAGGGAGTCTAGTAGCAATCACAAAAATAGGAAGACATATTGTGAGGCTCTTATAGGGTGTTTTAGAAAGGAGTGCTTGATTTATATATAATTTACTTATGATTTTAGGGTGTTTTTGGGAGGCAATAGCGAGGCTCTTAGAGGGTGTTTTTGGGATGAATGCTCGATTGTATATAATTTACTTATAGTTGTCGCTTGGGGGTTTAAAAAAAATATGCAGCAGTTTTGGCTCACTAAATATAGGGAGTTTAGTAGCAATCCCAAAAATAGAGAGTATATTCTGAGGCTTTTAGAGGGTTTTTTAGAGAGGATTGCTCGATTGTATATAATTCACTTCAGGTTGTCGGGTGGGAGTTCAAAAAAATATGGGGTGGTTTTGGGTCCATAAATATAGGTAGTCTAGTAGCAATCTAAAAAATATATAATTCACTTATGGTTATCAGTGGGGGTTCAAAAAAAATATGGAGTAGATTTGGTGTTTTAAATATAGGGAGTATATTAGCAATCCCAAAAATAGAGAGGCATATTGCGTGGCTCTTAAAGGGTGTTTTAGGGAGGAGTGCTTTATTTATTTATAATTTACTTATGATTTTAGGGTGCTTTTGGGAGGCAATGGCAAGGCTCTTAGAGTGTATTTTTTGAAGAATACTATATTGTAAATAATTTACTTAAGGTTGACGGGTGGGGTTAAAAAAAATATGGAACTGTTTTGGCTCCCTAAATATATGGAGTCTAGTAACAATGCCAAAAATCAAAAGCTTATTATGATGATATTAGTGGGGGTTTTTGGGAGGAATGCTCAATTATATATAATTTACTTAAGGCTATCATATGGGGGTTGAAAAAAAATATGGAGTAGCTTTGGCTCCCTAAATATAGGGAGTCTAGTAGCAATCCTAAAAATAAAGAACATATTGTGAGGCTCTTAGAGGGTGTTTTAAGGAGTGCTCGATTATATATAATATACTTAAGGTTTTCGCGTTGGCATTCAAAAAAAATATGGAGCGGTTTTGGCTCCTTAAATATAGGGAGTCTAGTAGCAATCCAAAACATTGAGAGGCATATTGTGAGGCAATTTGAGGGTGTTTTAGGGAGGAGTGCTTGATTTATATATAATTTACTTATGATTTTAGTGTATTTTTGGGAGGTAATGCTGAAGCTCTTAGAGGGTGGTTTTTAGAGGAATGCTCGATTGTGTATAATTTACTTAAGGTTATCGTGTGGGGGTTCAAGTAAAATATGGAGCGATTTTGGCTACCTAAATATAGGGAGTCTAGTAGCAATGCCAAAAAATAAAGATTATATTGCAAGGCTCTTAGAGGGTATTTTTGGGAGGAGTGCTTGATTGTATATAATTTATTTAAGGTTGTCAGTTAGGGTTTAAAAAAAATATTGAGTGGTTTTGGCTTCTTAAATATAGGGAGTCTAGTAGTAATCCATAAAATAGGGAGGCATATTGCAAGGCTTTTAGAGGGTATTTTAGGAAGGAGTGCTTTATTTATATATAATTTACTTATGATTTTAGGGTGTTTTAGGGCTTTTAGAGGGTGTTTCTGGGAAGAATGCGCGATTGTATAAAATTTACTTAAGGTTGATGGGTGGAGGTTCAAAAAAATATAGAGTGGTTTTGGCTCCCTAAATATCAAAAGTCTAGCAACAATCTTAAAAATAGAGTGCATATTGCGAGGCCCTTAGAGGGTAATTTAGGGTGGACTGCTCGATTGTATATAATTTACTTAAGGTTGTCGGGTGGGTATTCAAAAAAAATATGGATCGATTTTTGCCACCTAAATATAGGGAGTCTAGTAGCAATCCCAAAAATAGAAAAACATATTGCGAGGCTCTTAGAGGATATTTTAGGGAGGTGTGCTTGATTTATAAATAATTTACTTATAATTTTAAGGTGTTTTTGGAATGTAATGGCGAGGCTCTTAGAGGGTGTTTTTAGAAAGAATGCTAGATTATATATAATTTACTTAAGGTTGTCGGGTGGGGGTTCAAAAAAAATATGAAGTGATTTTGGCTCCCTAAATATAGGGAGTCTAGTAGCAATCTAAAAAATTAAGAGCATATTACGAGGTTCTTAGAGGGTATTTTAGGGAGGAGTGCTCGATTGTATATAATTAACTTAAGGTTATCGGGTAGGGGTTTAAAAAAAATATGGAGCGGCTTTGGATCCTTAAATATATAGAGTCTAGTAGCAATCCCAAAAATAGAGATCATATTGCAAGACTATTAGAGGATATTTTTAGGAGGAATGCTTGATTGTATATAATTTACTTAAGGTTGTGGGCTGGGGGTTCAAAAAAAATATGGACCTGTTTTGGCACCCTAAATATAGGGAGTCTAGTAGCAATCCCAAAAATATAGAGGCATATTATGAGGCTCTTAGAGGGTATTTTAGGGAGGAGTGCTTGATTTATATATAGTTTACTTATGATTTTTGGATATTTTTTGGAGGCAATGGCGAAGCTTTTAGTGGGTGTTTTTGGAAGGAATGGTCGATTGTGTATAATTTACCTAAGGTTGTCGGGTTTGGGTTCATAAAAAACATAGAGCAGTTTTGCCTCCCTAAATATAGTGACTCTAGTAGCAATCCCAAAAATATAGAGCATATTGCGAGGATCTTAGAGTATGTTTTAGCGAGGAGCTAGTAATCGATTGTATATAATTTAGTTATGATTAACGGGTGGGAGCCTTGAGAAATTAGGAGTGATTTTTGCTCCTCAAATATACGTAGTTTAGTAGCGATCCCAAAAATAAGGAGTCAATGGCGTGGATCTTAAAGGGTATTTGTGGGATGAATACTTGATTGTATATAATTTACTTAAGGTTGACGAGTCAGGGTTCAAGAAAAATATAAAACAATTTTGGCTTTTTAAATATAGGGAGTCTTGTAGCAATCCCAAAAAATAGAGAGAATATTGCAAGTCTCTTAGAGGATGTTTTATGGAGGAGTGCTCGATTGTATATAATTTACTTAAGGTTGTCGAGTGGGGGTTCAAAAAAAATATAGAGGGATATTCGCTTCCTAACTATAGGGAGTTTAGTAGTAATCCCAAAAATAGAGAACATATTACAAGGCTCTGATTGGGTATTTTAGATAGGAGTGCTCAATTTTATATAATTTACTTAAGGTTGTCGGGTGGGGGTTAAAAAAAATATGGAGCGATTTTCGCTCTATAAATATAGGGATCTAGTAGTAATCCCAAAAATAAAAAGCATATTATGAAGCAATTAAAGAGTGGTTATAGGAGGATTGCTCAATTGTGTATAACTTACTTAAGGTTGTCGGGTGAGGGTTCAAAAAAAATATGGAGTGGTTTTAGATTTCTAAATATATGGAGTCTAGTAGCAATCCTAAAAATATAGAGCATATTGTGAGACTCTTAGAAGGTGTTTTAACGAGTGCTCGATAGTATATAATTTACTTACGGTTATCGGGTGGGGGTTTAAAAAAAATATGGATTGGTTTTGGCTCCCTAAATATAGGGAGTCTAGTAGCAATCCCAAAAATAGAGAGTCATATTGCGAGGCTATTAGAGGGTATTTTAGGGAGGAATGCTAGATTTATATATAATTTACTTATGATTTTAGGGTTTTTTTGGGAGAAAATGGCGAGGCTCTTCAGGGGTGTTTTTGGGAGGAATGCTCGATTGTGAATAATTTACTTAAGGTTGTCGGATGGGGGTTCAAACAAAATATAGAGCTATTTTATCTTCGTAAATATAGGGAGTCTAGTAGTAATTCCAAAAAATAGAGAGCATATTGCAAGTCTTTTAGAGGGTGTTAGGGAGGAGTGCTCGATTGTATATAATTTACTTAAGGTTGTCGGGTGGAGGTTCAAAAAAAATATAGAGTGGTTTTAGCTCCTTAAATATAGGGAGTCGAGTAGGAATCCAAAAAATAGAGAGGCATATTACAAGTGTCTTTGAGGGTATTTTAGGGAGGGTGGTTTATTTTTATATAACTTACTTATGATTTTAGGGTATTTTTTGGAGGAAATGGTGAGGCTCTTAGATAGTGTTATTGCAAGGAATGCTCGATTGTAAATAATTTACATAAGGTTGACAGGTGGGGCTTTAAAAAAAATATGGAGCAGTTTTGGCACCCTAAATATAGGAAGTCTAGTAGCAATCCCAAAAATAGAGAGAATATTGCGAGGCTCTTATAGGGTATTTTAGGGAGGACTGCTCGATTGTATATAATTTACTTAAGGTTGTCGGGTTGGTGTTAAAAAAAATATAGATCGGTTTTGGCCACCTAAATATTGAGAGTCTAGTAGCAATCCCAAAATTAGAAAGACATATTACGAAGCTTTTAGAGGGTGTTTTAGGGAGGAGTGCTTTATTTATATATAATTTACTTATGATTTTATAGTATTTTTGGGAGGCAATAGCGATACTCTTAGTGGGTATTTTTGGAAGGAATGCTCGATTATATATAATATACTTAACGTTGTCGGGTGCGGGTTCAAAAATAATATTGAGCGGTTTTGGCTCCCAAAATATAGGGACTCTAGTAGCATTCCCAAAAATAGAGAGCATATTATGAGGCTCTTAGAGGGTGTTTTAGGGAGGAGTACTTGATTGTATACAATTCTCTTAAGGTTATCGGGTGGGGATTCAAATAAAATATAGAGCTGTTTTGGCTCCCTAAATATAGGGAGTTTAGTAGCAATCCCAAAAATAGAGAGCATATTGCGACGGTCTTAGAGGGTATTTTAAAGATGAGTGCTCGATTGTATATAATTTACTTAATATTGTTGAGTGGGGTTCAAAAAAAATATAGAGTGATTTAGGATCCCTAAATATAGGAAGTCTAGTAGCAATCCCAAAAATAGAGATCATATTGTGAGGCTATTAGAGGGTATTTTTGGGAGGAATGCTCAATTGTATATAATTTACTTAAGGGTGTCGGATGGGGATTCAAGAATAATA
Organism: Chamaelirium japonicum; assembly: GCA_947650365.1. Lineage (NCBI taxonomy): Eukaryota > Viridiplantae > Streptophyta > Magnoliopsida > Liliales > Melanthiaceae > Chamaelirium > Chamaelirium japonicum. The sequence continues at coordinate 4,274,661 of OX393560.1, forward strand.
CAGAGTGATTTTGAATCCCTAAATATAGGGAGTCTAGTAGCAATCCCAAAAATAGAGAGCCATATTGCGACTCTCTTAGAGGGTGTTTAAGGGAGGAGTGCTTGATTTATTTATAATTTATATATGATTTTAGGGTATTTTTAGGAGGGAATGGCGAGGCTTTTAGAGTGTATTTTTAGGAGTAATGCTTGATTATATATAATTTACTTAAGATTATCGGGTGGGGGTTCAAAAAAAATATGGAGTGGTTTTGGCTCCCTAAATATAGGGAGTCTAGTAGCAATCCCAAAAATAGAGGGCATATTGCGAGGCTCTTATAGTGTGTTTTAGGAAGGAGTACTCGATTGTATGATTATGGGGTGAGAGCCTTAAGAAATTAGGAGCTATTTCTCAAGGAGGCAATGGCAAGGCTCTTATAGGATATTTTTGGGAGAAATACTCAATTGTATGTAATTTACTTAAGCTTGATGGGTGGGGATTCAAAAAAAATATGGAGTGATTTTGGCACCTTAAATATAGGGAGTCTTGTAGCAATCCTAAAACTAGAAAGAATATTGTGAGGCTCTTAGAGGGTGTTTTAGAGAGGAGTGCTCGATTGTATATAATTTACTTAAGGTTGTCAAGTGGGTGTTTAAAAGAAATATGAAGCGGTTTTGGCTTCCTAAGTATAGGGAGTCTAGTAGCAAAATCAAAAATAGAAAGGCCTATGGCAAGACACTTAGAGGGTGTTTTTGGGAGGAGTTCTTGATTTATATATAATTTATTTATAATTTTATTTATAATTTATATATAATTTATATATAATTTATTTATATATAATTTATTTATAATTTTAGGGTATTTTTGGGAGGCAATGGTGAGACTATTAGATGGTGTTTTTTGAAGGAATTCTCGATTGTATATAATTTATTTAAGTTATTGGGTGAGGGTGTAAAAAAAATATAGAGCAATTTTAGGTCACTAAATATAGGGAGTCTAGTAGCAATTCCAAAAATAGAGAGCATATTACGAGGCTCTTGGAGGGTGTTTTAGGGAGGAGTGCTCGATTGTATATAATTCACTTAAGGTTGTCGAGTGGGGGTTCAAAAAAAATATAGAGCAGTTTTGGCTTCCTCAATATAGGCAGTCTAGTAGCAATCCCAAAACTAGAGAGGCATATTGCGAGGCTATTACAGGGTATTTTAGGGAGGAGTGCTTGATTTATATAATTTACTTATGATTTTAGGGGGTTTTTGGGAGGCAATGGCGAGGCTCTTAGAGGGTGTTTTTGGGAGAAATGTTTGATTGTGTATAATTTATTCAAAGTTGTCGGGTAGGGATTCAAATAAAATATGGAGCAATTTTGGCTCCCTAAATATAAGGAATCTTGTAGCAATCCCAAAAAAAAAAGAGCATACTGCGTGGCTCTTTGAGGGTGTTTTAGGAAGGAGTGTTTGATTATAAATAATTTACTTAAGGTTGTCAGGTGGGGGTTCAAAAAAAATATAGAGCGGTTTTAGTTCCTTAAATATAAGGTATCTAGTAATAATCCCAAAAATAGAGAGGCCTATTGCGAGGCTCTTAGAGGGTGTTTTATGAAGGAGTACCTTATTTATATATAATTTACTTATGATTTTAGGGTATTTTTAGAAGGAATGCTAGATTATATATAATTTACTTAAGGTTGTCAGGTGGGGGTTCAAAAAAAATATAGAGCGGATTTGGCTCCCTAAATATAGGGAGTCTAGTAGCAATCCCAAAAATAGAGAGCATATTACGAGGCTCTTACAAAGTGTTTTAGGGAGGAGTGCTCGATTGTATATAATTTAGTTACGATTATCGGGTAGGAGCCTTAAGAAATTGGGTGCGGTTTGGCTCTCTAAATATAGGGAGTTTAGTAGTGATCCCAAAAATAAGGAGGCAATGGCGAGGCTCATATAGGGTGTTCTTAGGATGAATACTCAATTGTATATAATTTACTTAAGGTTAATGGGTGGGGGTTCAAAAATAATATAGAGCTGTTTTGGCTCCCTAAATATATAAAGTCTAGTAGCAATCTCAAAAATAGAGAATATATTGCAAAGCTCTTAGAGGGTGTTTTAGGGAGGAGTACTCGATTGTATATAATTTACTTAAGGTTGTCGGGTGGGTGTTTAAAAAAAATGTGAAGCGGTTTTGGCAACCTAAATATAGGGAGTCTAGTAGTAATCTCCAAAATCGAAAAGCATATTGTGAGGCTCCTAGAAGGTGTTTTAGGGAGGAGTGCTTGATTTATATATAATTTACTTAAAATTTTAGGGTGTTTTTTGGAGGCAATAGCAAGGCTCTTAGAGGGTGTTTTTGGGAGGAATGCTTGATTGTATATAATTTAATCAAGGTTATCGGGTGAGGGTTCAAAAAAAAAATAGAGTAGTTTTGGCTCCATAAATATAGATAGTTTAAGGGAGGTGTGCTCGATTGTATATAATTCACTTAAGGTTTTCCAGTAGGGGTTCAAAAAAAATATGGAGTGGTTTTGGCTCCCTAAATATAGGGTGTCTAGTAGCAATCCCAAGAATAGAGAGTATATTATGAGTCTCTTAGAGGGTATTTTAGGGAGGAGTGCTCGATTGTATATAATTTACTTAAGATTGTGAGACTGGGGTTCAAAAAAAATATACTGCTATTTTGCCTCCCTAAATATAGGGAGTCTAGTAGTAATCCAAAGAATATAGAGCATATTGCGAGGCTATTAGATGGTGTTTTTTGGAGGAATGATCGATTGTATATAATTTGCTTAAGGCTATCTGGTGGGGGTTCAAAAAAAATATGGAGCGGTTTTAGCTTCCTAAATATAGGGAGTCTAGAAGCAATCCAAAAAATAGAGAGCATATTGTGAGGCTCTTAGAGGGTGTTTAGGGGAGGAATGCTCGATTGTATATAATTTACTTAAGGTTGTCGGGTGGGCGTTCAAAAAAAATATAGAGCAATTTTGCCTCCCTAAATATAGGGAGTCCAGTAGCAATCCCAAAAATAGAGGGACATAATGTGAGACTCCCAGAGGGTGTTTTAGGGATGAGTGCTTGATTTATATATATAATTTAGTTATGATTTTAGGGTATTTTAGGGAGGCAATGGCGAGGCTGATAAAGGGAGTTTTTAGGAGGAATGCTCAATTGTGTATAATTTACTTAAGGTTGTCTGGTGGGGGTTCAAACAAAATATGGAGTGGTTTTGGCTCCCTAAATATAAGGAGTCTAGTAGCAATCCTAAAAAATATAGAACATATTGTGAGGCACTTAGAGGGTGTTTTAGGGAGGAGTGCTCGTTTGTATATAATTTACTTCAGGTTGTCGGGTAGGGGTTCAAAAAAAATATGGAGCAGTTTTGGCTCCTTAAATATAGGGAGTCTAGTAGCAATCCTAAAAATAGAAAGGCATATTGCGAGGCTCTTAGAGAGTTTTTTATGAAGGAATGCTCTATATATATATATAATTTACTTATAATTTTTGGTTGCTTTAGGGAGGTAATGGTTAGGCTCTTATAGGATGTTTTTGGGAGGAATGCTCGATTGTATATAATTTACTTAAGCTTGACAGGTGGGGGTTCAAAAAAAATTTGGAGCAGTTTTAGCTCCATATATATAGGGAGTCTAGTAGCAATCCCAAAAATAAAGACCATATTATGAGGCTCTTAGAGTATGTTTTCGGATGAAATGCTTGATTGTATATAATTTAGTTAAGGTAGTCGGGTGAGCGTTCAAAAAATATATGGAGCGGTTTTGGCTACCTAAAGATAGGGAGTCTAGTAGCAATCAATAAAAAAGTCTCACCCACAGCAACATTACGAATCTTGGAGGTGGTAGTGGAGAGTGCCATGGGGGATCCCCTCAAGGGGGGCTCCTCCATTCTTTTTCCCCCCCGAGGTGGGGGTCAAGTTCTGAGAGATGATGTGAGGGAGGATAGAGTGGTTGTTGAGGCGGAGTTCCTTCGTCCTCAAGATCCGGCTCTGGAGGTCTCCATCTCCGTGGGTGATGGTTCTTTGAGAGGTCGTGAGGGTGCTTCCCACTCGTCTCTTGGCAGTAGGGATAGTCATCCCTGTTCTTCTTCGGATCAGACCCTTAGGAGGTCGGATAGCAGCTCTGGAGCCTTCAGATCAAGTACTGATATTGGTGCTGAAGAAGATGCTGGGATTGCTTTGCAGCAAGGCTCGAGATTGGGATCTTCGTCTGGTGTTGGAGCAGAGGTTGATTCCCTTTCTCTGGACCGAGGTGGAGTAGAGATTTATTCAGATCGGGTTGCTGAGGTGGATAGACTTGATCACCCGGAGATGGGGGATCCAAGCTCCTTTCCTCCGCTTAGCTTTTCTCCTCATAGCCCTCGTTCATCCCCTAGAGATCCGGGGGGTGTGAGTGCTGGTGCACAGGCCGGCTCTTCTTATGTTGCTGCAGTGTCTAATAGTGCAGCTAAGCTGTTTGCGGAAATGCCTGAGAGGGTCACATTGACTGGGTATGCTCCAGCTGCTACAACTATTCCAGTAGTAAGATTAGATGCTCAACAGGTGCCTGTCGTCGAGCCTGAACAACGACGGCCTGCAGGATTTGGGGCTGAGGCTGCGGGTAATGCTTGGAATACTCCCTTGATTCACAGTGATTGGGTTGACGCATCGTCTCATAGTGCAGCAAAGGTGATTGGGGAATTGCCTGAGAGGGTCACAGTTGCTGGGCATGCTACAGCTATTGCATAAAATTCAGCAAGGAGCTCAGATGCACATCAGGTGCCTGTCGTCGAGCCTGAACCACGACGGCCTACTGGATATGGGGCTGGGGCAGCGGGTAATGCTTGGAATATTCCCTTGCAACATAATGCTTTGACGCCTGACGACTATAAGCTCACTTACATTGAACCGACAGTGATTGAAGGGAAGAAATTGGCGGTATGCCCACAGGATGAGCTTACAAAAACGGAAAGTTACTGGATCAACTCTTTAGTGGGGTTTGTCTTGGGGCGAAGACCATTCTTTCCTCATCTAAAGGCTACGGTGATGAGATTGTGGCAACCGAATGGGGGAATGGAGATATTTGCCCGAGAGAATGGAATTTTTCTCTTCAAATTCATGGAAGCGGAAGATTGCTCTAGAATTTTGGCTGGCGGGCCGTGGCACTTCCAAGGGCGACCCATTGTACTCAAGAAATGGACGAGTGATATTCAATACAACAGGGAAATGCTTTCGCATATACCTGTATGGGTTCGTTTCCCTAATCTCCCTGATAAACTGTGGTCGTTTGATGCACTTAGCAGGATGGGAAGCGTACTGGGAAAACCGATTGGAATGGATGGCCCTACAGCTGCAGCGGTTGTTCATAAGGAAGGGGGCAGAATGAATTATGCAAGGATTTGCATTGAGATTAATATTGAGGAGGCACTCCGATATGAAGTCGAGGCTCATAACGATGTGGGTAATTTTGTCTCCCTACAAACTGTCACTTATGATTGGAAGCCTACTCGGTGTAGAGCATGTCAGTCATTCGATCATAACGAGAATGCCTGTGTGGTACGCCCTAAGATTCCAGAGAGATGGAAGAATTATGCGGGGTCGGGGGCCAAGCCTCTAGAGAAGCGATGGGTGCCAACTGGAAAATCAGCACATTGTCCCATGGGAGGAGACCCGTCTTCTTCCATTATTCCCAAGCCATCGGATCAATGGATTAAAGTGGCTTTTAAGAAATCTGGAGCAGCTCCTGTACCTATAGTCCCTAGCCAAGGGAGAGGTTCCCGTTTTGCCGTTTTAGCGAGTCTTGAGATTAATGAAGATGCTGCTGATTTCAGCAGTGATGTTGTTGCTATTCCTAATGTTTCACAGGATTGTGGCAGAGCTGAGGCCGCTACTGCAAATGTAACACAGGCTAGTGGTGGAGTAGATGTTGCTAATCTTAGAGAAGTTGCTGCTGATGTGAGTGTTACGCAGGCTGGTGGCGGAGCTGATGATCTTATTGTCGCTACGCAGGCCAGTGAGGATGGAAGAGAGGAGCATGCTCCCACCCCCGCCCCTTTTATGGCGATGAGGGGGGGTCAATTACCACCTCACCTCGCAAATTGCCCTACTATACTAACTGTTCCGAATCCGGCTCGTGAGGATCCTTCTACCTATCGAGCAAAGAAGACGCGACATATTGGTGTTTCGGGCTGAGTAAAAAAGGTGCGACATACGGGTGTTTCTGACCGTACGACTAGGAGCCAAGGGCAGGCTCAAGCTGTTGTTGCTGGGTTGCAACAGCTTTCAGCAATTAGTAATGATGTTACGCAGCAGGATTCAGCAATCTGGGCTGATGCTACACCGAGGGATTGTGGGGCGACTGCTGATATTACGCAGCTGATTGGCGAGGTACCTGATGTTGTTACACAGCAGATCATAGCAGATTGTACTGTTGTAACGCAGGATGCTGATGTTGAAGGGCAGGTTGATGAGAATGAGGGTTCGTTTGAGGAGGACACAGTAACTGATGTTACACTGCCTAAGGAAGCTGTTACGCACGTAGAGGCTGATGCAGTACCTGATGCTGAAATACTAATAATTGCTGATGAAGCTGGGGAAGAAGAGGTTGTTACGATGCCAGAGGCTGGTGTAACAGATGTTACACAAGTTGGAGGCTTAGTGGAGGGGGGACTAGCTCGCCGCAGTCCTAGACTTGTTAACCGAGGATCGGACACGATTGAGGCCAGGGCTTCGCTCCGAGCCAAATCTCGAGCCCTTGAATCTAGCTTACACCGCCGACCACCACGGCCTAGGACCCCACTCATGCAGGATCTTAAGGATCAGTTGTCTAATCTTAATGGAGAGGACTTGGGCCTGCCCATCAACATGCTGGAGGACAGAACCATCCTTGATATAGCTTCGGCTGTCGGCTTCTCCATTGAGGAGAAAGACTCGGGATCGCTCCTAGCTCTATTCCGTGATATGGAAAGATCGAGGGCTTCTGAGCCTTAGGACTTTCGGCTTGTTGTTTTTTCTTGCTTGTTGTGCAGGGCATTTTTGTTGGCCCGTGTTGGAAGGGGGTACACCTTGGGTGTCGATGCCGCTTTTGTAACGGTATCCTTTCTTAGTTCGGAATGACTTCTGGTTGGGGTCCGCCAAACCCTCCCTTCTGAGAGGAGGGGTTCTCAAAAAAAAAAGCAATCAATAAAATAGAAAGGCATATTATGAGACTCTTATAGGGTGTTTTAGGGAGGAGTGCGTGATATATATATATATATATATATATATATATATATATATATATATATATATATATATATATATATATATATATATATATGAGGGCTGGGTTCCTATGACATGTCATAGGGTACCCTATGACATATAGTGAATTAGTAATACTAGAATGTTTAGAATGTGCTGAATTTTTTTGAGGGTGATCACCTTACCTTAGATAGAATGTCCACAAAAAATCAAAGCATTCTAAAACTTGTTTGGGCATGAAATGCTAGAAGCTTTATCGGCCATCCATTTTAACCGTTAAATTGAAAATCATATTTGATGCCTCTAGAAGTTTTAGAATGAGCCGATTTTTTACGGGAGCCCTATCTAAGATATGGTGATCATCCTCATAAAAATTCAGAACATTCTAAATATTCTAGCGTTACTAACTCACCATATATCATAAAGTACTCCCTATGACATGTCATAGGAACTCATTTCCCTATATATATATATATATATATATATATATATATATATATATATATATATATATATATATATATATATATACATACATATATATATATATATATAATTTGCTTATGATTTTAGGGTGTTTTTGGTGGGTAATTGCGAAGCTCTTAGAGGGTGTTTTGGGATGAATACTCGATTATATATAATTTACTTAAAGTTGTAGGGTAAGGGTTCAAAAAATATAGAGTAGTTTTGGCTTCCTAAATATAAAGAGTCTAGTAGTAATCCCAAAAAAAGAGAGAATATTGCAAGGCTCTTAGAGGGTGTTTTAGGAAAGAGTGCTCGATTGTATATAATTCACTTAAGGTTATCGGGTGGGAGTTCAAAAAAAATATGGAGCTATTTTGGTTCCCTAAATATTGGAAGTCTAGTAGCATTCCCAAAAATAGAGAGCATATTGTGAGGCTCATAGATGGTATGTTGGGGAGGAGTGCTCGATTGTATATAATTTACTTAAGGTTGTCAGGTGGAGGTTCAAAAAAAATATAGGGCTGTTTTGGCTCCCTAAATATAGAGAGTCTAGTAACAATCCCAAAAAATAGAGAGCATATTGCGAGGTTATTAGAGTATGTTTTTGGGAGGAATGCTCAATTGTATATAATTTACTTAAGGTTGTCGGGTGGGGGCTCAAAAAAAATATAGAGAGGTTTTGGCTTCCTAAATATAAAGAGACTAGCAGTAATCCCAAAAATAAAGAGGCATATTATGAGACTCTTAAAGGATATTTTAGGGAGGAGTGCTTGATTTATATATAATTTACTTATGATTTTAGGATATTTTTGGGAGTTAATGGTGAGGCTTTTAGAGGGTGTTTTTGGAAGGAATGCTCGATTATACATAATTTACTTAAGGTTGTCAGGTGGGGGTTCAAAAAAAATATGGAATAGTTTTGGCTTTCTAAATATATGGAATCTAGTAGCAATCCCAAAAATAGAGAGCATATTGCGAGGCTCTTAGAGGGTACTTTAGGGAGGAGTGCTCGATTGTATATAATTTAGTTTTGACTATCGGGTGGGACCCTTAAGAAATTTGGAGCGATTTTGGCTCCCCAAATACAGGGAGTCTAGTAGCGATCCCAAAAATAAGGTGGCAATGGCGAGGCTCTAATAGGGTATTTTTGGAAGGAATGCTCGATTGTATATAATTTACTTAATATTGACGGGAGGGTGTTTAAAAAAATATGAAGCAGTTTTGGCTCCCTAAATATAGGGAGTCTAGTAGCAATCCCAAAAATAGAGTACATATTGGGAGGCTCTTAGAGGGTATTTTATGGAGGAGTGCTCAATTATATATAACTTACTTAATATTGTCGGGTGGGTATTCAAAAAAAAAATGAAGTGGTTTTGCTTCCCTAAATATAAGGAGTCTGGTAGCAATCCCAAAAATAGAGAGGCATGTTGCGAGGCTCTTAGAGGGTGTTTTTGGAAGAAATGCTCGATTGTATATAATTTGCTTAAGGTTGTCGGGTGTGGGTTTAAAAAAAATATGGAGCGATTTTGGCTCCATAAATATAGGGAGTCTAGTAGTAATCCAAAAAATAGAAAGCATATTGCGAGGCTATTAAAGGGCATTTTTGGGAGAGAAATGCTCAATTGTATATAATTTACTTAAGGTTGTCAGGTAGAGGTTCAATAAAAATATGGAGAGGTTTTGTATTGGCAATCTAGATATAGGGAGTCATGTTGCAATCCCAAAAATAGAGATCATATTGCGAGTATCTTAGAGGGTGTTTTAATTAGGAGTACTCGATTGTATATTGTTTACTTAAGGTTGTCGGGTGGGGCTTTAAAAAATATATTGAGTTGCTTTGGCTCCCTAAATATAAGGAGTCTAGTAGTAATCCCAAAAATAAAAAGGCATATTATGAGGCTCTTAGAGGGTGTTTTAGTAAGAAGTGCTTGATTTGTATATAATTTACTTATGATTTTAGTGTGTTTTTGGGAGGCAATGGTGAGGCTTTTAGAGGGTGTTTTTGGGAGGAATGCTCAATTGTGTACAATTTTCTTAAGGTTATCGGGTGGGGGTTAAAAAAAAATATAGAGCGACTTTGGCTCCCTAAATATAGAGACTCTAGTAGCAATCTCAAAAAATAGAGAGCATATTGCGAGGCTCTTAGAGGGTGTTTTAAGGAGGAGTGCTCAATTGTATATAATTTACTTAAAGTTATCGGGCGGGGTTCAAAAAAATTATAGAGCGGTTTTGTCTCCTTAAATATAGGGAGTCTAGTAGCAATCCCAAAAATAGAGAGATATATTGTGAGGCTATTAGAGGGTATTTTAGAGAGGAGTGCTTTATTTATAAATAATTTACTGAGGATTTTAGGGTATTTATAGGGGGCAATAGCGAGGCTCTCAGAGGGTTTTTTTGGGAGGAATGCTCAATTGGATATAATTTACTTAAGGTTGACGGTAGAGGGTTCAAAAAAATTATGGACCAATTTTGGCTCCATAAATATAGGGAGTCTAGTAGCAATCCTAAAAATAGAGAGCACATTGCAAGGCCCTTAGAGGCTGTTTTACGGAGGACTGCTCGATTGTATATAATTTACTTAAGGTTATTGGGTAGGCTTTCAAAAAAAATATGGATCGGTTTTGGCCACCTAAATATAGGGAGTCTAGTAGCAATCCCAAAAATAGAAAGAAATCTAACGAGGCTCTTATAGAGTATTTTAGGGAAGAGTGCTTTATTTATATATAATTTACTTATGATTTTAGAGTATTTTTGGAAGGAAATGGCGAAGCTCTTAGAGGGTATTTTTTTGGGAGGAATACTCAATTATATTTAACTTACTTAAGGTTGTAGGGTGGGCGTTCAAAAAAAATATGGGGTGATTTTGTATCCCTAAATATAGGGAGTCTAGTAGTAATCCAAAAAATAGAGAGCATATTGCGAGGCTTTTAAAGGGTGTTTTAGGGAGGAGTGCTCAATTGTATATAATTCACTTAAAGTTGTCGGGTGGGGGATTAAAAAAAATATAGAGTTGTTTTGGCTCCCTAAATAAATAGAGTCTAGTAGAATTCCTAAAAATATAGAGTATATTACAAGGCTCTTACAGGGTATTTTAGGGAGGAGTGCTCGATTATAAATAATTTACTTAAGGTTGTCGGGTGGGGGTTCAAAAATAATATAGAGCAGTTTTGGATCCCTAAATATAGGGAGTTTAGTAGCAATCCCAAAAATAAAAAACATATTGCGAGGTTATTAGAGGGTGTTTTTTGGAGGAATGCTCGATTGTATATAATTTACTTAAGGTTATTGGGTGGGGGTTCAAAAAAAATATAGAGCAATTTTGGCTCCCAAAATATAGGGAGTCTAGTAGCAATCACAAAAATGGAGAGGCATATTGCGAGGCTCTTGGAGGGTGTTTTAGGGAGGAGTACTTGATTTATATATAATTTATTTATGATTTTAGAGTATTTTTATGAGGCAATACGGAGGCTTTTAGAGGGTGTTTTTGCGAGGCATGCGCGATTGTATATAATTTACTTAAGGTTATTAGGTGGGGGTTCAAAAAATATATATAGCAGTTTTGGCTCCCTAAATATAGGGAGTCTAGTAGCAAAACCAAAAATAAAGAGCTTATTATGTGGCTCTTAGAGTGTGTTTTAAATAGGAGTGCTCGATTGTATATAATTTAGTTAAGATTATTGGGTGGGAGCCTTGAGAAATTGGGAGTGATTTTGGCTATCCAAATATAGGGAGTCTTGTAGCAATCCTAAAATTTATGGAGACAATGGCGAGGATCTTATTGGGTATTTTTTGGAGGAATACTTGTTTATATGTAATTTACTTAAAGTTGACATTTGGGGGTTCAAAAAAATAATAGAGCGTTTTGGCTCTTTAAATATAGGGAGTCTAGTAGCAATCCCAAAAATTGAGAGAATATTGTGAGGCTCTTAGAGGGTGTTTTAGGGGGGAGTGCTCGATTGTATATAATTTACTTAAGGTTGTCGGGTTGGCGTTCAAAAAAAATATAAAGCGGTTTTGGCTACCTAAATATAGGGAGTCTAGTATCAATCCTAAAAATATAAAGGCATATTGCGAGGCTCTTAGAGGGTATTTTTAGAAGGAGTACTTTATTTATATATAATTTATTTATGATTTTAGGGTGTCTTTGGGAGGCAATAACGAGGCTCTTAGAGGGTGGTTTTGGGAGGAATACTCGATTGTATAAAATTTACATAAGGTTGTCAAGTGAGGGTTCAAAAAAAATATATAGCAGTTTTGGCTCCTTAAATATAGGGATACTAGTAGTCATCCCAAAAATTGAGAGTATATTGGGAGGCTCTTAGAGGGTATTTTATGGAGGGGTGCTTAATTATATATAATTTACTTAATAATTTTGGGTGGGTATTCAAAAAAAATATGGATCAGTTTTGGTTCCCTAAATATAGGGAGTCTGGTAGCAATGCAAAAAATAGAGAGGCATATTGCAAGTCTCTTAGAGGGTATTTTTGGAAGGAATGCTCGATTGTATATAATTTACTTAAGGTTGTTGGGTGGACGTTCAAAAAAAATATAGAACGGTTTTGGCTCCCTAAATATAGGGAGTTTAGGAAGCATATTACGAAGCTATTAAAGGGCGTTTTTGGGAGAAATGCTCAATTGTATTAAATTTACTTAGGGTTATCGGGTAGGGGATTAATAAAAATATAGAGAGCTTTTGCATTGTCACTCTAGATATAGGGAGTCTAGTTGCAATCCTAGAAATAGAGATCATATTGTGAGTATCTTAGAGGGTATTTTAATAAGGAGTGCTCAATTGTATATAATTTACTTAAGGTTATCGAGTGGGGGTTCAAAAAAAATATTAAGTTATTTTGGCTCCCTAAATATAGGGAGTCTAGTAGTAATCCCAAAAATAAAGAGGCATATTGTGAGGCTCTTAAAGGGTGTTTTATTGAGGAGTGCTTGATTTGTATATAATTTACTTATGATTTTAGTGTGTTTTTGGGAGGCAATAGTGAGGCTCTTTGAGGGTGTTTTCTGGAAGAATACTCAATTGTGTATAATTTACTTAAGTTTGTCTGGTGAGGGTTCAACAAAAATATATAGCAATCCCAAAAACCCTAAATATAGAGAGTCTAGTACCAATTTAAAAAAATAGAGAGCATATTGTGAGGCTCTTAGAGGGTGTTTTAAAAAGGAGTGCTCGATTGTATATAATTTACTTAAGTTGTCGGGGGGAGGGGTTTCAAAAAAATTATGGAACGATTTTGGCCCCATAAATATAGGGAGTCTAGTTGCAATCCCAAAAATAGGGAGGCATATTGTGAGGCTATTAGTGGGTATTTTAGGGAGGAGTGCTTTATTTATAAATAATTTACTTATAATTTTAGGGTGTTTATAGAGGCAATAGCGAGGCTCTCAGAGGGTGTTTTTGGAAGTAATGCTCGATTATATATAATTTACTTAAGGTTGATGGGAGGGGGTTTAAAAATATTATGGAGCGTTTTGGCTCCATAAATATAGGGAGTCTAGTAGTAATGCCAAAAATAGAGAGCATATTGCGAGGCCCTTAGAGGCTGGTTTAGGAAGGATTGCTCGATTGTATATAATTTACATAAGGTTGTCAGGTAGGCTTTCAAAAAAAATATAGATCAGTTTTGGCCATCTAAATATAGGGAGTCTAGTAGCAATCCCAAAAATAGAAAGGTATATTACGAGGCTCTTAGAGAGTATTTTAGGGAGGAGTGCTTTATTTATATATAATTTACTTATAATTTTAGGGTATTTTTGGAAGGAAATAGTGAAGCTCTTAGAGGGTGTTTTTGGGAAGAATACTCAATTATACTTAATTTACTTAAGGTTGTTGGGTGGGGATTCAAAAAAATATAGGGTTATTTTGGCTCCCTAAATATAGGGAGTCTAGTATTAATCCCAAAAATAGAGAGCATATTGTGAGGCTCTTAGAGGGTGTTTTAGATAGGAGTGGTCGATTGTATATAATTTACTTAAAATTGACGGGTGAGGGTTCAAAAAAAATATAGAACTGTTTTGCCTCCCTAAATATATAGTCTAGTAGCAATCCCAAAAATATAGAGCATATTATAAGGCTATTATAGGGTATTTTATGAAGGAGTGCTCGATTATATATAATTTACTTAAGGTTGTCGGGTGGGGGTTCAAAAATAATATAGAGTAGTTTTGGATCCCTAAATATAGGGAGTCTAGTAGCAATCCCAAAAATAGAAAACATATTGCGAGATTCTTAGAGGGTGTTTTTTGGAGGAATGCTCAATTGTATATAATTTACTTAAGGTTGTCGGGTGGGGGTTCAAAAAAAATATGGAGCGGTTTTGGTTCCTAAAATATAGGGAGTCTAGTAGTAATCACAAAAATTGAGAGGCATATTGCAAGGCTCCTAGAAGGTATTTTAGGGAGGAGTACTTGATTTATATATAATTTACTTATGATTTTAGGGTATTTTTGTGAGGAGATAGCGAGGCTTTTAGGGGGTGTTTTTAGGAGGAAGGCTTGATTATATATAATTTACTTAAGGTTATCGGGTGGGGGTTCAAAAAAAATATGGAGCAGTTTTGGATCCCTAAATATAGGGAGTCTAGTAGCAAAACTAAAAATAGAGAGCATATTGTGAGGCTCTTAGAGTGTGTTTTAAAGAGGAGTGCTCGATTGTATATAATTTAGTTGTGATTATCTGGTGGGAGCCTTGAGAAATTGGGAATGATTTTGGCTTCTCAAATATAAGGAGTCTAGTAGCGATCCCAAAATTAAGGATTCAATGGCGAGGCTCTTAAAGGGTGTTTTTAGGAGGAATACTTGATTGTATATAATTTACTTAAGGTTGACGGGTGGGGGTTCAAGAAAAATATGAAGCAGTTTTGGCTTTTTAAATATAGGGAGTCTAGTAGCAATCCCAAAAAAATAGAGAGAATATTGTAACGCTCTTAGAGGATGTTTTATGGAGAAGTGCTCTATTATATATAATTTACTTAAGCTTGTCGGGTGAGGGTTCAAAAAAAATATAGAAGGGTATTCGCTCCCTAAATATAGGGAGTTTAGAAGCAATCCCAAAAATAGAGAGCATATTACGAGGCTCTGATATTGTCTTTTAGGTAGGAGTGCTCAATTATATATAATTTACTTAAGGTTGTCGGGTGAGGGTTCAAAAAAAATATAGAGCAATTTTGGCTCCTTAAATATAGGGACTACTAGCAATCCCAAAAATAGAGAGCATATTATATGGCTATTAAAGTGTGGTTTTGGAAGGATTACTCAATTGTATATAATTTGCTTAAGGTTGTCGGGTGGGGGTTCAAAAAAAATATGGAGTGGTTTTGGATTCCTAAATATATGGAGTCTAGTAGCAATCCCAAAATTAGAGAGCATATTGCGAGGATCTTAGAGAATGTTTTAAGGAGTGCTCGATAGTATATAATTTACTTAAGGTTATCGAGTGGGGGATCAAAACAAATATGGAGCAGTTTTGCCTCCCTAAATATAGGGAGTCTAGTAGTAATCCCAAAAATAGAGAGTCATATTGCGAGGCTATTAGAAGGTGTTTTACGGAGGAGTGCTTGATTTATATATAATCTACTTATAATTTTAGGGAATTTTTGGGAGGAAATAGCGAGGCTTTTCAGGGGTGTTTTTGGGAGAAATGCTTGATTGTGTATAATTTACTTAAGGCTGTCAGATGGTGGTTTAAACAAAATATGGAGCAGTTTTATCTCCATAAATATAGGGAGTCTAGTAGCAATCCCAAAAAATAGATAGCATATTACAAGGCTCTTAGAGGGCGTTAGGGAGGAGTACTCGATTTTATATAATTTACTTAAGCTAGTCGGGTGGGGGTTCAAAAAAAATATGGAGCGGTTTTGGCTTCTTAAATATAGGGAGTCTAGTAGGAATCCCAAAAATAGAGAGGCATATTACGAGAGTCTTTGAGGGTGTTTTAGGGAGGAGTGCTTCATTTATATATAATTTACTTATTATTTTAGGGTGTTTTTAGGAGGCATTGACAAGGCTTTTAGAGGGTATTATTGGGAGAAATGTTTGATTGTAAATAATTTACATACGGTTGATGGGCGGGGGTTCAAAAAAAATATGGAGTAGTTTTGGCACCCTAAATATAGGGAGTCTAGTAGCAATCCTAAAAATAGAGAGCATATTGCAAGGCTCTTAGAGGGTGTTTTAGGGAGGACTACTCGATTGTATATAATTAACATAAGGTTATCGGGTGGGCGTTCAAAAGAATTATGGATTTGTTTTGGCCACCTAAATATAAAGAGTCTAGTAGCAATCCCAAAATTAAAAAGGCATATTGTGAGGGTTTTAGAGGGTGTTTTAGGGAGGAGTGCTTGATTTATATATAATTTACTTATGATTTTATAATATTTTTGGGAGGCAATGGCGATGCTCTTAGAGGGTATTTTTGGAAGGAATGATTGATTATATATAGTTTTCATAAGGTTGTCGGGTGGGGGTTCAAAAATAATATGGAGCGGTTTTGGCTCCCTAAATATAGGGAGTCTAGTAGCAATCCCAAAAATAGAGAGCATATTATTAGGCTCTTAGAGGGTGTTTTAGAAAGGAGTTCTCGATTGTGTACAATTCTCTTTAGGTTATCGGGTATGGGTTCAAATAAAATATGGAGCTATTTTGGCTCCCTAAATATTGGAAGTTTAGTAGCAATCCTAAAAATAGAGAGCATATTGTGAGGCTCTTAGAGGGTATTTTAAAGAGGAGTTCTCGATTGTGTATAATTTACTTAAGGTTGTCAGGTGGGGGTTCAAAAAAAATATAGAGCGATTTAGGATCCATAAATATAGGGAGTCTAGTAGCAAATCCAAAAATATAGATCATATTACGAGGCTATTAGAGTATATTTTTAGGAGGAATGCTCGATTGTATATAATTTACTTAAGGTTGTCGGGTGGGAGTTCATAAAAAATATGGAGCGATTTTGAATCCCTAAAAATAGGGAGTCTAGTAGCAATCCCAAAAAAAGAGATGCATATTGCGACGCTCTTAGAGGGTGTTTTCGGGAGGAGTGCTTGATTTATTTATAATTTACATATGATTTTAGGGTATTTTTGGGAGGCAATGGTGAGATTTTTAGAGTGTATTTTTGGAAGGAATGCTCGATTGTATATAATTTACTTAAGGTTATTGGGTGGGGGTTCATAAAAAATATGGAGTCATTTTGGTTACCTAAACATAGGGAGTCTAGTAGCAATCCAAAAAATAGTGGTCATATTGCAAGGCTCTTATAGTGTGTTTTAGGTAGGAGTGTTCGATTGTATATAATTTAGTTATGATTATAGGGTGAGAGCCTTGACAAATTGGGAGCGATTTTGGCTCCCTAAATATAGGTAGTCTAGTACCGATCCCAAAAATAAGGAGGCAATAGTGAGGCTCTCATATGATATTTTTGGGAGGAATACTCGATTATATGTAATTTACTTAAGGTTGATAGGTAGGGGTTCAAAAAAAATATAGAGTGGTTTTGGCTCCTTAAATATAGAGAGTCTAGTAGCAATCCCAAAAATAGAAAGAATATTGTAAGGCTCTTAGGGGGTGTTTTAGGGAGGAGTGCTTGATTGTATATAATTTACTTAAGGCTATCGAGTGGCCGTTCAAAAAAAAATATGGAGTGGTTTTGGCTTCCTAAATATAGGGAGTCAAGTAGCAATCCCAAAAATAGAAAGGCCTATGTGAGGCTCTAATAGGGTATTTTCGAGAGGAGTGCCTGATTTATATATAATTTATTTATGATTTTAGGGTATTTATGGGAGGCAATGGTGAGGCTCGTAGATGATGTTTTTTGGAGGAATTCTCGATTGTATATAATTTATTTAAAGTTATCGGATAAGGGTTAAAAAAAATATGGAGTGGTTTTGGCTCACTAAATATAGGGAGTCTAGTAGCAATCCCAAAAATAGAGAGCATATTACGAGACTCTTAGAGGGTGTTTTAGAGAGAAGTGCTCGATTGTCTATAATTCACTTAAGGTTGTCAGGTGGGGGTTCAAAAAAAATATAGAGCAGTTTTGGCTTCCTAAATATATGGAGTCTAGTTGTAATCCCAAAAATAGTGAGGCATGTTGCGAGGCTATTACAGGGTGTTTTAGGGATGAGTGCTTGACTTATATATAATTTACTTATGATTTTAGGGATATTTTGGGAGGCAATGGTGAGGCACTTAGAGGGTGTTTTTAGGAGGAATGCTTTATTGTGTATAATTTATTTAAGGTTGTCGGGTAGGGGTTCAAACAAAATATGGAGCAGTTTTGGCTCCCTAAATATAGGGAGTCTTATAGCAATCCTAAAAAATAAAAAGCATATTATGAGGCTCTTAGATGGTGTTTTAGGAAGGAGTGCTCGATTGTAAATAATTTACTTAAGGTTATCGGGTAGGGATTCAAAACAAATATGGAGCAGTTTTGGCTCCTTAAATATAAGGTGTATAGTAGAAATCCCAAAAAAAAAAAGGCCTATTGCGAGGCTCTTAGAGGGTGTTTTATGAAGGAGTGCTTGATTTATATATAATTTACTTATGATTTTAGGGTGTTTTTGGGAGTTAATGGCAAGGCTCTTTGAGGGTGTTTTTAGGAGGAATGCTCGATTATATATAATTTACTTAAGGTTGTCGGGTGTGGGTTCAAAGAAAATATAGAGCGGCTTTAGCTCCCTAAATATAGAGTGACTAGTAGTAATCCCAAAAATAGAGAGCATATTGTGAGGCTCTTAAAAAGTGTTTTAGAAAGGAGTGCTCGATTGTATATAATTTACTTATGATCATCGGGTGGGAGTCTTGAGAAATTGGAAGCGGTTTAGCTCCCTAGATATAGGATGTTTTGTAGTGATCCAAAAAATAAGGAGGCAATGGCAAGGTTCATATCAGGTCTTTTTGGGATGAATGCTCGATTGTATATAATTTACTTAAGGTTAATGGGTGGGAGTTCAAAAATAATATGGAGCGGTTTTGGCTACCTTATAAATATATAGTCTAGTAGCAATCCCAAAAATAGATAACATATTGCAAAGTGCTTAGAGGGTGTTTTAGGAAGGAGTGCTCGATTGTATATAATTTACTTAAGGTTACCGGGTGGACGTTCAAAAAAAATATGGAGTAGTTTTGGCTACCTAAATATAGAGAGTCTAGTAGCACTGCCAAAAATCGAAAGGCATATTGAGAGGCTCTTAGAGAGTGTTTTAGGGAGGAGTGCCTGATTTATATATAATTTACTTATAATTTTAGGGTGTTTTTGGGAGGCAATGTCGAGGCTCTTAGAGGGTGTTTTTGGGAGGAATGCTTAATTGTATATAATTTATTTAAGGTTATTGGGTAGGGGTTAAAAAAAATATGGAGCAATTTTGGCTCCATAAATATAGGGAGTCTAGTAGCAATCCTAAAAATAGAGAGCGTATTGCAAGGCTCTTAGAACTTTTTTTAGGGAGGTGTGCTCGATTGTATATAATTCACTTAAGGTTATCCGATAGGGGTTCAAAAAAAATATGAAGCGGTTTTGGCTCCCTAAATATAGGGTGTCTAGTAGCAATCCCAAAAATAGAGAGCATATTGCGAGGCTCTTAGTGGGTATTTTAGGGAGGAGTGCTTGATTGTATATAATTTACTTAAAGTTGTCGGGTGGGGTTCAAAAAAAATATGGAGTGGTTTTGCCTCCCTAAATATAGGGAGTCTAGTAGCAATCCCAAGAATAGAGAGCATAATGCCAGCTATTAGATGGTGTTTTTGGGAGGAATAATCGATTGTATATAATTTACTTAAGGTTATTGGGTGGGGGTTCAAAAATAATATAGAGCGATTTTGGCTCCCTAAATATAGGGAGTCTAGAAGCAATCACAAAAATAGAGAGCATATTGCGAGGCTCTTAAAGGGTGTTTTAGGGAGGTGTGCTCGATTGTATATAATTTACTTAAGGTTGTCGGGTGAGTATTCAAAAAAAATATGGGGCAATTTTGGCTCCGTAAATATAGGGAGTCTAATAGCAATCCCAAAAATAGAAAGGTATGTTGCAAGGCTCTTAGATGGTGTTTTAGGGAGGAGTGCTTGATTTATATATATAATTTAGTTATGATTTTAGGGTATTTTTGGGATAAAATAGCGAGGCTCATAAAGGGAGTTTTTGGAAGGAATGCTCGATTATGTATAATTTACTTAAGGTTGTCGGGTGGTGGTTCAAACAAAATATAGAGCAGTTTTGGCTCCCTAAATATTGGGATTCTAGTAGCAATCCTAAAAAATAGAGAGCATATTGCGAGTCTCTTAGAGGGTATTTTAGGGAGGAGTGCTCGATTGTATATAATTTACTTCAGATTGTCAGGTAAGGGTTGAAAACAAATATGGAGCGGTTTTGGCTCCTTAAATATAGGGAGTCTAGTAGCAATCCTAAAAATAGAGAGGCATATTGCGAGGCTCTTAAAGAGTTTTTTAGGGAGGAGTGATTGATTTATATATAATTTACTTATAATTTTTGGGTGCTTTTGGGAGGCAATGGTGAGGCTCTTAGAGGGTGTTTTTGAGAGGAATGCTTGATTTTATATAATTTACGTAAGCTAGACAGGTGGGGGTTCAAAAAAAATATAGAGCGGTTTTATCTCCATAAATATAGGGAGTCTAGTAGCAATCCCAAAAATAAAGAGCATATTACAAGGCTCTTAGAGAGTGTTTTTGGAAGAAATGCTTAATTATATAAAATTTAGTTCAGGTTACCGGGTGGGCGTTCAAAAAAAATATAGAGTGGTTTTGGCTACCTAAATATAGGGAGTCTAGTAGCAATCAATAAAATAGAAAGGCATATTGCGAGGCTCTTATAGGGTGTTTTAGGGAGGAGTGCTTGATATATATATATATATATAATTTACTTATGATTTTAGGGTATTTTTGAGAGGTAATTGCGAGGCTCTTAGAGGGTGTTTTTGGGATGAATGCTTGATTGTATATAATTTACTTAAAGCTTTCGGGTAAGGGTTCAAAAAATACATAGAGCAGTTTTGGCTCCCTAAATATAGGGAGTCTAGTAACAATCCAAAAAAAGAGAGGAAATATTGCAAGGCTCTTAGAGGTTGTTTGAGGGAGGAGTGCTCGATTATATATAATTCACTTAATGTTGTCAAGTGGGGGTTCAAAAAAAATATTGAGCGGTTTTGGGTCCCTAAATATAGGAAGTCTAGTTGCATTCCCAAAAATAAATAGCATATTGCGAGGCTCGTAGATGGTATTTTAGAGAGGAGTGGTCGATTGTATGTAACTTACTTAAGATTGTTGAGTGGAGCTTTAAAAAAAATATAGGGCTATTTTAGCACCCTAAATATAGAGAGTCTAGTTGCAATCCCAAAAATAAAGAGCATATTGTGAGGTTATTAAAAGTTGTTTTTGGGAGAAAAGCTCGATTGTATATAATTTAATTAAGGTTGTCGGGTGGGGGCTCAAAAAAAATATGGAGAGTTTTTGGCTCCCTAAATATAAAGAGACTAGTAGCTATCCCAAAAACAGAGAGGCATATTGCGAGGCTCTTAAAGGGTATTTTAGGGAGGAGTGCTTGATTTATATATAATTTACTTATGATTTTAGGGTGTTTTTGGGAGACAATAGTGAGGCTTTTAGAGGGTGATTGTGGGAGGAATGCTCGATTATATATAATTTATTTAAGGTTATCGGGTGGGGGTTAAAAAAAAATATGGAATAGTTTTTGCTTCCTAAATATAGGGTGTCTAGTAGCAATCCCAAAAATAGAGAGCATATTGAAATTCTCTTAGAGGGTGCTTTAGGGAGGAGTGCTCGATTGTATATAAGTAAGTTTTGATTATCAGGTGGGAGCCTTGAGAAAATAGGAGCAATTTTGGCTCCCCAAATACAGGGAGTCTAGTAGCGATCCCAAAAATATGGAGGCGAAAGCGAGCCTCTAATAGGGCATTTTTGGGAGGAATTCTCGATTGTATATAATTTACTTAAGGTTGACGGGTGGGTGTTTAAAAAAATATGATACAATTTTGGCTCCCTAAATATAGGGAGTCTAGTCGCAATCCCAAAAATAGAGAGCATATTGGGAGGCTCTTAGAGGGTGTTTTATGAAAGAGTGCTCAATTATATATAATTTACTTAATATTATCGAGTGGGCATTCAAAAAAAATATGGAGCGGTTTTGGTTCCCTAAATATAGGTAGTCTGGTAGCAATCCTAAAAATAGAGAGGCATGTTGCGAGGCTCTTAGAGGGTGTTTTTGGGAGGATTGCTCGATTATTTATTATTATTTTAAGGTTATCGAGTGGGGGTTCAAAAAAAATATGGAGCGGTTTTGGCTCCCTAAATATAGGAAGTCTAATAGCAATCCTAAAAATAGAAAGCACATTGTGAGGCTATTAAAAGGCATTTTTGGGAGAAATGCTCGATTGTATATTATTTACTTAAGGTTATCGGGTAGGGGTTTAATAAAAATATGGAGAGGTTTTGTATTGGCACTCTAGATATAGGGAGTCTAGTTGCAATCCTAAAAATAGAAATCATATAATGATTATATTAGAGGGTGTTTTAATGAGGAGTGCTCGATTGTATATAATTTACTTAAGGTTGTCGGATGGGGGTTCAAAAAATATATTGAGTTATTTTGGCTTCCTAAATATAGGGAGTCTAGTAGTAATCCCAAAAATAGAGAGGCATGTTGTGAGGCTCTTAGAGGGTGTTTTATTGAGGAGTGCTTGATTTGTATATCATTTACTAATGATTTTAATGTGTTTTTGGGAGGCAATGGTGAGGCTCTTAGAGGGTGATTTTGGGAGGAATGCTCAATTGTGTATAATTTACTTAAGGTTGTCGGGTGGGGGTTCAAAAAAAATATAGAGTGATTTTGGCTCCCTAAATATAGAGTCTAGTAGCAATTCTAATAAATAGATAGCATATTGCGAGGCTCTTAGAGGGTGTTTTAAGGAGGAGTGCTCGATTATATATAATTTACTTAAAGTTATCGGGGGGGGTTCAAAAAAATTATGGAGTGGTTTTGGCTCCTTAAATATAGGGAGTTTAGTAGCAATCCCAAAAATAGAGAGGCATATTGCGAGGCTATTAGCTAGAGGGTATTTTAGGGAGGAGGTCTTTATTTGTAAATAATTTACTGATGATTTAAGGGTGTTTATGGGAGGCAATGGCGAGACTCTCAGAGGGTGTTTTTGGGTGGAATAATCGATTATATATAATTTACTTAAGGTTGACGAGTGGGGGTTCAAAAAAATTATGGACTGATTTTGGCTCCATAAATATAGGGAGTCTAGTAGCAATCCCAAAAATAGAGAGCATATTGTGAGGCCCTTAGAGGCTGTTTCAGGGAGGACTGTTTGATTGTATATAATTTACTTAAGGTTGTCGGGTAGACTTTCAAAATAAATATCGATCAGTTTTGGCCACCTAAATATAGGGAGTCTAGTAGCAATCCTAAAAATAGAAAGGCATATTGCGAGGTACTTATAGAGTATTTTAGGAAGGAGTGCTTTATTTATATATAATTTCTTTATGATTTTAGGGTGTTTTTGGAAGGAAATGACGAAGCTCTTAGAGGGTTTTTTTGGGAGGAATGCTTGATTATATTTAATTTACTTAAGGTTGTAGGGTGGGGGTCCAAAACAAATATGGGGCGGTTTTGGATCCCTAAATATAGGGAGTCTAGTAGTAATCCCAAAAATAGAAAACATATTACGAGGCTCTTAAAGGGTGTTTTAGGGAAGAGTGCTCGATTGTATATAATTCACTTAAAGTTGTTAGGTGGGTGATCAAAAAAAATATAGAGCTATTTTGGCTCTCTAAATATATAGAGTCTAGTAGCAATCCAAAAAATATATAGCATATTATGAGGCTCTTATAGGGTATTTTAGGGAGGAGTGCTCGATTATTTATAATTTTTTTATGGTTGTCGGGTGGGGGTTCAAAAATAATATAGAGCAGTTTTGTATCCCTATATATAGGAAGTCTAGTAGCAATCTCAAAAATAGAAAACATATTGCGAGGCTATTAGAGGGTATTTTTTAGAGGAATGCTCGATTGTATATAATTTACTTAAGGTTGTCGGGTGGGGTTTAAAAAAAAATATAGAGCGGTTTTGGCTCCCAAAATATAGGAGGTCTAGTAGCAATCACAAAAATGGAGAGGTATATTGCAAGTCTCTTAGAGGGTGTTTTGGGGAGGAGTACTTGATTTATATATAATTTTTTTATGATTTTAGGGTATTTTTGCGAGGCAATGGCAAGGCTTTTAGTGGGTGTTTTTTGAGGAATGCTCGATTGTATATAATTTACTTAAGGTTATCGGGTGGGGGTTCAAAAAAAATATGGAGCAGTTTTGGCTCTCTAAATATAGAGAGTCTAGTAGCAAAACTAAAAATAGAGAGCATATTGCGAGGCTCTTAGAGTGTGTTTTAAAAAGAAGTGCTCGATTGTCTATAATTTAGTTATGATAATCGGGGGGGAGCCTTGAGAAATTGAGAGTGATTTTGGCTCCCCAAATATAGGGAGTCTTATAGCAATCCCAAAATTTAAGGAGGCAATGGTGAGGATCTTATTGGGTATTTTTTGGAGGAATACTTCTTTGTATGTAATTTACTTAAAGTTGACAGGTGGGGGCTCAAAAAAATTATGGAGTGGTTTTGGCTCCTTAAATATAGGGTGTCTATTAGAAATCCCAAAAATCGAATGAATATTGTGAGGCTCTTAGAGGGTGTTTTAGGGAGGAGTGCTCGATTGTATATAATTTACTTAAGATTGTCGGGTGGGCGTTCAAAAAATATATGAAGCGGTTTTGGCCACCTAAATATAGGGAGTCTAGTATCAATCCCAAAAATATAAAGGCATATTATGAGGCTCTTAGAAGGTGTTTTTAGGAGTAGTGCTTTATTTATATATAATTTATTTATGATTTTAGGGTGTTTTTGGGAGGCAATGGCGAGGCTCTTAAAGGGTGTTTTTGAGAGGAATACTCGATTGTATATAATTTACTTAAGGTTCTCGAATGGGGGTTCAAAAAAAATATGGAGCAATTTTGGCTTCCAAAATATAGGGAGTCTAGTAGCAATCCCAAAAATAAAGAGTATATTGGGAGGCTCTTAGAGGGTGTTTTATGGAGGAGTGCTCAATTATATATAATTTACTTAACATTATCGGGTGGGCATTCAAAAAAAATATGGAGCAGTTTTGGTTCCCTAAATATATGGAGTCTGGTAGCAATCCCAAAACTAGAGAGGCAAGTTGTGAGGCTTTTAGTGGGTGTTTTTGGGAGGAATGCTCGATTGTATATAATTTACTTAAGGTTGTCAGGTAAGGATTCAAAAAAAATATGGAGCAGTTTTGGCTCCCCAATTATGGGGAGTCTAGTAGCAATCCCAAAAATAGAAAGCATATTACGAGGCTATTAAAGGGTGTTTTTGGGAGAAATGCTCGATTGTATATAATTTACTTAAGGTTGTCGGGTAGGGGTTCAATAAAAATATGGAGAGGTTTTGCATTGGCACTCTAGATATTTGGAGTCTAGTTGTAATCCCAAAAATAGGGATCATATTGCGAGTATCTTAGAGGGTATTTTAATGAGTAGTGCTCAATTGTATATAATTTACTTACGGTTGTCGGGTGGGGGTTCAAAAAATATATTGAGTTATTTTGCCTCCCTAAATATAGGGAGTCTAGTAGTAATCCCAAAAATAGAGAGGCATGTTGTGAGTTTATTAGATGGTGTTTTAGTGAGGAGTGCTTGATTTATATATAATTTACTTACGATTTTAGTGTGTTTTTGGGAGACAATGGCAAGGCTCTTAGAGGGTGCTTTTGAGAGGAATACTTAATTGTGTATAATTTACTTAATATTATCGGGTGGGGGTTTAAAAGAAATATAGAGTGATTTTGGCTCCCTAAATATAAAGAGTCTAGTAGCAATCTCCAAAAAAAGAGAGCATATTGCAAGGCTCTTAGAGGGTGTTTTAAGGAGGAGTGCTTGATTGTATATAATTTACTTAAACTTGTCGGGGGGGTTTAAAAAAATTACGGAGTGGTTTTGGCTCCTTAAATATAGGGAGTCTAGTAAGAATCCCAAAAATAGAGAGGTATATTGCGAGGCTATCAAAGGGTATTTTAGGAAGGAGTGATTTATTTATAAATAATTTACTTATGATTTTAGCATATTTATAGGAGGCAATGATGAGGCTCTCAGAGGGTGTTTTTAGGAGAAATGCTCGATTGTATATAATTTACTTAAGGTTGACGGAAGGGGGTTCAAAAAAATTATGGAGCAGTTTTGGCTCCATAAATATAGGGAGTCTAGTAGCAATCCCAAAAATACAGAGCATATTGCGTGGCCATTAGAGACTATTTTAGAGAGGACTGCTTGATTGTATATAATTTACTTAAGGTTGTCGAGTAGGCTTTCAAAAAAAATATGGATCGGTTTTGGCCACCTAAATATAGGGAGTCTAGTAGCAATCCTAAAAATAGAAAGGCACATTGAAAGGTTCTTAGAGAGTATTTTAGGGAGGAGTGCTTTATTTATATATAATTTACTTATGATTTTAGAATATTTTTAGAAGGAAATAGTGAAGCTCTTAGAGGGTGTTTTTGGGATAAATGCTCGATTATATTTAATTTACTTAACGTTGTTAGGTGGGGGTTCAAAAAAAATAAGGATTTGTTTTGTCTCCATAAATATAAGGAGTCTAGTAGTAATCCCAAAATAAGAGAGCATATTGCGAGGCTCTTAGAGGGTATTTTAGGGAGGAGTGCTCGATTGTATATAATTCAATTAAAGTTGTCGGGTGGGGGTTCAAAAAAAATATAGAGCTGTTTTGGCTCCCTAAATATATATAGTCTAGTAGCAATCCTAAAAACATAGAGCATATTACAAGGCTCTTATTGGGTATTTTAGGGAGGAGTGCTCGATTATATATAATTTACTTAAGGTTATCGGGTGGGGGTTCAAAAATAATATAGGGCAGTTTTGGTTCCCTAAATATAGGGAGTCTAGTAGCAATCCTAAAAATAGAAAATATATTATGAGGCTATTAGAGGGTGTTTTTTAGAGGAATGCTCGATTGTATATAATTTACTTAAGGTTATCGGGTGGGGGTTTAAAAACAATACGAAGCGGTTTTCGCCCCAAAAATATTGGGAGTCTAGTAGCAATCACAAAAATGGAGAGGCATATTGCGAGACTCTTAGAAGGTGTTTTAGGAAGGAGTACTTGATTTATATATAATTTACTTATGATTTTAGGGTATTTTTATGAGAAAATATCGAGGCTTTTAGAGGGTGTTTTTGGGAGGAATACTCGATTGTATATAATTTACTTAAGGTTATCGGGTAGGGGTTTAAAAAAATATGGAGTAGTTTTAGCTTCCTAAACATAGGGAGTCTAGTAGCAAACCCAAAAATAGAAATCATATTGCGAGGTTCTTAGAGTGTGTTTTAAAGAGGAGTGCTCGATTGTATATAATTTAGTTATGATTATTGGGTGGGAGCCTCGAGAAATTGGGAGTAATTTTGGCTCCCCAAATATAGGGAATCTAGTAGCGATCCCAAAATTTAAGGAGGCAATGGTGAGGATCTTATTGGGTGATTTTTGGAGGAATACTCGTTTGTATGTAATTTACTTAAAGTTGACAGGTGGGGGGTTCAGAAAAATTATAGACCGGTTTTGTCTCTTTAAATATTGGAAGTCTTGTAGCAATCCCAAAAATAGATAGAATATTACACGGCTCTTAGAGGGTGTTTTAGGGAGGAGTACTCGGTTGTATATAATTTACTTAAGGTTGTCGGGTGGGCGTTCATAAAAAATATAAAGCGGTTTTGGCTACCTAAATATAGGGAGTCTAGTATTAATCCCAAATATATAAAGGCATATTATGAGGCTCTTAGAGGCTATTTTTAGGAGGAGTGATTTATTTATATATAATTTACTTATGATTTTATGGTGTTTTTGGGAGGCAATGGCTAGGCTCTTAGAGGGTATTTTTGGGAGGAATACTCAATTGTATATAATTTACTTAAGGTTGTCGGGTGGGGTTCAAAAAAAATATGGAGCGGTTGACTCCCTAAATATAGGGAGTCTCGTAGCAATCCCAAAAATAAAGAGCATATTATGAGGCTCTTAGTGGGTATTATAGGGAGGAGTGTTTGATTGTATATAATTTACTTAAGGTTGTCAGGTAGGGATTTAAAAAAAATATGGAGCGATTTTGGCTCACTAAATATAAGGAGTCTAGTAGCAATCCCAAAAATAGATAGGCATATTGGGAGGCTCTTAGAAGGTGTTTTAGGAAGGAGTGTTTGATTTATATATAATTTACTTATTATTTTAAGGTATTTTTTGAAGGCAATGTCGAGGCTCTTAGAGGGTATTTTTTGGAGAAATGCTTGATTGTATATAATTTACTTAAGGTTATCGGGTGGGGGTTCAAAAAACAATATGCAGCAGTTTTGGCTCCCTAAATATCAGGAGTCTAGTAGTAATCCCAAAAATAGAGAGCATATTGCGAGGCACTTAGAGGGTCTTTTAGGGAGGGGTACTTGATTGTATATAATTTACTTAAGGTTGTCGGGTGGGGGTTCAAAAAAGATATAGAGCGGTTTTGGCTCCCTAAATATAAGGAGTCTAGTAACAATCCCAAAAATAGCAAGGCATATTGCGAGGCTCTAAGAGGGTGTCTTAGGGAGGAGTATTAGATTTATATATAATTTACTTAAAGTTGTCGGGTAGGGGTTCAAAAAAAATATAGACAAGTTTTGGCTCACTAAATATAAGGAGTCTACTAGCAATACAAAAAAATAGAAACCATATTGCGAGGCTCTTAGAGGGTCTTTTAGGGAGGAGTACTCGATTGTATATAATTTACTTAAGATTGTCGGGTGAGGGTTAAAAAAAATATAAAGTGGTTTTGGCTCCTTAAATATAGGGAGTCTAGTAGCAATCCCAAAAATAGAGGCATATTGCAAGGCTCTTAGAGGGTGTTTTAAGGAGGAGTACTTGATTTATATATAATTTACTTATAATTTTAGTGTGTTTTTGAAACGCAATGGCGAGGCTTTTAAGGGGTGTTTTTCGGAGGAATACTCGATTGTATATAATTTACTTAAGGTTATCGGTGGGGTTTAAAAAAAATATGAGGCGATTTTGGCTCCCTAAATATAGGGAGTCTCGTAGCAATCCCAAAAATAAAGAGCATATTGTGAGGCTCTTAGTGGGTATTTTAGGGTGGCTTGATTGGTTATGTATAATTTACTTAAGGTAGTCAGGTGGGGATTTAAAAAAAATATGGAGCGGTTTTGGCTCACTAAATATAAGTAGTCTAGTAGTAATCCCAAAATAGATAGGCATATTAGGAGGCTTTTAGAGGGTATTTTAGAAAGGAGTGCTTGATTTATATATAATTTACTTATTATTTTAGGGTATTTTTTGGAGGCAATGATGAGGCTCTTAGAGGGTATTTTTTGGAGGAATGCTCGATTGTATATAATTTACTTAAGGTTGTCGGGTGGGGGTTCAAAAAAAATATGGAGCAGTTTTGGCTCCCTAAATATATGGAGTCTAGTAGTAATCCCAAAAATAGAGAGCACATTGTGAGGCTCTTAGATGGTATTTTAGGGAGGAGTGCTCGAATGTATATAATTGACTTAAGATTGTCAAGTGTGGGTTCAAAAAAGATATGGAGCAGTTTTGGCTCCCTAAATATAAGGAGTCTAGTAGCAATCCCAAAAATAGCGAGGCATACTGCGAGGCTCTTAGAGGGTGTTTTAGGGAGGAGTACTAGATTTATATATAATTTACTTATGATTTTAGGTTATTTTTGGGAGGCAATGGCGAGGCTCTTAGAGGGTGCTTTTGGGAGGAATGCTCAATTATATAATTTACTTATGGTTGTCGGGTGGGGATTTAGAAAAAATATTGGCTCCCTAATTATAGGGAGTCTAGTAGCAATCCCAAAAATAGATAGCATATTACGAGGCTCTTAGAGGGTGTTTTAGAGAGGAGTGCTCGATTGTATATAATTTACATAAGGGTGTCGGGAGGGAGTTAAAAAAAATATAGAGTGGTTTTGGCTCCCTAAATATAAAGAGTCTTGTAGCAATCCCAAAAATAGAGAGGCATATTGCGAGGCTCTTAGAAGGTATTTTAGAGAAGAGTGCTTGATTTATATATAATTTAATTATGATTTTAGGGTATTTTTAGAAGATAATGGCGAGGCACTTAGATAGTGTTTTTGGGAGGAATGCTCGATTGTATATAATTTACTTAAGTTTGTCAGGTGGGGGTTAAAAAAATAATATAGAGTGGTTTTGGCTCCCTAAATATAGGGAGTCTAGTAGCAATCCTTAAAATAGAGAGGCATATTATGAGGCTTTTTTAGGGTGATTTAGGGAGGAGTGCTTGATATAGATATAATTTACATATGATTTTAGGGTATTTTTAGGAGGCAAGGGAGAGGCTCTTAGAGTGTGTTTTTGGGATGAATGCTCAATTGTATATAATTTACTTAAAGTTATCGGGTGGGGGTTCAAAAAAAATATGGAAGGTTTTTTAAGGAGTGATTTTGGCTCCCCAAATATAGGTAAGCACTTAGTAAGGATCTTGATGGATGTTTTGGGGATGTGTGCATATTTTCTAAATTGTTTACTTGTACTTATCAATTATGTGTCCTGAGAAATTAGGGAGTGATTTTTGGTCCCCAAATATAAGGATTGTTTTAGAAATCTCAAAATATGGAGGCATATAATAAGTCTTTTGAAGGGTGTTTAGTAGAGGAGTACTTGATTTATATATAATTTATTTTATGTTATCAGGTTGGGGTCCTAAAAATATATAGAGCGGTTTTGGTTCCCAAATTATAGAAAGTCTAGTAGAGATCGTAAAAATAGGAAAGCACATTGCAAGTCCCTTGGAGGATGTTTTGGAGAGAATATTTGATTTATATATAATTTACTTATGATTGACGGGTAGGGATCCTAAGAAAATAGGGAACCATTATGGCACTCCAAATATAGGGAATCTGGTAGCTATCCTAAAAATATGGATGTATATTATGGGGCTCTTGAAGGGTGTTTTACGGATGACTGCTCGATTTGTAAATTATTTTACTTACGTTTGTTGGGTACGGGTCTTGAAGTAATAGACATCGATTTTGGTTACCCAAATATAAGGAGTCTGGTAATGTTCCCAAAAGTATGGAGACACGTGGTGGGGATCTTGAAGGTTATTTTGGGAAGGAGACTCCAAATATAAGGAGTATGGTAGCGATATTAAAATAGGTCGGCACATATCGAGCCTCTTAGTAGGGTATTTTAAGGAGGAGTGCTTGATTTGTATATAATTTACTTTTGATTATCGGGTTGGGGGTCCTAAGAAAGTAGGAAAGTATATAACGAGACTCTTGGAGGGTGTTTATGAAAGGAGTGCTCGATTTATTTATAATTTAGTTATGATTATCGGGTTGGAGCCTTGAGAAATTGGGATCAATTTTGGCTCCCCAAATATAGGCAGTCTAGTAACGATCCCAAAAATAAGGAGACAATGGCGAGGCTCTTAGAGGGTATTTTTGGGAGAAATACTCGATTGTATATAATTTACTTAAGGATATCAAGTGGGGTTCAAAAAAATATATAGAGCGATTTTGGATCCTTAAATATAGGGAGTCTAGTAGCAATCCCAAAACTAGAGAGCATATTGCGAGGCTCTTAGAGGGTATTTTAGGGAGAAGTGGTCGATTGTATGTAATTTACTTAAGGTTATCGAGTAAGTATTCAAAAAAAATATGGAGCGAGTTTGGCTCCCTAAATATAGGGAGTCTAGTAGCAATCAAAAAAATAGAGAGGCATATTGCGAGGCTTTTAAAGGGTATTTTAGGAAGAAGTGCTTGATTTATATATAATTTAATTATGATTTTAGGATATTGTTAGGAGGCAATGGTGAGGCTCTTAGAGGGTGTTTTTGGGAGGAATACTCGATTGTATATAATTTACTTAAGGTTGTCGGGTGGGGAATCAAAAAAAATATGAAGCAGTTTTGGCTTCCTAAATATAGGGAGTCTAATAGCAATCTCAAAAATAAAGAACATATTGCGAGTCTTTTAGAAGGTGTATTAGGGAGGAGTGCTCGATTGTATATATATTGCTTATGGTTGTTAGGTGGGGGTTCAAAAAAAATATAGTGCGGTTTTGGCTCCCTAAATATAGGGAGTCTAGTTGCACTCCCAAAAATAAAGAGGCATATTGCAAGGCTCTTAAAGTGTGTTTTTAGGAGGCTCTTAAAGGGTATTTTAGGAAAGAGTGTCTGATTTATATATAATTTACTTATAATTTTAGGTTATTTTTGGGAAGCAATGGTAAGGATTTTAGAGGTTATTTTTGGAAGAAATGCTCGATTGTATATTATTTACTTAAGATTGTCGGGTGGGGGTTCACAACAAATATAGAAGCAATTTTAGGGATCAATTTTGGCTCCCCAAATATAGGGAGGCACTTAGTGAGGATCCTAGTTGGTGTTTTAGGGAGGAGTGCATATTTTGTATATAATTTACTTATACTTATCGGGTGATAGTCCTTAAAAATTAGGGAGCAATTTTGGCTCCCTAAATATAAAGAGTTTAGTAGAAATCCCAAAATAGGGAGGCATATGGTCAGCCTTTTGAAGGGTGTTTAGGAAAGGAGTGCTCGATTTATATATAATTTATTTTACGTTGTCAGGTAGGGTCCTGAGAAAATAGGCAGTGGTTTTGGTACCCCAATTATAGAAAGTCTGGTAGCGATCTTAAATATAGTAAAGCCCATTGCAAGTCCCTAGGAGGATGTTTTAGGAAAAATATTTAATTTATGTATAATTTACTTATGATTGACGGGTAGGGATCCTAAGAAAATAAAGAACCATTATGGCACTCTGAATATAAGGGGTCTGGTGGCTATCCTAAAAATATGGAGGCACATTATGAGGCTCTTGGAGGGTGTTTTAGGGATGACTACTTGATTTGTAAATTATTTTACTTACGGCTATTGGGTGGGGGTCCTGAAAAAATAGAGATTGATTTTGGCTATCCAAATATAAGGAGTCTGGTAACAATCCTAAAAGTATAGAGACACATGATAAGTATCTTGAAGGTTATTTTAGGAAGAAGTGCTTGATTTGTATATAATTTACTTATGGTTATCGTATAAGTGTCCTAAAAAAATAGGAAGCGATTTTAGTTCCCCAAATATAAGGAGTCTGGAAGCGATATTAAAATAGGTTGGTATATATCGAGCCTCATTAAA
The DNA here is from genome assembly GCA_947650365.1 of Chamaelirium japonicum. NCBI lineage: Eukaryota > Viridiplantae > Streptophyta > Magnoliopsida > Liliales > Melanthiaceae > Chamaelirium > Chamaelirium japonicum. Next base: position 4,307,603 of record OX393560.1, read on the forward strand.
GGGTATTTTGAGAAGGAGTGCGTGCTTGATTTATATATAATTTAATTTTGATAATAGGGCGGGGGGGTCCTAAGAAAGTCGAGAAACACATGACAAGACTCTTGGAGGGTGTTTATGGAAAGAGTGCTCGATTTGTATATAATTTAGTTATGATTATCGGGTGAAAGCCTTGAGAAATTAGAAGCAATTTAGGCTCCCCAAATATAGAGAGTCTAGTAGCAATCCCAAAAATAAGGAGACAATGGCGAGGCTATTAGAGGGTATTTTTAGGAAGAATGCTTGATTGTAAATAATTTACTTAAGGTTATTGGGTAGGGGTTTAAAAAAAATATAAAACGATTTTGGCTTCCTAAATATAGGGAGTCTAGTAGCAATCCCAAAAATAAAGATCATATTATGAGGCTCTTAGAGGGTATTTTAGGGAGGAGTGGTCGATTATATATAATTTACTTAAGGTTATCGGGTGGAGGTTCAAAAAAATATGGAGCGGTTTTAGCTCAAAATATAGGGAGTCTAGTAGTGATCCCATAAATAGATAGGCATATTACGAGGCTCTTAGAGGGTGATTTAGGGAGAAGTTCTTAATTTATATATAATTTACTTATGATTTTAGGGTATTTTTGGGAGGCAATGGCGAGGCTCTTAGAGGGTGTTTTTGAAAGAAATGCTCGATTATTTATAATTTACTTAAAGTTATTGGGTGGGAGTTCAAAAAAAATATGATAACGGTTTTAGGGAACGATTTTGGCTCCCCAAATATAGGGAAGCACTTAGTAAGGATCCTAGGGGGTGTTTTGGGGAGGACTGTATAAGTTGTATATAATTTACTTATACTTATTGGGTGGGGGTCTTAAGAAATTAGGGAACAATTTTGGGTCCCCAAATATAAGGAGTTTAGTAGAAATCCCAAAATAGGGAGACATATAATAAGGCTTTTGAAAAGTGTTTAGGAGAAGAGTGCTCGATTTATATATAATTTATATTAGGCTATCCGGTGGGGGTCCTGAGAAAATAGGGAGCGGTTTTGGTGCCCCAATTGTAGAAAGTCTGCTAGCGATCTTAAAAATAGCAAAGCACATTGCAAGTCCAATAGAGGATATTTTGGGGAGGATGTTTGATTTGTGTATAATTTACTTAGTATTGACGGGTAGAGATCCTAAGAAAATAGGAAACCATTTTGGCACACCAAATATAGGGTGTCTGGTAGCTATCTTTGGCACACCAAATATAGAGGCACATTATGAGGCTCTTAGAGGGTGTTTTAGGGATGACTGCTCGATTTGTAAATTATGTTACATATAGTTATTGGGTGACGGTCCTAAAAAAATAAAGATCGATTTAGGCTACCCAAATATAAGAAATCTAGTAACGATCCCAAAAGTAGGGAGACATGTGGTAAGGATCTTGAAGGTTATTTTGGAAATAAGTACTCGATTTGATATAATTTACTTATGGTTATTGTGTGAGTTTCCTAAAAAATAGGAAGTAATTTGTTTCCCAAATATAAAGAATCTGGTAGCGATATTAAAATAAGTTAGCACATATCGATCCTCTTTGCAGTGTATTTTGAGGAGAAGTGCTCGATTTGTATATAATTTATATTTGATTATCGGATAGGGGGTTCTAAGAAAGTAGGGAAGCACATGACGAGACTCTTGGAGGGTATTTATGGAAGGAGTGCTCAAATTGTATAAAATTTAGTTATGATTACCGGGTGGGAGACTTGAAAAATTGGGAGCGATTTTGGCTCCCCAAATATAGGGAGTCTAGTAGCGATCCCAAAAATAAGGAAGTAATGGCGGGGCTCTTAGAGGGTGATTTTTAAAAGGAATGATCGATTGTATAAAATTTACTTAAGGTTGGCGGGTGTGGGTTCAAAAAAAATATGAAGCAATTTTGGCTCTCTAAATATAAGGAGTCTAGTAGCAATCCCAAAAAGTGATAGCATCTTGTGAGGCTCTTAGAGGTTATTTTAGGGAGGAGTACTCGATTGTATATAATTTACTTATAATTTTAGAATTTTTTTGGGAGGCAATGGCATGGTTCTTAGAAGGTGTTTTTGGGAGGAATGCTCGATTGTACATAATTTACTTAAGGTTCTCGGGTGGGGTTTAAATAAAATATGAAGCGGTTTTGGCTCCCTAAATATAGGTAGTCTTGTAGCAATCCCAAAAATAGAAAGGCATATTGCGAGGCTCTTAGAGGATATTTTAGGAAGGAGTGCTTGATTTATATATAATTTACTTATAATTTTAGGATATTTTTGGGAGGCAATGGCGAGGCTCTTATAGGGTGTTTTTGGGAGGAATGCTCGATTTTATATAATTTACTTAAGGTTGTTAGGTGGAGATTCAAAAAAAATATGGAACTATTTTGGCTCCCTAAATATAGGGAGTCTAGTACCAATCCCAAAAATTAAAAGCATATTGCGAGGCTCTTAAAGGGTGTTTTAGGGAGGAGTGCTCTATTATATATAATTTACTTAAGGTTATCAGGTGGGGATTCAAAAAAAATATGGAGTGGTTTTGGCTCCCTAAATATAGAGAGTCTAGTAGCAATCCCAAAAATAGAGAGGCATATTGTGAGACTCTTAGAGGGTGTTTTAGGGAGGAGTGCTTGATTTATATATAATTTACTTATGATTTTAGGATGTTTTTGGGACGTAATGGTGAGGCTCTTAGAGGGTGTTTTTGAAAGAAATGATCGATTATATATAATTTACTTAAGGTTATCGAGTGGGGGTTCAAAAAAAATATAGAGCGGTTTTGGCTCCCAAAATATAGAGAGTCTAGTAGCAATCCAAAAAATAAAAAGCATATTATGAGGCTCTTAAAGGGTATTTTAGGGAGGAGTATTTTATTGTAGATAGTTTATTTAAAGCTTTCGGGTGGGGGTTTCAAAAAAATATAGAGCGGTTTTGGCTTCTTAAATATAGGGAGTCTAGTAGTAATTCCAAAAATAGAGAGGCATATTATAAGGCTCTTAGAGGGTGTTTTAGGAAGGATATCTTGATTTATATGTAATTTACTTATGATTCTAGGGTGTTTTGGGGAGGCAATGGCAAGGCTCTTAAAGGGTGTTTTTGGAAGGAATGCTTGATTGTATATAATTTACATAAGGTTATCGGGTGGGGGTTTAAAAAAAATATGGAGCGGTTTTGGCTACCTAAATACAGGGAGTCTAGTTGTAATCCCAAAAAAGATTCCACATTACGAGGCTCTTAGAGGGTGTTTTAGGAAAAAGTACTTGATTGTATAAAATTTACTTAAGGATGTCGGGTGGTGGTTTAAAAAAAATATGGAGCGGTTTTGGCTCCCTAAATATAGGGAGACTAGTAGCAATCCCAAAAATAGAGAGGTATATTGCAAGGCTCTTAGAGGGTGTTTTAGGGAGGAGTGCTTAATTTATATATAATATACTTATGATTTTAGGGTTTTTTTAGGAGGCAATGACGAGGCTCTTAGAGGGTATTTTTGGAAGGAATGCTTAATTATATATAATTTACTTAAGATTATCGGGTAGGTTTCATTAAAAATATAGAAGCAGTTTTAGGGAGCAATTTTGGCTCCCCAAATATAGGGAAGCACTTAGTGAGGATCGTGGTAGGTGTTTTGGGGAGGAGTACATAATTTCTATATAATTTACTAATAATTATCGGGAGGGTGCCCTGAGAAATTAGGGAGCGATTTTGGCACCCTAAATATTAGGAGTTTGGTAGAAATCTAGAAATAGAGAGGCATATGATAAGGCATTTGAAGGGTAATTATGAAAGAAGTGCTCGATTTGTATATAATTTATTTTAGGTTATCCGGTGGGGGACTTGAGAAAATAGGGAGCAGTTTTGGCGCCCCAATTGTAGAAAATCTGGTAGCAATCTTAAAAATAGCAAAGCACATTGCAAGTCCCTTTGAGGATATTTTTGGGAGGATGTTTGATTTGTGTTTAATTTAATTATGATTAACGGGTAGGGATCCTAAGAAAATAGGGAACTATTTTGGCACTCCAAATATAGGGAGTTAGGTAGCTATCCTAAAACTATGAAGGCACATTACGAGACTCTTGGAGGGAGTTTTAGGGATAACTGCTCGATTTGTAAATTATTTTACGTACAATTATTGGGTGAGGGTCCTGAAAAAAAAGAGATCGATTTTGGCTACCAAAATTAAGGAGTCTGGTAACGATCCCAAAAGTAGGGAGACACGAGATAAGGATCTTCTTAAAGATTATTTTGGGAAAAAGTGCTTGATTTATATATAATTTTCCTATGGTTGTCATGTTAGTATCCTAAAAAAATAAGAAATGATTTTTATTCCCCAAATATAAAGAGTCTGGTAGTGATATTAAAATAGGTTGGCATATTTTGAGCCTATTTTTAGTGTATTTTAAGGAGGAGTACTCAATTTCTATGTAATTAAAATTTGATTATCGGATGGGGGTCTTAAGAAAGTAGGGAAGCATATGACGAGACTCTTGAAGGGTGTTTATAGAAAGAGTGCTCGATTTGTATATAATTTAGTTATGATTATTGGGTTGGAGCGTTAAGAAATTAGGAGCAATTTTGGCTCCCCAAATATAGGGAGTCCAGTAATATTCCCAAAAATAAGGAGGCAATAACGAGGCTCTTAGGGAATATTTTTGGGAAGAATGCTAGATTGTATATAATATACTTAAGATTGATGGGTGGGGGTTCAAAATAAATCTAGAGTGATTTTGGCTCCCTAAAAATAGGGAGTCTAATAGCAATCCAAAAAATAGATAGCATATTACGAGGCTCTTAGAGGGTGTTTTAGGAAGGCGTGCTTAATTTATAAATAATTTAATTATAATTTTAGGGCATTTTTGAGAGACAATGGCGAGGCTCGAAGAGGGTGTTTTTAGGAGAAATGCTTGATTATATATAATTTACTTAAGGTTGTCCGGTGGGGGTTTAAAAAAAATATATAGATGTTTTGGCTTCCTAAATATAAGGACTCTAGTAGCAATCCCAAAAATAGAAAGCATATTATTAGGCTCTTAGTGGGTGTTGTAGGGAGGAATGCTCGATTGTATATAATTTACTTAAGGTTATCAGGTGGGGGTTCAAAAAAATATGGAGCAATTTTGGCTCCCTAAATATAGGGAGTCTAGTTGCAATCCCAAAAATAGAGAGGCATAGTGCGAGTTTCTTAGAGGGTGTTTTAGGGATGAGTACTTGATTTATATATAATTTACTTATGAGTTTAGGGTGTTTTTAGGAGACAAAGGCAAATCTTTTAGAGGGTGATTTTGGGAGGAATGCTTATTTATAATTTACTTAAGGTTGTCGAGTGGGGGTTCAAAAAAAATATGGAGTGGTTTTGCCTCCCTATATATACAGAGTCGAGTAGCAATCCTAAACATAGAAATCATATTACGAGGCTCTTAGAGGGTGTTTTAGGGAGGAGTGCTCAATCGTATATAATTTTCATAAGGTTGTCGGGTGGGTGTTAAAAAAAATATGGAGCGGTTTTGGCTCCTTAAATATAGGGAGTCTAGCAGCAATCCCAAAAATAGAAAGTATATTATGAGGCACTTAAAGAGTGTTTTAGGGAGGTGTGCTTGATTTATATATAATTTACTTATGATTTTATGGTGTTTTTGGGAGGCAATGGCTAGGCTCTTAGAGGGTGTTTTTGGGAGGAATACTTGATTATATATAATTTACTTAAGGTTATAGGGTGGGGGTTAAAAAAAAATATGGAGCGGTTTTGGCTCCCTAAATGCAGGGAGTCTAGTAGATATCCCAAAAATAGATAGCATATTGCAAGGCCCTTAGAGGGTGTTTTAGGGAGGAGTGCTCGATTGTATATAATTTACTTAAGGTTATCGGGTGGGGTTTAAAAAAAATATGGAGAGGTTTTGGCTCCCTTAATATAGAGAGTCTAGAAGTAATCCAAAAAATAGAGTCATATTGTGTGGCTCTTAGAGGGTGTTTTAGAGAGGATTGCTTTATTTATATATAATTTACCTTTGATTTTAGGGTGTTTTTTGGAGATAATAGCGAGGCTCTTAGACGGTATTTTTCGGAGGAATACTCGATTGTATATAATTTACTTAAGGTTATCAGGTGGGGTTAAAAGAAAATATGGAGTGGTTTTGGCTCCCTAAATATAGGGAGTCTAGTAGCAATCCCAAAAATAGAGAGTATATTGTAAGGCTCTTAGAGAGTGTTTTTAGGAGGAGTGCTCGAATATATATAATTTACTTAAGGTTGTTGGGTGGGGTTCAATAAAATATAGAGCGATTTTGGCTCCCTAAATATAGGGAGTCTAGTAGCAATCCCAAAAATAGAGAGGCATATAGCAAGACTCTTTGAGGGTATTTTAGGGATGAGTGCTTGATTTATATATAATTTACTTATGATTTTAGGATGTTTTTGGGAGGCAAATGCGAGGCACTTAAAGAGTGTTTTTAGGAGAAATGAATTATATATAATTTACTAATAGTTGTTGGTTGGGGGTTCAAAAAAAATATAGAGCTATTTTAGCTCTCTAAATATTGAGAGTCTAGAAGTATTCCCAAAATAAAGAGCATTTTGTGAGGCTCTTAGAGGGTGTTTTAGGGAGGAGTGCTCGATTGTATATAATTTACTTAAGATTGTTGGGTGGGGGTTCAAAAAAAATATGAAACGGTTTTGGCTCCATAAATATATATAGTCTAGTAGCAATCCCAAAAATAGATAGGCATATTGTGAGGCTCTTAGAGGGTGTTTTAGGGATAAGTTCATGATTTATATATAATTTACTTATGATTTTAAGGTATTTTTAGGTGGTAATGGCAAGGCTCTTAGAGGGAGGTTTTTGGAGAAATACTTGATTGTATATAATTTTCTTAAGGTTATCGGGTGGGGGTTCAAAAAAAATATGGAGTTATTTTGGTACCCTGAATATAGGGAGTTTAGTAACAATCCCAAAAATAAAGAGTATATTGCGAGGGTCTTAGAGGGTGTTTTGGGAAGTAATGCTCGAGTGTATATAATTTACTTAAGGATGTCTGGTGGGGGTTCGAAAAAAATATGGATCAGTTTTGGCTCCCTTAATATAGGGAGTCTAGTAGCAATCCAAAAAATAGAGAGGCATATTGTGATACTATTAGATGGTCTTTTAAGGAGGAGTGCTTGCATTATATATATAATTTATATAAGATTTTAGGGCGTTTTTGGGAGGCAATGGTGAGGCTCTTAGAGGGTGTTTTTGGAAGGAATGCTTGATTGTATATAATTTACTTAAGATTGTCAGGTGGGGTTTCAAAATAAATATGAAGTAGTTTTGGCTCCCTAAATATAGAGAGTCTAGTAGCTATCCCAAAAATAAAGAGCATATTGCGAGGCTTTTATAGGGTATTTTAGGAAGGAGTGCTCGATTGGATATAATTTACTTAAGGTTGTCGGGTGGGGTTTCAAAAATAATATTGAGCAGTTTTGGCTTCCTAAATATAAGGAGTCTAGTAGCAATCCCAAAAATAGAGACGCATATTGCAAGGCTCTTAGAGGGTGTTTTCAGGAGGAATGCTCGATTGTATATAATTTACGTAAGGTTGTCGAGTGGGGTTTCAAAAAAAAAATGGAGCAGTTTTGGCTCCCTAAATATAGGTAGTCAAGTAGCAATCCCAAAAATAGATAGCATATTGCGAGGCTCTTAGCAGGTGTTTTAGGGCGGAGTGCTCGATTGTATATAATTTACTTAAGGTTGTCGGGTGGAGATTCAAAAAAAATATGGAGTGGTTTTGGCTCCCTAAATATAGGGAGTCTAGTAGCAATCCCAAAAATAGTGTGGCATATTGCGAGGCTCTTAGAGGGTGCTTTAGGGAGGAGTGCTTGATTTATATAGAATTTACTTATGATTTTAGGGTATTTTTAGAGGCAATGGCGAGGCTCATAGAGGGTACTTTTGGGAGAAATTCTTAATTGTATATAATTTATGTAAGGTTATCGAGTGGGGGTTCAAAAAAAATATAGCGAGATTTTAGCTCCCTAAATATAGGAAGCCTAATAACATTCCAAAAAATAGAGAGCATATTGCGAGGCTCTTAGAGGGTGTTTTAGGGAGGAATGCTTGATTGTATATAATTTACTTATGATTATCGGGTGGGGGTTCAAAAAAAATATGGAGCAGTTTTGGCTTCCTTAATATAGGGAGTCTAGTAGCAATCCCAATGGAGAGGTATATTACGATACTATTAGATGGTACTTTAGGGAGCAGTGCTTGAATTATATATATAATCTATATATGATTTTAGGGTGTTTTTGGGAGGCAATGGCAAGGCTCTTAGAGGGTGTTTTTTGAAAGAATGCTTGATTGTATATAATTTACTTAAAATTATCGGGTGGGGTTTTAAAATAAATATGAAGCTGTTTTGGCTCCGTAAATATAAGGAGTCTAGCAGCTATCCCAAAAATAAAGAGCATTTTGCGAGGCTTTTATAGGGTGTTTTAAGGAGGAGTGCTCAATTGTATATAATTTACTTAAGATTGTCGGGTGGGGGTTCAAAAATAATATAGAGCAGTTTTGGCTCTCTATATATAAGGAGTCTAGTAGCAATCCCAAAAATAGAGACACATATGACGAGGCACTTAGAGGGTGTTTTAGGAATGAGTGCTTGATTTATATATAATTTACTTATGATTTTATGGTGTTCTTGGGAGGCAATTGCAAGGCTCTTAGAGGGTGTTTTTGGGAGGAATGCTCGATTGTATATAAGTTATGTAAGGTTGTCGAGTGGGGTTTCAAAAAAAATATAAAAGCGGTTTTAGGGAGTGAGTTTTGCTTCCCAAATATAGGTAATCACTTAGTGAGGATCCTTGTGGGTGTTTTATCAAGGAGTGCATGTTTTGTATATAATTTACTTGTACTTATCGGATGGGGGTCCTGAGAAATTAGGGAATGAATTTCAGTCTCCAAATATAAGGAGTTTGGTAGAAATCTCAAAATAGGGAGGCATATAATGAGACTTTAGAAGGGTGTTTAGGGGAGGAGTTCTTAATTTATATATAATTTATTTTAGGTTATCAGGTTGGGTTCCTGAGAAAATAGGGAGCGATTTTGGCGCCCCAATTGTAGAAAGTCTGATATCGATCTTAAAAATAGGAAAGGATATTGCAAGTCCCTTAGAAGGTGGTTTGGGGAGAATATTTACTTATGATTGATAGGTAGGAATCCTAATAAAATAGGGAACCATTATGGCACTCCAAATATAAGGAGTCTAGTAGCTATTCTAAAAATATAAAGGCGCATTACGAGGCTTTTGGAGGGTGTATTAGGGATAACTACCCAATTTGTAAATTATTTTACTTACGATTATTGGGTAGGGGTCCTAAAGTAATAGAGATCGATTTTGTCTATCCAAATATAAAAAGTCTGGTAACGATCCTAAAAGTATGGAGATACATGGTTACGATCTTAAAGGTTATTTTGGGAAGGAGTGCTCGATTTGTATATAATTTACTTATGGTTATTGTGTGAGTGTTCTAAAAAAATAGGAAGTGGTTTTTATTCCCAAATATAAGGATTTTGGTAGCGATATTAAAATTGGTTAGCACATATCGAGCCTCTTTGTAGGGTATTTTGAGGAGGAGTGCTTGATTTATATATAATTTACTTTTTATTATCAGTTGGGGGGTCCTAAGAAAGTAGGAAAGTATATGACGAGGCCCTTGGAGAATGTTTATAGAAGGAATTCTTGATTTGTATATAATTTAGTTATGAATATTGGGTTGGAGCCTTGACAAATTGGGATCAATTTTGACTCCCCAAATATCGGGAGTCTAGTGGCGATCCCAAAAATAAGGAGACAATGGCGAGGCCCTTAGAGAGTATTTTTGAGAGGAATGCTCTATTGTATATAATTTACTTAAGGTTATCGTATGGGGGTTTAAGAAAAATATGGAGCGGTTTTGGCTCCCTATATATAGAGAGTCAAGTAGCAATCCCAAAAATAGAGAGGCATATTGCGAGACACTTAGAGGGTGTTTTAGGAAGGAGTGTTTGATTTATATATAATTTACCTATGATTTTAGGGTATTTTTGAAAAGTAATGATGAGGCTCATTATGGGTATTTTTAGGAGAAATGCTCGATTGTATATAATTTACTTAAGGTTTTTGGGTGGGGTTTAAAAAAAATATGGAGCTTTATTGGCTCCCTAATTATAGGGAGTCTAGTAGCAATCCCAAAAATAGAGAGCATATTGTGAGGCTCTTAAAGGGTATTTTAGAAAGGAGTGTGATATTGTATATAATTTACTTAAGGTGTTCGGGTAGGGGTTCAAAAAAAATATGCAGCAGTTTTGGCTCCCTAAATGTAGGGAGTCTAGTAGCAATCCAAAAAATAGAGAGGCATATTGCGAGGCTCTTATAAGGTATTTTAGAAAAGAGTGCTTGATTTATATATAATTTATTTTTGATTTTATAATGCTCGATTGTCTATAATTTACTAAGTTTTTTGGGTAGGGGTTCAAAAAAAATATGGAGAGATTTTTGCTCCCAAAATATAGGAAGTCTAGTAGCAATCCCAAAAATAGAGAGCAAATTGAGAGGCTCTTATAGGATGTTTTAGGAAAGAGTGCTCGATTGTATATAATTTACTTAAGGTTATCAAGTGGGGGTTCAAAAAAATTATGGAGCAGTTTTGGCTCCCTAAATATAGGGAGTCCAGTAGTAATCGCAAAAATAGAGAGTCATATTACGAGGCTCTTAGAGGGTGTTTTAGGGAGGAGTGCTTGATTTATATAAAATTTACTTATAATTTTAGGGTATTTTTGGAAGGCATAAGTAAATTTTATATAAATGAAGCACTCACCCCCAAGCATCCTCCAAGAGACTAGCCATGTGCCTTTATATTTTTAGAATTACTACCAAACTCCCTATATTTGGAAAGCCAAAATTGCTCCTTATTTTCTAAGGAGCTCTAATCAGTAATCATAAGTAAATAATATACAAATCGAACATACCTTCATAAAACACCCTCAAGGAGCCTTTTCATATGCCTTCTTACTTTTGGGATTGCTACTATATTCTCTATATTTAGGGAGCCAAAATTATTCTTTATTTTTATTGGACCCACCACAAATAACAATAAGAAATTTATATATAAATTGAGCACTGCTCCCTAAAACACCCTCCAATAGCCTTATCATTTACTCTATATTTTTTAGATCGCTACCAGAATCCTTATATTTGGGGAGCCAAAATTACTACCTATTTTTTTCGAACCTATACCTGACAACCATAAGTAAATTATATATAAATTGAGCACCCTCCCTAAAACACCCTCCAAAAGCCTCACTATTTGCCTCAATATATTTTAGAATAATACCAGACTCCATATATTTAGGGAGCCAAAATCGCTCCCTATTTTTTTAGGACTCCTATTCGATAATTATAAATCAGCTATATACAAATTGATCACTCCTTTCCAAACCCTCCAAGTACCTCGCTATATGCCCCCCTAATTTTGGACTCACTACCAGACTACCTATATTTGGGGAGCCAAACTTCCCTCCTATTTTCTTAAGACCCTAACCCGACAATCATAAGTAAATTATAGAAAAACTGAGAATTACTTTCCAAAACATCTTTCCAAAGTTTACCAATATACTTTTCTTTTTTTGAGATCCCTACCAGACTCCCTATATTTGGGAAGCCAATATCACTCCCTATTTTCTCAAGATCCAAACCTAACAACCATAATTAAATTATATACAAATCATGCACTACTCCCCAAAACATCATCCTAGAGTCTCACCATGTTTTTCTTAATTTTTTTGGATAGCTACCCAATTCCCTATATTTAGGGAGCCAAAATTGTTTCCTATTTTTTAAGAACCCCGATCCGATAATCATAACTAAATTATATACAAATTAAGCACTTCTCTCTAAATATAAGCTTTCTAATTTTGAAATCATTACCAAACTCACTGTATTTGGGGAACCAAAATCGCTCTTTATTTTTTAAAAACTCTCATTTGATAATTATAAGTAAATTTTATATAAATCGAGCACTCTCCCTCCAGCATCCTCCAAGAGACTCGTCATGTGCCTTTATATTTTTGGAATTCCTACCAAACTCCCTATATTTGGGGAGCCAAAATCGCTCCCTAATTTCTTAGGACCACTACCCTGTAACCATAAGTAAATTATATACAAATCAAACTCACCTTTCGGAAACACCCTCAAGGAGCCTCCCTTTGTGCCTTCCTACTTTTGGGATTGCTACTAGATTCTCTATATTTAGGGAACCAAAATTGTTCTTTATTTTTATAGGACCCCCCACCAAATAACCATAAGAAAATTATATATAAACCGAGCACTGCTCCCTAAAACACCCTCCAATAGCCTCATCTTTTGCTTTATATTTTTTAGATCGCTACCATAAACCTTATATTTGGGGAGCCAAAATTATTCTCTATTTTTTTTGGACCCCTACCAGATAATAATAAGTAAATTATATATAAATCGAGTACCCTCCCTAAAACACCATCTAAGAGCATCGTTATTTATCTCAATATATTTTGGAATAATACCATACTCCCTATATTTAGGGAGCCAAAATTGCTCCCTATTTTTTTAGAACCCCCACCCGATAATTATAAATCAATTATATATATATTTAGCACTCCTTTCCAAACCCTCCAAGTGCCTTATTATGTGCCTCCCTATATTTGGACTCACTACCAGACTACCTATATTTGGAGAGCCAAACTCGTTTCTAATTTTCTCAAAACCCTAACTCGATAATCATAAGTAAATTATATTAAAATTGAGCATTTCTTTCCAAAACACTCTTCCAAAGTTTACCAATATGTTTTTCTTTTTTGGAGATTACTACCAGACTCCCTATATATGGGAAGCCAAAATCACTCCCTATTTTTTCAAGACCCTAACCTAACAACCATAAGTAAATTATATACAAATCAAGGACTACTCCCAAAAAATCCTTCGAGAGTCTCATCATGTTTCTCTTTAATTTTTGGATTGCTACCTAATTCACTATATTTGGGGAGCCAAAATTATTTCCTATATTTTAAGGACCCCTCCCTGACAAACATAACTAAATTATATACAAATTAAGCACTTCTCCCTGAACATAAGCTTTTCTATTTTTGGAATCGTTACCAAACTCACTATATTTGGGGAACCAAAATTACTCTCTATTGTCTTTGGACTCTCACTTGATAATCATAACTAAATTTAATATAAATCAAGCACTTTCTCCAAAGTACCCTCTAAGATACTCGCCATGTGCCTTCATATTTTTGGAATTGCTACCAAACTCTCTATATTTGGGGAGCCAAAATCTTTCCTTTTTTTCTTAGGACCTCTACCCGGTAATCATAAGTAAATTATATACAAATTGAACACACCTTCCTGAAACACACTCAAGGAGACCCCTTTTGTGCCTTCCTATTTTTGGGATTGCTACTAGATTCTCTATATTTAAGGAGCCAAAATTGTTCTATATTTTTTTTGGACCATCCACCAAATAACCATTAGAAAATTATGAATAAATCGATCACTGCTCCTTAAAATACCCTCAAATAGCCTCATTATTTTTTTTATATTTTTTGGATCACTACCAGAATCCTTATATTTGGGAAGCCAATATTACTCCCTATTTTTTTCCGACCTCTACCAGACAACCATAAGTAAATTATATACAAATCGAGCACCCTCCCTAAAATCCCCTTCAAGAGCCTCACTATTTGCCTCAATATATTTTGGAATAATACCAAACTCCCTATATTTGGGGAGCCAAAATCGCTTTCTAATTTTTCAAAACCCCTATCTGATAATTATAAATCAATTATATACAAATTGAGCACAGTTTCCCAAACCCTCAAAGGGACTCGTTATATACCTCCCTACTTTTGGACTCACTACCAGACTACCTATATTTGAGGAGCCAAACTCGTTTTCTATTTTCTTAAGACCCTAACTCGATAATCATAAGTAAATTATAAAAAAATTAAGTATTCTTTTCCAAAACATCTTTCCAAAGTTCAATAATATGCTTTCTTTTTTTTGAAATCACTACCACACTCCCTATATTTGGTAAGCCAAAATTACTTTCTATTTTTTCAAGACCCTAACATAACAACTATAATTTAATTATATACAAATTGAGCACTACTCCTCAAAACATCCTCCTAGAGTCTCATTATATTCCTCCCTATTTTTAAATCGCTATCCAATTTCCTATATTTGGGAAGCCAAAATTATTTCCTATTTTATAAGGACCCCTACCCAATAATCATAACTAAATTATATACAAATTAAGTACTTCTCTCTGAACATAAGCATTCCTATTTTTGGAATCGTTACCAAACTCACTATATTTGAGAAACCAAAATTGCTCTTTATTTTCTTAGGACTCTAAATTGATAATCATAAGTAAATTTTATATAAATCGAGTGCTTTTCTTTAATCACCCTCCAAAAGGCTCGCCATGTGCCTTCATATTTTTGGAATTGCTACCAAACTCTCTATAGTTAGGGAGCCAAAATCGCTTCCTATTTTCTCAAGATCTCTACCCGGTAACCATAAGTAAATTATATACAAATCGAACACACCTTCCTAAAACACACTCGATGAGCCTCCCCATGTGTCTTCCTACTTTTGGGATTGCTACTAGATTCTCTATATTTAGGGAGTCAAAATTATTTATTTTCATAGGACCCCCTCACTAAATAATTACAAAAAATATATGTATAAATGAAGCACTGCTCCCTAAAATAACCTCTAAAAGTCTCATTATTTGCTCTATATTTTTTAGATCGCTACCAGAGTCCTTATATATAGGGAGCCAAAATTATTCTATATTTTTGTCGGACCCCTACCAGACAATCATAAGTAAATTATATACAAATCGAGCAACCTCCCCAAAACACCCTTTAAGAGCCTCACTATTTGCCTTAATATATTTTGGAGTAATACCAGACTTCCTATATTTGGGAAGCCAAAATCGCTCCCAATTTTTTTAGGACCCCCACCCGATAATTATAAATCAATTATATACAAATTGAGCACTCCTTCCTAAACCCTCCAAGTGCCTCGTAATATACCTCCCTATTTTTGGACTTACTACCAGACTACCTAGATTTGGGGCACCAAACTCACTTCCTATTTTCTCAATACCCTAACTCAATAATCATAAGTAAATTATATAAAAATCATTATTCCTTTCAAAAACACCCTTCCAAAGTTTACCAATATGCTTTTCTTTTTTTTAGATTACTACCAGACTCCCTATATTTGGGAAGCAAAAGTTACACCGTATTTTCACAAAACCCTAACATAATAACCATAAGTAAATTATATATAAATCGAGCACTACTCCCAAAAATATCCTCTTAGAGTCTCACCATATTCCTCTATAATTTTTTTGATCGCTACCCATTTTTCTTAATTTAGGGAGCCAAAATTATTTCTTATTATTTAAGAACCCCTACTCGATAATTATAGCTAAATTGAATACAATCTGAGTACTTCTTTCTGAATATAAGCTTTCCTATTATTGGAATCATTACCAAACTCACTATATTTAGGGAACCAAAACCGCTTGCTATTTTCTTAGGACTCACACTCGATAATCATAAGTAAATTTTATAAAAATCGAGCACTCTCCCAATTTTCTCTGAACCTCTACCTGGTAACCATAAGTATATTATATATAAATCGAAAACACCTTCTTGAAATACCCTCAAGGAGCCTCCTCTTGTGCCTTCCTACTTTTGGGATTGCTACTAGATTCTCTATATTTATGGAGCCAAGATTATTCTTTATTTTCAAAGGACCCTCCCACCAAATAAAAATAAGAAAATTAAGTATAAACCAAGCACTGCTCCCTAAAACACCCTCCAATAGCCTTATCATTTGCTCTATATTTTTTGGATCGCTACCAGAATCCTTATATTTGGGGAGCCAAAATTACTCTCTATTTTTTTTCGGACCCCTACCAGATAACCATAAGTAAATTATATACAAATCAAGCACACTCCTCAAAACACCCTACAAGTGCCTCGCTATTTACCTCAATATATTTTGGAATATTACCAAATTCCTTATATTTGGGGAGCCAAAATTACTTCGTATTTTTTCAAGATCCCCACCCGATAATTATAAATCAATTATATACAAATTGAGCACTCCTTCTCAAACCCTCAAAGTTTCTCGTTATGTACCTCCTTATTTTTAGACTCACTACCAGACTACCTATATTTAGGGAGCCAAACTCGCTTCCTATTTTCCTAATACCCTAACTCGAAAATCATATATAAACTATATAAAAATCGAGTATTCTTTTCAAAAACACCCTTCCAAAGTTTACCAATATACTTTTCTTTTTTTGAGATCACTACCAAATTTCTTATATTTAGGAAGTAAAAATCATACCTTATTTTCTCAAGATCCTAACCTAATAACCATAAGTAAATTATAAATAAATCGAGCACCACTCCCCAAAACATCCTCCAAAAGTCTCATAATATTCCTCTCTATTTTTTTGATTACTACCCAATTTCTTATATTTAGGGAGACATAATTATTTCCTATTTTTTAAGGACCCCTACTCGATAATCAAAATTAAATTAAATACAAATTGTATACTTCTATCTGAATATAAGCTTTTCTATTTTTGTAATTGTTACTAAACTTACTATATTTAAGGAACCAAAACTGTTATCAATTTTCTTAAGACTCTCACTTAATAATCATAAATAAATTTTATATAAATTGGGCACTCTCCCCCAAGCACCTTCCAAGAGACTCGCCATGTACCTTTATATTTTTAGAACTGTTACAAAACTCCTTATATTTGGGGAGCCAAAATCGATCCCTATTTTCTTAGGACCTTTACCCGGTAACCATAAGTAAATTATATACAAATCGAGCAAACCTTCTTGAAATACCCTCAAGGAGCCTCCCCTTATGTCTTTCTACTTTTGGGATTGCTAGATTCTCTATATTTAGGGAGCCAAAATTGTTTTTTATTTTCATAGGACCCCCCACCAAATAACTATAAGAAAATTATATATAAATCGAGTATTGCTCCCTAAAACACCATCTAATAGCCTCATCATTTACTTTATATTTTTTGGATCGCTACCATAATCCTTATATTTGGGGAGCTAAAATTACTCCCTATTTGCTTCAGATCCCTACCAGACAACCATAAGTAAATTATATACAAATTGGGCACCCTCCCTAAAATACCCTCCAAGAACCTTGCTATTTACCTCAATATATTTTGGAATAATAACAGACTTCCTATATTTTGGGAACCAAAATTGATATTTTTTCAGGACCCCTAACCAATAATTATAAATCAATTATATACAAATTGAGCACTCCTTCCCAAACCCTCTAAGTGCCTAGTTATGTGCCTCCCTATTTTTGAACTCATTACCAGACTACCTATATTTAGAGAGCCAAACTCGCTTCCTATTTTCTTAAAACCCTAACTCGACAATCATAAGTAAATTATATAAAAATTGAGCATTTCTTTCTAAAACACCCTTCCAAAGTTTACCAATATGCTTTCCTTTTTTGAAGATTACTACCAGACTCTTTATATTTAGAAAGCCAAAATCACTTCCTATTTTCTCAAGACTCTAACTTAACAACCATAAGTAAATTATATATAAATCAAGCACTACTTTTCCAAACATCCTCCTAGAGTCTTGTCATGTTCCTCTCTATTTTTTGGATTGCTATCCAATTTTCTATATTTGGAGACCCAAAATTATTTCCTATTTCTTAAGGACCCCTACTTGACAATCATAACTAAATTATATACAAATTGAGCACTTCTTTCTAAACCCTATTTTTTGAGATCACTACCAGACTCCTTTTATTCAGGAAGCCAAAATCACTCTATATTTTTTCAAGACCCTAACCTAATAACCATAAGTAAATTATAATAAAGTCAAACATTATTCCCCAAAACATGCTCCTAGAGTCTCATCATGTTCCTTTCTATTTTTTGGATCGCTAACCAATTCCCTATATTTGGGGAGCATAAATTATTTCCTATTTTTTAAGGACCCTTACCCAACAATCATAATTAAATGATATACAAATTAAGTATTTTTCTCTGAACTTAAGCTTTCTTATTTTTGGAATCATTACCAAACTCGCTATATTTGGGGAACCAAAATAGCTCTTTATTATCTTAGGACTCTCGATAATCATATGTAAATTTTATATAAATCGAGCACTCTCCCCCAAGCACCCTCCAAGAGACTCGCTATGTGCCATCATATTTTTATATTTGCTACCAAACTTCCTGTATTTGGGGTGCCAAAATTCCCCTATATTTTTTCAGAACCTATACTCGGTAATCATAAGTAAATTATATACAAATCGAACACATCTTCCTGAATCACCCTCAAAAAACCTCCCTTTGTGCCTTCCTACTTTGGGGATTGCTACTAGATTCTTTATATTTAGGGAGGTAAAATTATTCTTTATTTTCATAGGTCCCCCCACCAAATAACCATATAAAATTATATATAAATAGAGCATTTCTCCCTAAAATACCCTCCAATAGCATCATCATTTGCTCTATATTTTTTGGATCACTACCAAAATCCTTATATTTGGGGAGCCAAAATTACTCCTTATTTTTTTTGGGCCACTACCAGACAACCATAAGTAAATTATATATAAATCAAGCACCCTCCCCAAAATATACTCTAAGAGCCTCACTATTTGCCATAATATATTTTGGAATAATATTAAACTCCCTATATTTAGGCAGCCAAAATCATTTTTTTTTCAGGACCCCCACCTGATAATTATAAATCAATTATATACAAATTGAGCACTCCTTGCCAAACCCTCCAAGTTCTTCGTTATGTGCCTCTCTATGTTTGAACTCACTATAAGACTACCGATATTTGAGGAGCCAAACTCACTTCCTATTTTCTCAAGATCCTAACTCGATAATCATAAGTAAATTATATAAAAATCGAGCATTCCTTTACAAAATACCCTTTCAAAGTTTACCAATATGCTTTCCTTTATTTGAGATCACTACCAAACTCTCTATATTTGGGAAACCAAAATCACTCCCTATTTTAACAAGACCCTAACCTTATAACCATTAGTAAATTATATACAAATCGAGCACTACTCCTCAAAACATCCACATAGAGTCTTATCATGTTTCTCTCTCTTTCTTGGATCGCTACCTAATTTCCTATATTTGGGACCCAAAATTATTTCCTATTTTTTAAGGACCCTTACCCGATAATTATAATTATATTATTTACAAATTAAGCACTTTTCCCTAAACATAAAATTTATAATTTTTGGAATTATTATCAAACTTACTATATTTGGGAAACCAAAATCGCTCTCTATTTTCTTCGGACTCTTACTTGATAATCATAAGTAAATTTTATATAAATTGAGCACTCTCCCCTAAGCACCCTCCAAGAGACTCGCTATGTGCCTTTATATTTATGAAATTGTTACTAAACTCTTTATATTTGGGGTGCTAAAATTGCTCCTTATTTTCCCAGGACCTCTACTCGGTAACCATAAGTAAATTATATACAAATAGAATACACCTTCCTGAAATAGCTCAAGGAGCCTCCCTTTGTTCCTTCCTACTTTTGGCATTGCTACTAGATTCTCTATATTTAGGAAACCAAAATAATTCTCTTTTTCATAGGACGCCCTACAAAATAATCATAAAAAAATTATATACAAATCGAGTACTTCTCCCTAAAACACTCTCCAATAGCCTCATCATTTGCTCTATATTTTTTTGATCACTACCAGAATATTTATATTTGGGGAGCCAAAATTACTCCTTATTTTTTTCAGATCCCTAATAGATAACCATAAGTAAATTATATACAAATTAAGCACCCTCCCCAAAACACCCTCAAAGAGCTTTGCTATTTACCTCTATGTATTTTGGAATAATACCAGACTCCCTAAATTTGGAGAACCAAAATCGTTCCCTCTTTTTTTAGGAC
Source organism: Chamaelirium japonicum (assembly GCA_947650365.1). NCBI lineage: Eukaryota > Viridiplantae > Streptophyta > Magnoliopsida > Liliales > Melanthiaceae > Chamaelirium > Chamaelirium japonicum. The sequence continues at coordinate 4,327,600 of OX393560.1, forward strand.
CCCCACCTGATAATTATAAATCAATTATATACAAATTAAGCACTCCTTCCTAAATCCTCCAAGTGTCTCATTATGTGCCTCCCTATTTTTGGACTCACTACCAGACTACCTATATTTGGGAAGCCAAACTCACTTCCTATTTTCTTAAGACCCTAACTCAATAATCATAAGTAATTATATAAAAATCAAGCATTCCTTTCTAAAACACTCCTCTAAAATTTACCAATATACTTTCCTTTTTTTAAGATCAGTACCATACTCTATATATTTAGGAAGCCAAAATCACTCTCTATTTTCTCAAGACCCTAACCTAACAACCATAAGTAAGTTATATACAAATTGAGCTCTACTCCTTAAAATATCCTCCTAGAGTCTTGTCATTTTTCTCTCTATTTTTTGGATCACTACCTAATTTCTAATATTTAGGAACCAAAAATTATTTCTTATTTTTTAAGGACCCCTACCAGATAATCATAACTAAATTATATACAAATTGAGCACTTCTCCCTAAACATAAGCTTTCCTATTTTTGGAATTATTACCAAGCTTACTATATTTGGGGAACAAAAATTGATATCTTTTTTCAGGACCCCCACCTGATAATTATAAATTAATTATATACAAATTGAGCACTCTTTTCTAAATCCTCCAAGTGTCTCGTTATATGCCTCCCTATTTTTGGACTCACTACCAGACTACCTATATTTGGGGAGCCAAACTCACTTCCTATTTTCTCAAGACCCTAACTCAATAATCATAAGTAAATTATATAAAAATCAAGCATTTCTTTCTAAAACACTCATTCAAAATTTACCAATATGCTTTCCTTTTTGTAAGATCAGTACCAGACTCCGTATATTTAGGAAGCCAAAATCACTTCCTAGTTTCTCAAGACACTAAACTAACAACCATAAGTAAATTATATACAAACCGAGCTCTACTCCTCAAAATATCCTGCTAGAGTCTCGTTATATTCCTCTTTATTTTTTGGCTCACTACCTAATTTTCAATATTTGGGGATCCTAAATTATTTCTTATTTTTTAAGGATCCCTGCCAGATAATTATAACTTAATTATATATAAATTGAGCACTTGTCCCTGAACATAAGCTTTCCTATTTTTGGAATTGTTACCAAACTTGCTATATTTAGAGAACAAAAATCGATCTCTATTTTCTTAGGACTCTCACATGATAGTGATAAGTAAATTTTATATAAATCAAGCACTCTCCCCCAAGAACCCTTCAAGAGACTTGCCATATGTCTTCATATTTTTAGAATTGCTACCAAACTCCTTATATTTAGAGAGCCAAAATCACCCCTTATTTTTTCAGGACCTCTACCCGATAACTATAAATAAATTATATATAAATCGAACACACCTTCCTAAAATACCCACAAGGAGCCTCCCCTTGTGCCTTTCTACTTTAAGAATTACTACTAGATTCTATATATTTAGGGAGCCAAAATTATTCTTTATTTTTGTAGGTTTGCCTAACAAATAACCATAAGAAATTTATATATAAATCGAGCACTGCAACCAAAAATAACCTTCAATAGCCTCGTCATTTGCTCTATATTTTTTATATCATTACCAGAATCCTTATATTTTGAGAGCCAAAATTACTCCCTATTTGTTTCGGACCCATACCAAATAACCATAAGTAAATTATATATAAATCGTGCACTCTTTAAAAAATATCCTCCAAGAGCATCGATATTTGTCTCAATATATTTTTGAATAATACTAGACTTCCTATATTTAGGGAACCAAAATCGCTCCCTATTTTTTAAGGACCCCCACCCAATAATTATAAATCAATTATATATAAATTTGGCACTCCTTCCAAAGCCCTCTAAGTGCCTCATAATATAGCTCCCTATTTTTGGACTCACTACCAGACTACCTATATTTGGGAGTCAAACTCGCTTCCTATTTTCTAATGACCCTAACACAACAATCATAAGTAAATTATATAAAAATCGAGCATTCCTTTTCAAAATACCCTTCCAAAGTTTACCAATATGCTTTCTTTTTTTTGAGATCACTACCAGACTCCCTATATTTGAGAAGCCAGAATCACTACCTATTTTCACAAGACACTAACCTAACAACCATAAACTAATTATATATAAATTGAGCACTACTCCCCAAAACATCCTCCTAGAGTCTCGTTATGTTCTTCTTTATTTTTTGGATCGCTACCTAATTCTCTATATTAGGGGATTATAAATTATTTCCTATTTTTTAAGGATCCCTACACGATAGTTATAACTAAATTATATAGAAATTGAGCACTTCTCTATGAACTTAAGCTTTCCTATTTATGGAATCATTATCAAACTTACTATATTTGGGGAACCAAAATCACTCCCTATTTTCTTAAAAGTCTCGATAATCATAAGTAAATTTTATATAAATTGAGCACCTCCCCCAAGTACCCTACAAGAGACTCGCCATATGCCTTTATATATTTGGAATTGCTACCAAACACCTTATATTTAAGGAGCCAAAATCGCTATATTTTTTCTCAAGACCTTTACCCGATAACCATAAGTAAATTATATACAAATTGAAAACTCCTTCCTGAAACACCCTCAAGGAGCCTCCCCTTGTGCCTTCCTACTTTTGGGATTGCTACAAGATTCTCTATATTTAAGGAGCAAAAGTTCTTCTTTATTTTTATAGGATCCACCACCAAATAACCATAAAAAAATTATATATAAATTAAGCACTACTCCCTAAAATACCCTCCAATAGCCTGATTATTTTCTCTATATTTTTTAGATCACTACTAGAATCCTTATATATACGGAACCAAAATTACTCCCTATTTTTTTTAGACCCCTACCAGATAACCATAAGTAAATTATATACAAATTGAGCACCCTCTTTAAAATACCCTATAAGAGCCTCAATTTTATCTTTAATATATTTTGGAATAATACCAGACATCCTATATTTAGATATCCAAAAATCACTCCCTATTTTTTCAAGACCCCCACACGATAATTATAAATCAATTATATACATAGTAAGCACTTTTCCCTGAATATAAGCTTTACAAATTTTGGAATCGTTATCAAACTCACTATATTTAGGGAACCAAAATCGCTCTCTATTTTCTTCAAACTCTCACTATATAATCATAAGTAAATTTTATATAAATCGAGCACTCTCCCCTAAGCACCCTCTAAGAGACTCGTCATATGCCTTTATATTTTTGGATTTGCTACCAAACTCCTTATATTTGGAAAGCCAAAATTGCTCCCTATTTTCTCAGGACCTATACTAGGTAACCAAAAGTAAATTATATACAAATCTAACACACCTTCCTGAAACAGCCTCAAGGATCCTCCCCTTGTGCCTTCCTACTTTTGGGATTGCTACTAAATTCTCTATATTTAGGAAGCCAAAATTATTCTTTATTTTAATAGGTTCACCCAATAAATAACCATAAGAAATTTATATATAAATCGAGCACTACAACTAAAAATACCCTCCAATAGCCTCATCATTGGCTTTATATTTTTTAGATCATTTCCAGAATCCTTATATTTTGGCAGCCAAAATTACTCCCTATTTTTTTTGAACCCCTACCAGACAACCATAAGTAAATTATATACAAATCGAGCACCCTCCTTAAAATACCCTCTAAGAGTCTCACTATTTGCCTCAATATATTTTCAAATAATACTAGACTCCCTATATTTAGGGATCCAAAATTTCTTCCTATTTTTTCAAGACCCCCACCCAATAATTATAAATTAATTATATACATATTGAGCACTTATCCCTGAACATAAGCTTTACAAATTTTGGAATCGTTATCAAACTCAATATATTTGGGGAACCAAAATTGCTCTCTATTTTATTCAGACTCTCACTTTATAATAATAAATAAATTTTATATAAATCGAGCACTTTCGGCCAAGCACCCTCTAGGAGACTCGCCATGTGCCTTTATATTTTTGGAATTGCTACCAAACTCCTTATATTTGGGGAGCTAAAATTACTCCCTATTTTCTCAGGACCTCTACCCGGTAACCATAAGTAAATTATATACAAATCGAACACACCTTCCTAAAACACCCTCAAGGAGCTTCCCCTTGTTCCTTCCTATTTTTGGAATTGCTACTAGATTATCTATATTTAGGGAGCCAAAATTATTTTTTATTTTTATAGGACCCCCCACCAAATAACCATAAGAAAATTATATAATAATCGAGTATAACTCCCTAAAACACCTTCCAATAGCCTTATTATTTGCTCTATATTTTCTGGATCACTACCAAAATCTGAATATTTGGGGATCCAAAATTACACCCTATTTTTTTCGATCACTACCAAACAACCATAAGTAAATTATATACAAATCGAGCACCCTTTCCAAAATACCCTCCAAGAGCCTTGCTATTTACCTTAATATATTTTGGAATAATACCAGACTCCTTATATTTGGGGAGCCAAAATCATTCCTACTTTTTCAGGACTTCCATTCGATAATTATAAATCAATTATATATACATTAAGTACTTCTTCCAAAATCCTCTAAGTGCCTTGTTATGTGCCTCCTTATTTTTGGACTAACTACCAGACTACCTATATTTGGGAAGCCAAACTCGCTTCCTATTTTCTCAAGACTCTAACTCGATAATCATAAGTAAATTATATAAAAATCATACATTTCTTTCTAAAACACTCTTCCAAAGTTTACCAATATGCTTTTTTTATTTAAGATCAGTACCAAACTTTGTATATTTGGGAAGTCAAAATCACTCCCTAATTTCTCAAGATCCTAACCTAACAACCATAATTAAATTATATACAAATCAAGCTCTACTCCTCAAAACATCCTCCTAGAGTCTTGTCATGTTCCTCTCTATTTTTTGGATACTACCTAATTTCCAATATTTAGGGTCCTAAAATTATTTTCTATTTTTGAAGGACCCCTACCCAATAATCATAACTAAATTATATACAAATTGAGCACTTCTCCCTAAATATAAGCTATCTTATTTTTGGAATCATTACCAAACTTACTATATTTAGGGAACAAAAATCGATCTCTATTTTCTTCGGACTCTTACTTGATAGTTATAAGTAAATTTTATATAAATCGTGCACTCTCCCCCAAGTACCCTCCAAGAGATTTGCCATGTGCCTTCATATTTTTAGAATTACTACCAAACTCCTTATATTTGGAGATCCAAAATTACCCCCTAATTTTTCAGAACCTCTACCTGATAACTAAAAATAAATTATATACAAATCAAACACACCATCCTAAAATACCCTCAAGGAGCCTCCCCTTGTGCCTTCCTACTTTTGGGATTACTACAAGATTCTTTATATTTAAGAAGCCAAAGTTGTTCTTTATTTTTATAGGACTCTCTACCAAATAACCATAAGAAAATTATATACAAATCGAGCACCCTTCCCAAAATACCCTCTAAGAGCCTCGATATTTACCTCAATATATTTTGGAATAATACTAGACTCTCTATATTTGGGAAGCCAAAATCACTTCCTATTTTTTAAGGACCCCTACCCGATAATTATAAATAAATTATATACAAATTGGGTACTCCTTCCCAAGCCCTCCAAGTGCCTCGTAATGTGTCTTCCTATTTTTGGACTCACTACCAGACTACCTATATTTGGGGAGTCAAACTCAGCTTCTATTTTCTCAAGACCCTAACTCGATAATCATAAGTAAATTATATAAAAATTGAGTATTTTTTTCCAAAACATCCTTTCAAAGTTTACCAATATGCTTTTCTTTTTTTAAGATCACTACCAGACTCCCTATATTTGAGAAGCCAAAATTACTAACTATTTTTATAAGACACTAACCTAACTACTATAAGTAAATTGTATATAAATTGAGCACTACTCCCCAAAAATATCCTCCTAGAGTCTCGTTTTATTCCTCTCTATTTTTTGGATCGCTACCCAATTCTCTATATTTGGGAATAATAAATTATTTCCTATTTTTTAAGGATCTTTACCCGACAATCATAACTAGATAATATATAAATTAAGCACTTCTCTCTAAACTTAAGCTTTCCTATTTTTGGAATCTTTATAAAACTCACTATATTTGGGGAACCAAAATCGCTCTCTATTTTCTTAGGACTCTTGATAATTTTAAGTAAAGTTTATATAAATTGAGCACTCTCCCCCAAGCACCCTCCAAAAGACTCGCCATGTGACTTCATATGTTTGGAATTACTACCAAACTCCCTATATTTAGGGAGCAAGAATTGCTACATATTTTCTTAAGACCTTTACCCGGTAACCATAAGTAAATTATATACAAATTGAAAACACCTTCTAGAAACACCCTCAAGGAGCCTCCCCTTATGCCTTCCTACTTTTAGGATTGCTATAAGATTCTCTATATTTAAGGAGCCAAAGTTGTTCTTTATTTTTATAGGACCTTCCACCAAATAATAATAAGAAAATTATATATAAATCGAGTACTACTCCCTAAAATACCAACTAATAGCCTCATCATTTTCTCTATATTTTTTGAATCGCTACCAGAATCCTTATATTTGCGGAGCAAAAATTACTTCCTATTTTTTTCGGACCCCTACCTAACAACCATAAGTAAATTATATATAAATCGAGCACCTTCCTTAAAATACTCTCTAAGAGCCTCGCTATTTGACTCAATATATTTTGTAATAAAACCAAACTCCCTATTTTTAGGGATCCAAAATCACTTCCTATTTTTTTAGGACCTCCTCCTGATAATTATAAGTCAATTATATACAAATTGAGTACTTCTCCCTGAACATAAGCTTTATAATTTTTTGAATCGTTATCAAACTCACTATATTTGGGGAACCAAAATCGCTCTCTATTTTCTTCGAACTCTCACTTGATAATCATAAGTAAATTTTATATAAATCGAGCACTTTTCTCTAAGTACCCTCCAAGAGACTTGCCATGTGCCTTTATATTTTTAAGGATTTCTACCCAATAATCATAACTAAATTATATATAAATTGAGCACTTCTCCCTGAACATAAGCTTTACTATTTTTGGAATCATTACCAAACTGACTATATTTGGGGAACCAAAATTGCTCTCTATTCTCTTAGGACTCTCATTTGATAAACATAAGTAAATTTTATATAAATCAAACACTCTACCCCAAGCACCCTCCAAGAGACTCGCCATGTGCCTTTATATTTTTTGAATTGCTACCAAACTTTTTATATTTGGGGAACCAAAATAGCTCCCTATTTTTTCAGGAACTCTACCCGATAACTATAAGTAAATTGTATACAAATCGAATATACTTTCCTGAAACACCCTCAAGGAACTCCCTCTTGTGCCTTCCTAATTTTGGGATTACTACTAGATTCTCTATATTTAGAGAGCCAAAATTATTCTTTATTTTTATAGGATCCCCTATAAAATAATCATAAGAAAATTATATATAAATCGAGCACTGCTTCCTAAAGTTTACCAATATTCTTTCCTTTTTTTGAGATTACTACCAGACTCCCTATATTTAGAAAGTCAAAATCACTCCCTATTTTCTCAAGACCCTAACCTAATAACAATAAATAAATTATATAAATAAATCGAGCACTACTCTCTAAAATATTCTCCTAAAGTCTTGTCATCTTCCTCTCTATTTTTTGGATCGCTGTCCAATCCCTATATTTGGGGAGCCAAAATTATTTTTTATTTTTTAAGGAACCCTACCCGACAATCATAACTAAATTATATACAAATTGAGTACTTCTTTCTGAACTTAAGCTTTCTTATATTTGGAATTGTTACCAAAATCGCTCTTTATTTTCTTAGGACTCTCGATAAATATAAGTTAATTTTATATAAATCAAGCACTCTCCCCCAAGCACCCTCCAAGAGACTTTCCATATTTCTTTATATTTTTAGAATATCTACCAAACTCTATATTTGGGGAGCCAAAATTCCTCCCTATTTTTTCAGGAACTTTACCCGGTAACCATAAGTAAATTATATACAAATCGAATATACTTTCCTGAAACACCCTTAAGGAGCTTCCCCTTGTGGCTTCCTATTTTTGGAATTGTTACTAGATTCTCTATATTTTAGGAATCAAAATTATTCTTTATTTTTATAGGATCCCTCACCAAATATCCATCAGAAAATTATATATAAATCGAGTATTGTTCCCTAAAATACCCTCCAATAGCCTCATCATTTGCTCTATATTTTTTGGATCGCTACTAGAATCCTTATATTTGAGGAGCTAATATTACTCCCTATTTTTTTTGGACCCCTACCAGATAACTATAAGTAAATTATATACAAATCGACCACCCTTCCCAAAAGACTCTAGAAGAGCTTCGCTATTTGACTCAATATATTTTGGAATAATACCATATGCTTTATATTTGGGGAGCCAAAACTGCTTCCTATTTTTTTAGAACCCCAACCCGATAATTATAAATTAATTATATACAAATTAAGTGCTCCTTTCCAAACCCTCCAAGTGCCTCATTATGTACCTTATTATTTTTGGACTTACTACCAGACTATCTATATTTTTTAAGCCAAACTTGCTTTCTATTTTCTCAAGACCCTAACTCGACAGTTATAAGAAAATTATATAAAAATCGAGCATTATTTTCTAAAACACCTTTCCAAAGTTGACCAATATAGTTTCTTTTTTTTGAGATCAATATCAAACTACTTATATTTGGAAAGCCAAAATCACTCCCTATTTTCTTAAGACCCTAACCTAATAACCATAAGTAAATTATATAAAAATTGAGCACTACTTCCTAAAACATCATCCTAGAGTCTTGTCATGTTCTTCTCTATTTTTTGGATCGCTACCGAATTCCATATATTTGGAGAGCCAAAATTATTTCTTATTTTTTAAGGACCCTTACCTGATAATCAAAACTAAATTATTTACAAAGTGAGCACTTCTCTCTGAAAATAAGCTTTCCTATTTTTAGAATCATTACCAAACTCATTATATTTGGGGAACCAAAATCGCTCTCTATTTTCTTAGGATTCTCACTTGATAATCATAAGTAAATTTTATATAAATCGAGTACTCTCCCCCATGCACCCTCTATGAGACTAGCCATGCGCCTTCTTATTTTTGGAATTGCTACCAAACTCCCTATATTTGGAGAGCCAAAATTACTCTCTATTTTCTCAGGACCTCTACCTTGAAACCATAAGTAGATTATATACAAATCGAACACACCTTTCTGAAACACCCTCAAGGTGCCTCCCCTTGTGCCTTCCTACTTTTGAAATTGCTACTAGATTCTCTATATTTAGGGATCCAAAATAGTTCTTTATTTCTATAGCTCTTTATAAATATAAGAAAATTATATATAAATTGAGTACTGCTCCTTAAAATACCCTCCAATAGCCTCATCATTTGCTATATATTTTTTGGATTGCTACTAAAATCCTTATATTTAGAAAGCCAAAATCACTCCCTATTTTTTCAAACCCATATAAACAATCATAAGTAAATTATATAAAAATCGAGCACCCTTCCTAAAAGACCATTCAAAAGCCTCGCTATTTACCTCAATATATTTTGGAGTAATACCAGACTCCCTATATTTGGGGAGCCAAAATTGCTCCTTATTTTTTCAGAATACCTACCCTATAACTATAAATTAATTATTTAAAAATTAAGCACTCCTTCCCAAACCCTCCAAGTGCCTCGTTATGTGCCTCCCTATTTTTGGAGACATTACCAGACTACTTATATTTAGGGAGCCAAACTTGCTTCCTATTTTCTCAAGACCCTAACTCAATAATCATAAGTAAATTATATAAAAATCAAGTATTTCATTCCAAAACATCTTTCCTAAGTTTACCAATATCTTTTCTTTTTTTGAGATCAGTACCAGACTCTTTATATTTGGGAAGCCAAAATAACTTTCAATTTTCTCAAGACCCTAACCTAACATCCAGAAATAAATTATATACAAATTGAGCACTACTCCCCAAAACATAATCTTTGAGTCTCGTCATGTTTATCTCTATTTTTTGGGTTGCTAACTAATTCCCTATATTTGGGGAGCCAAAATTATTTTTAATTTTTTAAGAATCCCTACCCAACAAACATAACTAAATTATATATAAATTGAGTACTTCTCTTAGAATATAAGATTTTCTATTTTTAGAATCGTTACCAAACTCACTATATTTGGGGAACCAAAATTGCTCTTTATTTCCTTAGGACTCTCACTTGATAATTATAAGTAAATTTTATATAAATCGATTACTCTCCTCCAAGCATCCTTCAATAGACTCGCCATGTGCCTTTATATTTTTGGAATTGCTACCAAACTCTATATATTTGGGAAGCCAAAAGCTTTCCCTATTATTTCAGTACCTCTATGTGATATAAATTATATATAAATTGAACACACCTTCCTGAAACACTCTCAAGGAGCCTCCCCTTGTGCCTTCCTATTTTTGGGATTACTACTAGATTCTCTATATTTAGGGAGCCAAAATTGTGCTTTATTTATATATGACCCCTCATCAAATAACCATAAGAAAATTATATATAAATCAAACACTGCTCCCTCAAACATCCTCTACTAACCTCATCATTTGCTCTATATTTTTTGGATTTCTACTAGAATTCTTATACTCCCTATTTTTTTCGAATCCTATATGACAACTATAAATACATTATATACAAATCGAGCACCCTTCCCAAAATACCCTCTAAGAGCCTCGTTATTTACCTCAATATATTTTGGAATAATACCAGACTCCCTATATTTGTGGAGCCAAAATTGCTCCCTATTTTTTTAGGACCCCTACTCGATAATTATAAATCAATTATATAAAAATTAAGAACTCCTTCCTAAACCCTCCAAGTGCCTCCCTATTTTTTGACTCACTACTAGACTACCTATATTTGGGGAGCCAAACTTGATTTCTATTTTCTCAAGACCCTAACTCGATAATCATAAGTAAATTATATAAAAATCGAGCATTCCTTTCCAAAACACCCTTCCAAAGTTTATAAATATGCTTTCCTTTTTTTGAGATCACTATCAGGCTCCCTATATTTGGGAAGCCAAAATCACTTCCTATTTTTTCAAGACCATAACCTAATAATCATAAAAAAAATTTATATAAATCGAGCACTACTACCCAAAACATCCTCCTAGAGTCTCGTCATATTACTCTCTATTTCTGGGGAGCCAAAATTGTTTTTTATTTTTTAAGAACCCTATCCAATAATTATAACTAAATTATATACAAATTGATCACTTCTCTCTAAACATAAGATTTCTTATTTTTGGAATCATCACCAAACTCATTAAACTTAGGGAACCAAAATCGCTCTGTATTTTCTTAGAACTTTCGATAATCATAAGTAAATTTTATATATATCGAGCACTATCCCCCAAGCACCCTCTATGAGACTCGCTATGTGTCTTTATATTTTTGGAATTGCTACGAAACTCCCTATATTTGGGGAGCCTAAATAACTCCCTATTTTCTCAGGACCTTAACACGAGAACCATAAATAAATTATATATAAATCAAACAACCTTCCTGAAAAACCCTCAATGAGCCTCACTTTGTGCCTTTCAACTTTTGGGATTGCTACTAGATTCTTTATATTTAGAGAGCAAAAGCTGTTCTTTTTTTTTATAGGACCCCCCCACAAAATAACTATAAGAAAATCATATATAAATCGAGTACTGCTCTCTAAAACATCCTCCAATATCCTCATCATTTGCTCTATATTTTTTGGATTATTATCAGAATCCTTATATTATGGGAGCCAAAATTACTCCCTATTTATTTCGGACCCCTACCAAACAAACCATAAGTAAATTATATACAAATCAAGCACCCTACCCAAAACAACCTCTAAGAGCCTCACGATTTGCCTCAATATATTTTGCAATAATATCAGACGCCATATATTTGGGGAGCCAAAATCGCTCCCTATTTTTTTAGGACCCCCACCCAATAATTATAAATCAATTATATATAAATTGAGCACTACTTCCCAAACCCTCCAAGTGCCTCATTATGTGCCTGCCTATTTTTGGACTCACTACCAGACTATCTATATTTGGGGAGCCAAACTCGCTTTCTATTTTCTCAAGACCCTAATTCGACAATCATAAGTAAATTATAAAAAAAATCAAGAATTCCTTTCCAAAACATCCTTCTAAAGTTAACCAATATGCTTTCATTTTTTTGAGATCACTATTAGACTCCCTATATTTGGGAAGCCAAAAATACTTTCTATTTTCTCAAGACCCAAACCTAACAACCATAAGTAAATTATATAAAAATCGAGCACTACTCCCCAAAATATCCTCCCAGAGTCTAGTCATGTTTCTCTTTATTTTTTGGGTTGCTACCTAATTTCCTATATTTGGGGAGCCAAAATTATTTTCTAATTTTTAAGGACCCCTACCTGATAATCATAAGCACTTCTCTCTGAACAAAAGTTTTTCTATTTTTGGAATCATTACCAAACTCACTATATTTGGGGAACCAAAATTGCTTTCTATATTCCTAGAACTCTTACTTGATAATCATAAATAAATTTTACATAAATTGAGCACTCTCTCCCAAGCACCCCCTAAGAGACTCGCCATATGCCTTCATATTTTTGGAATTGCTACCAAACTTCCTAAATTTGGGGATCCAAAATCGCTCCCTATTTCTTAGGTACTCTACTTGGTAATCATAAGTAAATTATATACAAATCGAACACACCATCTTGAAACACCCTCAAGGAGCCTCCCCTTGTGCTTTCCTACTTTTAGGATTGCTACAAGATTCTCTATATTTAGGGAGCCAAAATTGTTCTTTATTTTTATTGGACCCCCCACCAAATAACTAAAAGAAAATTATATATAAATCAAGCACTGCTTCCTAAAACACCCTCTAATAGCCTCATAATTTGCTCTATATTTTTTGCATCACTACCAGAATTCTTATATTTGTAGATCCAAAATTACTCCCTATTTTTTTCGAACCCATACCAGACAACCATAAGTAAATTATATACAAATCGAGCACCATCCCCAAAACATCCACCAGGAGTCTCGCTATTTGCCTCAATATATTTTGGAATAATGCCAGACTCTTTATATTTGGGAAGCTAAAATCGCTTCCTATTTTTTTAGGACCCCCACCAGATAATTATAAATCAATTATATACAAATTGAGCACTCTTTCCCAAACCCTCCAAGTGCCTCGTTATATGCCTCCCTATTTTTGGACTCACTTCCTATTTTCTCAAGACCTTAACTCGGCAATCATAAGTAAATTATATAAAATCAAGTATTTCTTTCCAAAATACCCTTCCAAAGTTTACCAATATGCTTTCTTTTTTTTAAGATCACTATCAAACTCCCTATATTTGGGAAATCAAAATCACTCCCTATTTTTTCAAGACCTTAACCTAATAACCATAAGTAAATTATGAATAAATCAAGCACTACACCCCAAAATATCCTCCTAGAGTCTCGTCATGTTCCTCTATATTTTTTGGATCACTACCAAATTCTCTATATTTCGGGAGCCAAAATTATTTCCTATTTTTTAAGGACCCCTACCCGATAATCATAACTAAATTATATATAAATTGAACACTTCTCTCTGAAATAAGCTTTCCTATTTTTGGAATCGTTATCAAAGTCACTATATTTAGGGAACCAAAACTGTTCTCTATTTTTTTAGGACTCTTACTTGATAATCATAAGTAAATTTTATATAAATCGAGCACTTTCCCCCAAGCACCCTCCAAGAGGCTTGCCATGTGCCTTCATATTTTTGGAATTGCTACCAAACTCCCTATATTTGCGGAACCAAAATCACTCCCTATTTTATCAGTATGTCTACCCGGTAACCATTAGTAAATTATATATAAATCGAATACACCTTTCTGAAATACCCTCAAGGAGCTCCTCCTTGTGCCTTCCTACTTTTGGGATTGCTACTAGATTCTCTATATTTAGGGTGCTAAAATTATTCTTTATTTTCATAGGACCCACACCAAATAGCCATAAGAAAATTATATATAAATCGAGCACTGCTCCCTAAAATACCCTCCAATAGCCTCATCATTTGTTCTATATTTTTTGGATCGCTACCAGAATCCTTATATTTGGGAAGACAAAATTACTCCCAATTTTTTTCGGACCCCTACCAGACAACCATAAGTAAATTATATAGAAATTGAGCACCTCCCCAAAATACCTTCTTAGATCCTCGCTATTTGCCCCAATATAGTTTGGAATAATTTCAGGATACCTATATTTGGGGTGTTAAAATTTCTCCCTTTTTTTCAGGACCCCCCCCCCCGCCCAATAATTATAAATCAATTATATACAAATTAAGTACTACTTCCCAAACCCACCAAGTGCCTTATTATATGCCTCGCTATTTTTGGACTCACTACCAGACAACCTATATTTAGGGAGCTAAACTCACTTCCTATTTTGTCAAGACCCTAACTCGATAATTATAAGTAAATTATATAAAAATCTAGTATTTTTTTTCAAAATATCCTTTCAAAGTTTACCAATATGCTTACCTTTTTTTTTGCGATAACGATCAGACTACCAATATTTGGAAAGACAAAATCATTCCCTATTTTTAAAAGACCCTAACCTAACAACCATAAGTAAATTATATACAAATCGAGCACTACTCCTTAAAATATCCTCCTAGAGTCTCATCATGTTTCTCTCTATTTTTTTTGATCGTTACCCAATTCCCTATATTTTGGGAGCTAAAATTATTTCCTATATTTTAAGTACTCCTACCTGACAATCATAACTAAATTATATACAAATTAAGTACTTCTCTCTAAAAATAAGCTTTTCTATTTTTGAATCATTACCAAATTCACTATATTTGTAGAACAAAAATAGCTCTTTATTTTCATAGGACTCTTACTTGATAATTATAAGTAAATTTTATATAAATCGAGCACTCTCCCTCAATCATCCTTCTAGAGACTCGCTATGTGCCTTCATAGTTTTTGAATTTCTACCAAACTCCCTATATTTGGGGATCCAAGATCGATCCCTATTTTCTTAGGACCTATACCCGGTAACCATAAGTAAATTATGTATAAATCAAACACACATTCCTAAAACACCCTCAAAGAGGCTCCCCTTGTGCCTTCCAATTTTTGGGATTGGTATTAGATTCTCTATATTTAGTAAGCCAAAATTATTCTTTATTTTTATAAGACCCCCCACCAAATAACCATAAGAAAATTATATATAAATCGAGTACTGCTACCTAAAACACCCTCCAATAACCTCATCATTTGTTTTTTATTTTTTGGATCACATCCAAAATCCTTATATTTGGGGAGCCAAAACTACTTCCTATTTTTTTTGAACCACTACTAGATAACCATAAGTAAATTATATACAAATCAAGCACCCTCCCCAAAACACCATCGAAGAGCTACGCTATTTGCCATAATATATTTTTGAAGAATACCAAACTCCCTACATTTGGAGAGCCAAAATTGGTCCATATTTTTTCAGGACCCCCACCCGATAATTTTAAATCAGTTATATACAAATTAAGCACTACTTCCCAAACCCTCCAAGTACCTCGTTATGTGCCTCCTTATTTTTGGACTCACTACGAGACTACCTATATTTAGGGAGCCAAACTCGCTTTCTATTTTCTTAAGACCCTAACTCAACAATCAGAAGTAAATTATATAAAAATTGAGTATTCCTTTTCAAAACACCCTTTCAAAGTTTACCAATATGCTTTTCTTTTTTTGAGATTACTATCAGACTTCCTATATTTGGGAAGCCAAAATCACTACCTAATTTTCAAAACCGAACCTAAAAAGCATAAGTAAATTATATACAAATCGAGCACTACTTCCCAAAATATCCTCCTAGAGTCTCACCATGTTCCTCTATATTTTTTGGATCGCTATCCATTTCCCTATATTTGGGAAGCCAAAATTATATCCTATTTTTTAAGGACCCCTACCTGACAATCATAAACTAATTATATACAAATTGAGCATTTCTTACTAAACATAAGCTTTTCTATTTTTGAAATCGTTATCAAACTCACTATATTTGGAAGACCAAAATTGCTTTTAATTTTTTTAGAACTCTCACTTGATAATCATAAGTAAATTTTATATAAATCGAGCACTCTCCCCCAAGCACTCTCCAAGAGACTCGCTATGTGCCTTCATATTTTTGTAATTGCTACCAAACACCCTATATTTGGGGAGCCAAAATTGCTCCCTATTTTCTCAGGACTTCTACCCGGTAACCATAAGTAAATTATATATAAATCGAATACACCTTCCAAAAATACCCTCAAACTGCCTCCCCTTGTGCCTTCCTACTTTTGGTATTGCTACTAGATTCTCTATATTTAGGGAGCTAAAACTATTCTTCATTTTTATAGGACCCCCCACTAAATAACCATAAGAAAGTTATATAAAATCAAGAACAGCTCCCTAAAACTCCCTCCAATAGCCTCATCATTTGCTCTATATTTTTTGGATCGCTACATAAATTCTTATATTTGGGGTGCCAAAATTACTACCAATTTTTTACGGACCTACACTAGATAACCAAAAGTAAATTATATACAACTAGAGAACCCTTCCCAAAATACCCTATAAGAGCCTCGCTATTTGCCTTAATATATTTTGGAATAATACTAGACTCCTTATATTTGGGTAGCCAAAATCGTTCCCTATTTTATCAGGACCCCCACCCGATAATTATAAATTAATTATATTCAAATTGAGTACTTATTTCCAAACCCTCTATGTGCCTTGTTATGTGTCTCCCTATTTTTGCACTCACTACCAGACTGCCTATATTTGAGAAGCAAAACTCGCTTCCTATTTTCTCAAGACCCTAACTCAACAATCATAAGTAAATTATATAAAAATTGAGCATTCCTTTCCAAAATACCATTCCAAAGTTTACCAATATGCATTCTTTTTTTTTAGATCACTACCTGACTCCCTATATTTAGAAAGATAAAATCACTCCCTATTTTCTCAAGACCCAAATCTAACAACCATAAGTAAATTATATACAAATTATGCACTACTTCCCAAAATATCCTCTTAGATTCTCGCTATGTTCCTCTCTATTTTTTGGATCACTACCCACTTCCCTATATTTAGGAAGCCAAAATTATTACCTATTTTTTAAGGACCCCAGCCAGATAATCATAACTAAATTATATACAAAATAAGCACTTCTCTCTAACATAAGCATTCCTATTTTAGGAAATATTACCAAACTCACTATATTTGGGGAACCAAAATCGATCTCTATTTTCTTTGGGCTCTCAATTAATAATTGATCATAAGTAAATTTTATGTAAATTGAGCACTCTCTCCCGAGCACCCTCTAGGAGACTCGTCATGTGCCTTCATATTTTTGGAATTCCTACCAAACTCCTAATATTTGGGGAGCCAAAATCACTCTCTATTTTCTTAGGACCTCCACCTGATAACCATAAGTAAATTCAAATCGAACACACCTTCCTGAAACACCCTCATAGAGCCTCCCCTTGTGCCTTCCTACTTTTAGGATTACTACTAGATTCTCTATATTTAGGGAGCCAAAATTGTTCTTTATTTTCATAGGACCCCCACCAAATAACCATTATAAAATTATATATAAATCGACCACTGCTCCCAAAAATACCCTCCAATAGCCTCATTATTTTCTATATATTTTTTGAATCGCTACCAGAATTCTTATATTTGAGGAGCCAATATTACTTCCTATTTTTTTCGGACCCCTACAAGACAACTATAAGTAAATTATATACAAATTGAGCATCCTTCCCAAAACACCCTCATAGAGCCTTGTTATTTATCTCAATATATTTTGGAATAATACCAGACACCTTATATTTGGGTAGCTAAAATCGTTTCTTATTTTATCAGGACCCCCACCCGATAATTATAAATTAATTATATTCAAATTGAGCACTCCTTCCTAAACCCTCTATGTGCCTCGTTATATGCTTCCCTATTTTTACACTCACTCCCAGACTACCTATATTTGAGAAGCGAAACTCACTTTCTATTTTCTCAAGACCTTAACTCGATAATCATAAGTAAATAATATAAAAATTAAGCATTCCTTTCCAAAACACCCTTCCAAAGTTTACCAATATGAATTTTTTTTTTTTAGATCACTACCAGACTCCCTATAATTAGAAAACCAAAATCACTCCCTATTTTCTCAAGACCCTAACCTAACAACCATAAGTAAATTATATACAAATTGTGCACTACATCCCAAAACATCCTCCTACAATCTTATTATGTTCCTCTCTATTTTTTGTATCGCTACCCAATTTCCTATATTTGGGAAGCCAAAATTATTTCCTATTTTTTAAGGACCCCTACCAGATAATCATAACTAAATTATGTACAAATTGAGCACTTTTCTCTAACATAAGCATTCCTATTTTTGGAATCATTACCAAACTTATTATATTTAGGGAACCAAAATCAATCTCTATTTTCTTAGGACTCTCACTTGATAATCATAAGTAAATTTTATATAAATCGAGCACTCTCCTCCAAGCATCCTCCAAGAGAGTCACCATATACTATTATATTTTTGGAATTGCTACTAAACTCCCTATATTTGGAGAGACAAAATCACTCCCTATTTTCTCAGGACCTCTATCCAGTAACCATAAGTAAATTATATACAAATCGAATACACCTTTTTGAAATACCCTCAAGGAGGCTTCCTTTGTGCCTTCCTACTTTAGAATTGCTACTGGACTCTCTATATTTAAAGAGCCAAAATTATTCTTTATTTTCATAGGACCCTCCACTAAATAACCATAAAAAAATTATATATAAATCGAGCACTGCTCCCAAAAATACCCTCCAATAGTGTTATCATTAGCTCTATATTTTTTAGATCACTTCTAGAATCCTTATATTTTGGGAACCAAAATTACACTTTTTTTTTTCCAGACCCTTACCAGATAACTATAAGTAAATTTTATACAAATCGAGCACCCTCCCAGAAATACTCTCAAAGAGCCTCGCTATTTGCCTCAATATATTTTTGAATAATATAAGACTCCCTATATTTAGGGAGCCAAAATCTCTCCTTATTTTTTCCCGACCCCCACCCGATAATTATAAATCAATTATATACAAACTGAGCACTCCTTTCTAAACCATCCAAGTGCCTCGTTATGTGCCTCCCTATTTTTGGACTCACTACTAAACTACCTATATTTGGGGAGCCAAACTCGCTTCCTATTTTTTCAAAACCCTAACTCGATAATCATAAGTAAATCATATAAAATTTGACCATTCCTATCCAAAAGACCCTTCCAAAGTTTACCAATATGCTTTCTTTTTTTTAAGATAACTATCAGACTCCCTATATTTAGAAAGCCAAATTCACTCCCTATTTTCTCAAGACCCTAACCTAATAACCATAAATAAATTATATACAAATTGAGTACTACTCCCCAAAATATCCTCCTAGAGTCTCATCATGTTGCTCTTTATTTTTGGATAGCTACCCAATTCTCTATATTTGGAGAGCCAAAATTATTTCTTATTTTTTAAGGACCCCTATCCGATAATTATAATTAAATTATATAAAACTTAAGTACTTTTCTCTGAACATAAGCTTTTCTATTTTTGGAATCATTACCAAACTCACTATATTTAGGGAACCAAAATCACTCTCTATTTTCTTAGGACGCTCACTTGATAATCATAAGTAAATTTTATATAAATAGAGCAATCTCCCCCAAGCACCCTCCTAGAGACTCACTATATGCCATCATATTTTTGGAATTGCTACCCTAATCCCTATATTTAGGAAGCCAAAATCGCTCCCTATTTTCTCAAGAACTTTACCTGATAATCGTAAGTAAATTATATACAAATCAAAATCACCTTCCTGAAATACCCTCAAGGAGCGTCCCTTTGTGTCTTCTTACTTTTGAGATTGCTACTAGATTCTCTATATTTAGGGAGCCAAAATTATTCTTTATTTTCATAGGACCACCCACCAAATAACAATAAGAAAATTATATATAAATCGAGTAGCTCCTTAAAATACCCCCCAATAGCCATATTATTTGCTCTATATTTTTTGGATCGCTATCAGAATCCTTATATTTGGAGAGCCAAATTTACTTCCTATTCTTTTCAGACCCCTACCAGACAACCATAAGTAAATTATATATAAATCAAACATACCTTCCTGAAACACCCTCATGGAGCCTCCCCTTATGCCTTCCTACTTTTGGGATTGCTACTAGATTCTCTATATTTAGTAAGCTAAAATTATTCTTTATTTTCATAGGACCCCCCACCAAATAACTATTAGAAAATTATATATAAATCGACCACTGCTCCCTAAAATACCCTTCAATTGCCTCATTATATTCTCTATATTTTTTGGATCGCTACCAGAATCCTTATATTTGGGGAGCCAATATTACTTCCTATTTTTTTCGAACCCCAACCAGACAACCATAAGTAAATTATATACACATCGAGCACCCTCCCCAAAACACCCTTCAAGAGCCTCGCTATTTGCCTTAATATATTTTGGAATAATACCAGACTCCTTATATTTGGGTAGCCAAAATTGTTCCCTATTTTATCAGGACCCCCACCCGATAATTATAAATCAATTATATTCAAATTATATACTCCTTCCTAAATACTCTATGTGCCTCGTTATGTGCCTTCCTATTTTTACACTCACTACCAGACTACCTATATTTGAGAAGTGAAACTCGCTTCCTATTTTCTCAAGACCCAAACTCAATAATCATAAGTAAATTATATAAAAATTGAGTATTCCTTTCCAAAACACCCTTCCAAAGTTTACCAATATGCATTCTTTTTTTTCAGATCACTACCAGACTCCCTATATTTAGAAAGCCAAAATCACTCCCTATTTTCTTAAGACCCTAACCTAACAACCGTAAGTAAATTATATATAAATTATGCACTCTTTCCTAAAACAACCTCCTAGAATCTTGATATGTTCCTCTCTATTTTTTGGATCGCTACCCAATTCCCTATATTTGGGAAGCCAAAATTATTTTCTATTTTTTAAAGACCCCCACCATACAATCATAACAAAATTATATACAAATTAAGCACTTCTCTCTAACATAAGCATTCCTATTTTTGGAATCATTACCAAACTCACTATATTTGGGAAACCAAAATTAATCTCTATTTTCTTAGGACTCTCACTTGATAATCATAAGTAAATTTTATATAAATCGAGCACTCTCCCCCAAGTATCCTCCAAGAGACTCGCCATGTGCTTTTATATTTTTGGAATTACTACCAAACTCCTTATATTTATGGAGCCAAAATTGCTCCCTATTTTCTAAGGACCTTTATCCGGTAACCATAAGTAAACTATATACAAATCAAACACAACTTTCTGAAACATCCTCAAGGAGGCTCCCTTTGTGCCTTTTTACTTTTGGGATTACTACTGGACTATCTATATTTAAGAAGCCAAAATTATTCTTTATTTTTATAAGACCCTCCACCAAATAACAATAAAAAAATTATATATAAATCGAGTACTGCTCCCTAAAATACCCTCCAATAGCGTTATCATTAGCTCTATATTTTTTAGATCACTTCTAGAATCCTTATATTTGGGGAGCCAAAATTACTCTTTATTTTTTCTAGACCCCTACCAAACAACTATACGTAAATTTTATACAAATCGAGCACCCTCTCACAAACACTCTCAAAGAGCCTCACTATTTGCCTCAATATATTTTTGAATAATACAAGACTCCCTATATTTGGAGAGCCAAAATCTCTCCCTATTTTATCACGATGCCCACCCGATAATTATAAATCAATTATATACAAATTGAGTACTCCTTTCTAAACCCTCCAAGAGTCTTGTTATATGCCTCCTTATTTTTAGACTCAATACTAAATTACCTATATTTGGCGAGCCAAACTCGCTTCCTAATTTCTCAAGACCCTAACTCGATAATCACAAGTAAATTATATAAAATTTGAGCATTCCTTTCCAAAACATTCTTCCAAAGTTTACCAATATGCTTTTCTTTTTTTAAGATAACTACCAGACTCCCTATATTTAGAAAGCCAAAATCACACCCTATTTTCTCAAGAACCTAACCTAACAACCATAAGTAAATTATATACAAATCGAGCACTACTCCCCAAAATATCCTCCTAGATGCTCGTCATGTTCCTCTCTATTTTTTGGATAGCTACTCAATTCTCTATATTTTGAGAGCCAAAATTATTTCCTATTTTTTAAAAAACCCATAACCGATAATCATAATTAAATTATATAAAAATTAAGCACTTCTCTCTTAATATAAACTTTTCTATTTTTGGAATTATTACCAAACTTACTATATTTAGGGAACCAAAATCGCTTTCTATTTTCTTAGGACTCTCACTTGAAAATTATAAGTAAATTTTATATAAATCGAGCACTCTCCCCCAAGCACCTTCCAAGAGACTCGTTATGTGCCATCATATTTTTGGAATTGCTACCATAATCCCTATATTTAGGGAACTAAAATTGCTACTTATTTTCTCAGGAACTCTACCCGATAACCGTAAGTAAATTATATCCAAATCGAACACACCTTCCTGAAATACCTTCAAGGAGCGTCCCCTTGTGCCTTCTTACTTTTGGGATTGCTACTAGATTCTCTATATTTAGAGAGCCAAAATTGTTCTTTATTTTCATAGGATGACCCACCAAATAACAATAAGAAAATTATATATAAATCAAGTACTGCTCCCTAAAATACCCCCCAATAGCCTCATTATTTGCTCTATATTTTTTAGATCGCTATCAGAATCCATATATTTGGGGAGCCAAATTTACCCCCTATTTTTTTTCGGACCCCTACCAGACAACCATAAATAAATTATATACAAATCGAGCACCATCCCCAAAACACCCTCTAAAAGCCTCGTTATTTGTCTCAATATATTTTTGAATAATACTAGAATCCCTTTATTTAGGGAGCCAAAACAACTTCCTATTTTTTTAGAACCCCCATCCGATAATTATAAATTAATAATATACAAATTGAGCACTCCTTCCCAAACCCTCCAAGTGCCTCATTATGTGCCTCCCTATTTTTGGACTCACTACCAGACAATCGATATTTGGGGAGCCAAACTCTCTTCCTATTTTCTCAAAACCCTAATTCGATAATCATAAGTAAATTATATAAAAATCAAGTATTTATTTTCAAAACATCTTTCCAAAGTATACCAATATGCTTTCTTTTTTTTAAGATCACTACCAGACTCCCTATATTTGGGAAGTCAAAATAACTCCCTATTTTCTCAAATCCCTAACCTAACGACCATAAGTAAATTATATACAAATCAAGCACATCTCTCCAAAATATCCTCCTAGAGTCTCGTTATGTCCTCTCTATTTTTTGAATCGCTACCTAATTTTTGATATTTTGATAAGCCAAAATTGTTTCCTATTTTTTAAGGACCCCTATCCGACAATTATAACTAAATTATATATAAATTGAGCACTTCTCTCTGAATATAAGCTTTCCTATTTTTGGAATCATTACCAAACTCACTATATTTAGGGAACCAAAATCATTCTATATTTTCTTAGGACTCTCACTTGATAATCATAAATAAATTTTATATAAATCGAACACTCTCCTCTAAGCACCCTCTAAGAGACTCGCCATGTGCCTTCATATTTTTAGAATTGCTACCAAATTCTCTATATTTGGGGAGCCAAAATTGCACCCTATTTTTTCAGGACCTCTACCCAGTAACC
Organism: Chamaelirium japonicum; assembly: GCA_947650365.1. Classification (NCBI taxonomy): domain Eukaryota; kingdom Viridiplantae; phylum Streptophyta; class Magnoliopsida; order Liliales; family Melanthiaceae; genus Chamaelirium; species Chamaelirium japonicum. Next base: position 4,351,449 of record OX393560.1, read on the forward strand.
ATAAGTAAATTATATATAAATCGAACCGACCTTCCAGAAATAACCTCAAGGAATCTCCTTTTATACCTTCCTACTTTTGGGATTTCTAATAGATTCTCTATATTTAGTTTGCCAAAATTATTTTTTATTTTTATAGGACCTACCACCAAAAAATCATAAGAAAATTATATATAAATTTAGCACTCTTTTCTAAAACACCCTCCAATAGCCTCATCATTTGCTCTATATTTTTTTGTTTCGCTATCAGAATTCTTATATTTGGGGAGCCAAAATTACTCTCTATTTTTTTCGGACCCCTACCAGGTAACCATAAGTAAATTATATACAAATCAAGCACCATCCCCAAAACAACCTCCAAGAGACTCGTTATTTGCCTCAATATATTTTGGAATAATACCAGACTTCCTATATTTAGGGAGCCAAAATCACTCCCTATTTTTTCAGAACTCCTACCCGATAATTATAAAGCAATTATATACAAATTGAGTACTCCTTCTCAAACCCACATGTGCCTCATTATGTGCCTCCCTATTTTTGGATTCACTACCAGACTACCTATATTTGGGGATTCAAACTTGCTTCCTATTTTCTCAAGACCCTAACTCGACAATCATAAGTAAATTATATAAAAATCTAGTATTTCTTTCCAAAACACCCTTCCAAAGTTTACCAATATGGTTTTCTTGTTTTGAGATAATATCAGACTCCCTATATTTGGAAAGCCAAAATCATTCCCTATTTTCAAAAGACCCTAACCTAATAACCATAAGTAAATTATATACACATCGAGCACTACTCCCCAAAACATCCTCCTAGAGTATCATTATATTCCTTTCAATTTTTTGGATCGCTACCCAATTCCCTATATTTTGGGAGCTAAAATTGTTTCCTATATTTTAAGGACCCCTACCCAACAATCAAAACTAAATTATATACAAATTAAGTACTTCTCTCTGAACATAAGATTTTTTATTTTTGGAATCGTTACCAAACTCACTATATTTGGGGAACCAAAATTGCTCTCTATTTTCTTATGACTCTCGATAATTATAAGTAAATTTTATATAAATCGAGCACTCACCCCGAAGCACCCTCCAAGAGACTCACCATGTGCCTTCATATTTTGGGAATTGCTACCAAACTCCTTATATTTGGGGTGCCAAAATAGCTCCCTATTTTCTCAGGACCTCTACCCGGTAACCATAAGTAAATTATATACAAATCGAACACACCTTCTTGAAACAGCCACAAGGAGCCTCCCCTTGTGCCTTCCTAATTTTGGGATTGCTACTAGATTCTCTATATTTAGGGAGCCAAAATTATTCTTTATTTTTTTTGGACCCCCCACCAAATAACCATAAGAAAATTATACATAAATCGAGCATTGTTCCCTAAAACACCTTCTAATAGCCTTATAATTTGCTCTATATATTTGGATCACTACCAGAATCCTTATATTTGGGGAGCCAAAATTGTTTACTTTTTTTAACCCCTATCTGATAATCATAACTAAATTATATACAAATTAAGCACTTATCTCTGAACATATGCTTTCCTTTTTTTGGAATTATTACCAAACTCAGTATATTTGGGGAACCAAAATCGCTCTCTATATTTTTAGGACTCTCACTTGATAATCATAAGTAAATTTTATATAAATCGAGTACTCTCCCCCAAGCACCCTCTAGGAGACTCGCCATGTGCCTTCATATTTTTGGAATTGCTACAAAACTCTTTATATTTGGGGAGCCAAAATCGCTCCCTATTTTCTTAGGACCTTTACTTGATAACCGTAAGTGAATTATGTACAAATCGAATACACCTTCTTGAAACACCCTTAATGAGCCTTCCTTTGTGTCTTCCTACTTTTAGGATTACTACTAGATTTTCTATATTTAGAAAGCCAAAATTATTTTTTATATTTATAAGACCCCCCACCAAAAAACCATAAGAAAATTATATATAAATCGAGCACTGCTCTCTAAAACACCCTCCAATAGCCTCATCACTTGCTCTATATTTTTTAGATCACTACCAGAATCCTTATATTTGGGGAGCCAAAATTACTCCCTATTTTTATCGGACTTCTACTAAACAACCATAAGTAAATTATATAGAAATCAAGCACCCTCCCCAAAACACCCTCTAAGAGCCTCGCTATTTGCCTCAATATATTTTGTAATAATACCAAAATCCCTATATTTGAGGAGCCAAAATCACTCCCTATTTTTTCAGGACCCCTACCCGATAATTATAAATTAATTATATACAAATTTAGTACTCCTTCCCAAACCCTCCAAGTGCCTCGTTATGTGCCTCCCTTTTTTTGGACTCACTATAAGACTACCGATATTTGGGGTGCCAAACTCGCTTCCTATTTTCTTAAGACCCTAACTCAACATTCATAAGTAAATTATATAAAAATCGAGCATTCCTTTCCAAAACATCCTTCTAAAGTTTACCAATATTATTTTCTTTTTTTGAGAGCACTATCAGAGTCTCTATATTAGGAAAGCCAAAATCACTCCCTATTTTCTCAATACCCTAACCTAATAACCATAAATAAATTATATACAAATTGAGCACTACTCTTATGACCATTGGATCTCTCCCCTCTCGACGCTCTGGTATCGTTCCGTCGTTCTGGCTTTGTTGATTCCAAAACATGTGCGGCATTTCAATCCTTAAAATATCTCTCTTAGCACGTGATACTAAAGTTGATCCACCGGGCCATAGCAACGGTGACACCCAGGGTAAGACATATGGGACCAGCCCTGGTGGCGGTCGCACTATCCCCAGGTCCGCACGCACTTAGGGATAGGCTCTACCCAAACCGATCCACCGGGCAGCCCTGCTATTGATACTCCTGAGGTTGTCCCCCTTTGCTTGGGTGGTGACCACTTTCGGTCAGACACCCCTTATAATGGCTTGGCGAAGAAGAACCCGCGAGACGTCCCCCGTCAAGCCCCAGGGGCCCGGGGGGGATTCAGACCCGGAGGCATCGTCCGGATTTGAGCCCGAGATGGGTCTTGAGAGCGGTTCCCAAAATGGTTAGCCACTCTTCAACGTGGAGCTCCTCTCGGCTCTTCGTTAGATTCGCCAGTCGAAGCAAGCATGGCTATAAATGGGGCAGCTCGACAGCTCTCTCAAGGTTTCAATCGATGCCTCTCAGGGGTTGCCCAAGCAGAGGCACCCAGAAGGCCTGGCTTTGGAGGTCCCATCGGTCTCGGTCGTTGACTCAGAAGGGGCAGGCACAGCTAGGGGCGATGTGAGCACGACGACACTCACCGAGGCATATGTCCAATCGATGGGCAAGGTCTCAGGCGTGGGAATTCAGCTTGAGCCCGCTGGTAAATTCTTATAAGACTGTCTCAGAAATCTTCCTTTGTGTAATTACCCATTTCTCAATTCTTCGTTTCTTCATGCAGTCGAGGGTGAAAAGCCCAGGGACGAGATCAGTAGTGGGCTAGGCCCTACAATGGAGCAAGAGGAAAGCCAGAGGTTGGAGACGAAATCAGCAGCAAGCACATCGACTTTCTTCTTTCTTTCTACTTTTCCACAAACTCGTGGTCATCATTATAATCAACTCAGGAAAAAATTATTTTTCGTCATCTCCCTTCGTCTGCGCTTGTATATCTTTTCTCCTTAATCTGTAAGGTTTTCTCTGCTAGATCCTTAAGGACCCCTAACCCCCAAGGGCATGCTTCATCCTGTCAAGGGTGTGGCACGCCCTTCTCTTCTAGTGGGGGACTTTGAAAAGTCGGACCCCTAGCCCCAAAGGCATGCTTTGTCCTGCCAAGGGTATAGCGTTCCCTTCTCTTCTCATGGTGAACTTTGAAAAGTCAAACCCCTAGCCCCCATGGGTGTGCTTCATCCTGCCAAGGGCGTGGCACGCTCTTCTCTTCTCATGGGGGACTTTGAAAAGTCGGACCCCTAGTCCCATGGGCGTGCATTGTCCGGTCAAGGGCATGGCGCGTTCTTTTCTTCTCGTGGGGGACTTTGAAAAGTCAGACCCCTAGCCCCAATGGTATGTATTATCTGGCCAAGGGCATGGCGTGCTCTTCTCTTCCCGTGGGGGACTTTGAAAAGTCGGACCCCTAGCCCCAAGGGCGTGCTTCGTCCTACCAAGGACATGGCACGCCCTTCTCTTCTCGTGGGGGACTTAGAAAAATCAGATCCCACAGCTCCCATCCCAAATAACCTGTAGGAGATGCTAAGGCATCGGATCCCTCGACTTTCAACTCAAATAGTCTGTGAGGGATGCTAAGGCATTGGGCCCCTCGGCTTTCATCTCGAACGACCTGTGGGGGATGCTAAGGCATCAGACCCCTCGACTTTTATCTCAAAAGGCCTACAGGGGATGCTAAGGAATCGGACCCCTCAGCTTTCATTTTAAATGGTCTGTGGGGGATGCTAAGGCATCAGACACCTCGGATTTCATCTCGAATGGCCTGTAGGGGATGCTAAGGCCTTAGACCTCTTAACTTTCATCTTAAACGGCCTGCGAGAGATGCTAAGACATCGAACCCCTCTGCTTTCTTCTCAAAAGTCCTGCAGGGGATGCTAAGGTATCGGACCCCTTAGCTTTTTTCTCAAAAGGCCTATGGGGGATGCTAAGGCTTCGGACCCCTCGGCTTTCATCTCAAATGGTCAAGTCAAGACTTGGGCTTATTCCCATTCATCAGGTCTTAGCGTCGATGAGGAACTATCATTCGGACTCACCACGCCTTGACCTTTTCATCGACTGCCGAGTCTAGACTCGGGCTTATCATCATTCATCAGGTCTTACAACCGTGAGGAACTATCATTCGAACTCACCACACCTTGACCGTTTTATAGATCTACCGAGTCAAGACTCGGGCTTATTATCATTCATCAGGTCTTAGCGCTGGTGAGGAACTATCGTTCAGACTCACCATGTATTGATCGTTTCATCGGCTGCCGAGTAAAGATTCAGGCTTATCATCATTCATCAGGTCTTAGTGCTGGTGAGGAACTATCGTTCGGACTCACCACGCCTTGACAGTTTCATCGGGCTGCCAAATCAAGACTCAGGCTTATTATCATTTATCAGGTTTTAGCGCTAGTGAGGAACTATCATTCATACTCACCATGCCTTGACCGTTTTATCGGGTTGCCAAGTCAAGACTCGAGCTTATCATCAGTCATCAAGTCTTAGTGTCGGTGAGGAACTATCATCCGGACTCACTATGCTTTGACCATTTTATCGGGATGCTGAGTCAAGACTTGGGCTTATCATCATTCATCATGTCTTAGCGTCAGTAAGGAACTATCATTCAGACTCACCATGCCTTGACCATTTCATCGGCTGTTGAGTTGAATCTCGGGCTTGCAATAAGCCTACCACCCAGGGGCAACTTGAACTAAAGCTTCGGACGAAGGATCCCAAGTACTGATGAGCAAAGTCGGGCTTCAATTCTTACACACATAGGATTTTCGAGCAACAACTCGACCTCCGGCTCTAAAAAGAGGCCCATCGGGTCCCTCTCTAAGTGGCGAGGCCAACCCCGTTACTTAAAGCGGTGGATTTACCACGTGGTAGGTGATCAATGACCCGACTTAGGCTTTGATAAAATCGAGGATATAGGCTTTTCCTTCCAAGATTATCAGAGAGCCAATCCGGGTATTCGACCTCCCAAATAAAACCTGACTAAAGAAGTTTGTCGACTTCCTTGTTCATGGCCTCTCTCTTGCTGATAGAGATGTGTCGCTTCTTCTGCTTACATAGGTCGCATCTGCCTAGACATTTAGTCGGTGGCACACAACCTCCGGGCTGACCCCTGTCATGTCGGCGTGACTCCAGACGAACACATCATGATTCTTCTGGAGAAACTACAACAACGAAGCCTTCTCCTCAGGGGATAGGGCGCTCCCTATATACGTTTGCTGCGGGGGGCTCCCTGTTCCTAGTTCAACCTCATCGAGAGGCTCAACCAAGGGTGACCCCGCCCATTTATCCATGCGCTCCTACGCAAGGGCGAGGTCGTTTTGTAGCTGCTACCCCTTTCGGTAGCATGGTTCCGAAGAAGATCCCCCAGTACTGACGACCTCGATCTACGCATGAGCCATCGCGTAGTGGTCTTCTTTTTTACGGAGCACTTTTCCTCCAGTGTAGAACTTCAGACACTGGTGCTTAGTCGAGGAGATGGCTTCCATCTCGTGCAGCCATGGTCAGCCGTCGACGACGTTGTAGGGCGACTCGGCCTCCATTATGATGAACCATACTTGTCGGGCTACAGGTTTGGCGAACAACATCAAGGTGATCTCCCCAGCCACCTTCGTGGTCTCTCCGACAAAACCATAGAGTGTCGTATTCGATGGTTTCAGTTGCTCTTGAGTGAAGCCAAGCTAGTGAAAGGCTTTAAGATAGAGCACATCCACGGAACTCCTCGTGTCCATGAGACATTGGTGGACATTCTAACTCCCAATCTTCCTTACTAAAGGTAAGGCTCTCAGTGTTGTCTAGCGTCCTGATCTCCTAGGGGATGTGAACGATACTATTCACGGTCTGAACTCTAAGAAGCTCCTTGGGTCTCCTCTATATTGAATTTAAGGAGAGGACATGTCCTGGATTTTGTCCGTGAATCATGTTCAGCTGGGGAGCCCTCTGGGGGTCTAGTCGATTGGGCGGCGGGGGAGCCCCTAGAACAGCTTCTCCTTCCTGTGGCAGAGGGAGTGTTAGGTATTCTTCTGCAGCCAGACTGACGGGATCGGTATGTTCCACAAACTCTTTGAGGTGGCCTCTCTCAATGAGGTCCTCTAATTCGTGCATCAGGGCCCAATAATATCGTGTATCGTGGCCCCGACCTTGGTGGTATTTGCACCTCTTGTTCGAGTCCCGCCCCCAGTTATTCCTTGGGGTGCCGGTACTGGTCAATAAACATACTTCTTATTTCAGATTCATCGCAGGACTTCATTCGGAGGGAGAGTGAGAACGGTAAATTTCCTGCTCCTCCCCTCTATCAGAACCGAGCGTTCTGGGTACTTGCGCTTGGCTCTTTTGCTTAACGACTCGAGGTGGTCAGTTGCCGTCTTGATCTCGTGCTACTGTGGCATGATAGGCTTAGAAGCCTAGGCATCCTTCTCGGTGCAGATGTAGCTTTTCGCTCTGTTGTACAACTCTCTCGTGTTCTGGGCGGGATTCTTGACCAAAGAATTTTGGAAGGCATGTCCAGGCCTTAGCCCACTCTGGAATGCTATGGCCACAAGAGCTCCTTGGCCCGTCAAGTTATTAATGGCTAGGACCTCTGTCTTGAAGCAGATGGTGAAGTCCTTCAAGGATTTACGGGGTGTCATCTGAAGGTTAAACAGGGAATAGATTCCCTTGGGCTGCCTCCGGTTGCACCCGTACTAGTCCAAGAACTGGCATGCCAGGTCGGTGAAATTGTCGACGCTGCCCACAGGCAACCGGGAATGTCATTCCAGTACAGGCCCTTTAAGGCTTTGCTGGAACATACTGCACAACTCGTCTAGCGAGTCATACTGGGTTCATCTGATTCTTGTACTCAAGGAGGTAAGTATATGGGTAGAACCGAGACGGTCGCCAGTTGTAAGGGAAGTGGGTAGCTAATACTTTCATGGTGAGGGGGCTCTCCACTGGCCCTTTAATAGCGTTTTGCGCCATTCAGTCCACCTGGTGTCCTAGTCACTAGATGACTAGGTTTACCAAGTCCTCATAATGCAAGCGAGGTTGCTCTTTTTGAGGAGGCATCGGGGGGAACGAGCAAGGATCGTCGGGTGATGGCCCAGCCCTACCCCGTCCTCTCCCTGACGTCAGGGATATCGAGAGTCTTTGCTCGACGATGATGATCCTCTAGAAGGTACTGCATCGTTATGGTCCTCCGAGTCTAGCACAAACCGCCACTCTGCCGTGAGGGCGGGCTTGGGACCGAGATGATCCTAAACATTCGAACGTGAACCGCTAGGCTCTGCTATCTTTTTTTCAGGCTCAGGAGCTTGGCGAATAACAGTGTTTGTTCTCCCTGCCAGGCCCTTGCAATATATCTTCGATCCCATCGAGCATCTAAGCATCCCGAAGGGGCTCTTGGTGGCTCTTCTCTGGTACATGGTGACGCCGAGATAACCTTTCTTGTGATCGGCTTTTGGCCGGAGTCCTGGATCGGCTTCGGGCCTCATCATGACACCCACTACAAAAAAGACATATATTGCCGACGGAATAATTTTTTACTATTGGTAATAATATACTTATTACCAACAGTAACAATAATATCCGTCGACATAATAACTTTGAATTTTTAAATATTTTTTTCATTTTAATTACCGACAGTAAGAAAATGTCTGTCAGTATAATATATTTACTGATATATATATTAGATCCATCGGTAAAATATATATCTTAATGACGGTATTAAATGTACATGTTGGTATTATAAATTATTATATATAATAATATTTGAAATTATTTTCACCGACGGATATATAAAATCCATCGGTATTAAATATATATTTACCAACGGACGTTTAAGATCCGTCGAAAAAAACCCTGTGATGTAAGTAAATTATATACAAATCGAAGACACCTTCCTAAAACACCCTCAAAGAGCCTCCCCTTGTGCTTTCCTACTTTTCGGATTGATACTAGATTTTCTATATTAAGAGAGCCAAAATTGTTCTTTATTTTCATAGGACCCCCCACAAAATAACCATAAGAAAATAATATATAAATCCAGCACTGCTCCCAAAAACACCTTCCAATAGCCTTATCATTTGCTCTATATTTTTTAGATCGCTACTAGAATACTTATATTTGGAAAACCAAAATTACTTTCTATTTTTTTTGAACCCCTACCAGATAACCATAAGTAAATTATATACAAATAGAGCACCCTCCCCAAAACACCCTCCAAGAGCCTCGCTATTTGCCTCAATATATTTTAGAATAATACACGAATCCTAATATTTAGGGAGCTAAAATCGCTCCCTATTTTTTCAGGACCCCCACCCGATAATTATAAATCAATTATATACAAATTGTGCACTCCTCCCCAAACCCTCCAAGTATCTCGTTAAGTGCCTCCCTATTTTTGGACTCACTACCAGACTACCGATATTTGGGGAGCCAAACTCGCTTCGTATTTTCTCAAGACCCTAACTTAACAATCATAAGTAAATTATATAAAAATCGAGCATTCCTTTCCAAAACACTCTTCTAAAGTTTACCAATATACTTTTCTTATTTTATGATCACTACCAGACTCCTTATATTTGGGAAACAAAAATCACTCCCTATTTTCTCAAGACTCTAACCTAACAACCATAAGTAAATTATATATAAATCGAGCACTATAGCCCAAAACATCCTCCTAGAGTCTCGTTATGTTCCTCTCTATTTTTTGGATCGCTACCCAATTCCCTATATTTGGGGAGCCAAAATTGTTTCCTATTTTTTAAGGACCCCTACTCATCAATCATAACTAAATTATATATAAATTGGGCACTTCCCTCTGAACATAAGCTATCCTATTTTAGGAATCGTTACCAAACTCACTATATTTGGGGAACCAAAATCACTTTCTATTTTCTTAGCACTCTCACTTGATAATCATAAGTAAATTTTATATAAATAGAGCACTCTCCCCCAAGCACTCTCCAAGAGACTAGCCATTTGCCTTTATATTTTTGGAATTACTAAAAAAACTCTCTATATTTAGGGAGCCAAAATCGCTCCCTAATTTATCAGGACCTCTATCCGATAACCATATGTAAATTATATACAAATCGAACCCACTTTCCAGAAATACCCTCAACGAGCCTACTCTTGTGCCTTCCTACTTTTGGGATTGCTACTAAAATTGTTCTTTCTTTTTATAGGACCCCCCCACCAAATAACTATAAGAAAATTATATATAAATCGAGCACTGCTCCCTAAAACACCCTCCAATAGCCTCATCATTTGCTTTATATTTTTTGTATCACTACCAGAATTCTTATATTTTGGGATCCAAAATTACTCCCTATTTTTTTCGGACCCCTACCAGACAACCATAAGTAAATTATAAACAAATAGAGCACCCTCCCGAAAACACTATCCAAGAACCTCCCTATTTGCCTCTATATAATTTGGAATAATACGAGACTCCCTATATTTGGGGAGCCAAAATCGCTATCTATTTTTTAAGGACCCCTACTCGATAATTATAAATCAATTACATACAAATTAAGTACTCCTTCACAAACCCTCTAAGTACCTCATTATGTGCCCCCCTATTTTTGTACTCACTACCATACTACGTATATTTAGGGAGCCAAACTCGCTTTCTTATTTTTCAAGACCCTAACTCGATAATAATAAATAAATTATATAAAAATCAAGTATTTCTTTCCAAAATACCCTTCCAAAGTTTACCAATATGCTTTTTTTTTTTGAGATCACTACCCGACTCCTATATTTGGGAAGTCAAAATCACTCCCTATTTTCTCAAGACCCTAACCTAACAACAATAAGTAAATTATATACTAATCGAGCACTACTCTCCAAAATATCCTCCTAGAGTCTTGTCATGTTTCTCTCTATTTTTTGAATCGCTACCCAATTCCCTATAATTGAGGAGCCAAAATTATTTCCTATTTTTTAAGGGCCCCTATCCAATAATCATATCTAAATTGTATACAAATTGAGCACTTTCCTCTGTGTATAAGCTTTCCTATTTTTGGAATCGTTACCAAACTTACTATATTTGGAGAATAAAAATCGCTCTCTATTTTCTTAGGACTCTAACTTGATAATCAGAAGTAAATTTCATATAAATCGAGCACTCTCCCCATGCACCCTCTAAGAGACTCACCATGTTCCTATATATTTTTGGAATTGCTACAAAACTCCCTATATTCAAGGAGCCAAAATCACTCCCTATTTTCTCAGAACCTCTACCCGGTAACCATAAGTAAATTATATATAAATCGAATATACCTTTGTAAAACACCCTCAAGGAGCCTCCCCTTGTGCCTTCATACTTTTAGGATCACTACAAGATTCTCTATATTTAGGAAGCCAAAAATGTTCTTTATTTACATAGGACCCCCCACCAAATAACTATAAGAAATTATATATAAATCAAGCATTGCTCCCTAAAACACCCTCCAATAGCCTCATCATTTGCTCTATATTTTTTTGATCACTACCAAAATCCTTATATTTAGAGAGCCAAAATTACTCCCTATTTTTTTTCGGACCCTTACCAGACAACCATAAGTAAATTATATACAAATCAACCACCCTTCCTAAAATACCCTCCAAGTGAATTACTATTTATCTCAATATATTTTAGAATAATACCAGACTCCCTATATTTAGAGAACCAAAATCGCTCCCTATTTTTTCAGGACCCCCACCCAATAATTATAAATCAATTTTATAAAAATTTAGCACTCCTTTCCAAACCCTCCAAGTATCTCGATATGTGCCTTCATATTTTTAGGCTCATTACCAAACTACCTATATTTAGGGAGCCAAACTCACTTCCTATTTTCTCAAGACCCTAACTGGATAATCATAAGTAAATTATACAAAAATTGAGCATTCCTTTCCAAAATACCTTTCCAAAGTTTACCAATATATGTTCCTTTTTTTGAGATCACTACCAGACTCCCTATATTTGGGAATCCAAAATCACTCGATATTTTCTCAAGATCCTAACCTAACAACCATAAGTAAATTATAGACAAATCAAGTACTACTCCCCAAAACATCCTCCTAGAGTCTCACCACATTCCTTCGTATTTTTTGGATCACTAACCAATTCCCTATATTTAGGGAGTCAAAATTGTTTCATATTTTTTAAAGACCCTACCCGACAATCATAACTAAATTATAAACAAATTGAGCACTTCTCTCTAAATATAAGCTTTCTAATTTTGGAATCATTACTAAACTCGCTATATTTAGGGAACCAAAATCGCTCTTTATTTTTTTAGGGCTCTTATTTGATAATCATAACTAAATTTTATATAAATCAAGCACTCACCCCAAAGCATCCTCCAAGAGACTCGCTATATGCCTCTATATTTTTGGAATTGCTACTAAACTCCCTATATTTAGGGAGCCAAAATCACTCCCTATTTTCTCTGGACCTATACCTGGTAACCATAAGTAAATTATATACAAATCAAACATACCTTCTTGAAATACCCTTAAGGAGCTTACCATTATGTCTTTCTACTTTGGGAATTGCTACTAGATTCTCTATATTTAAGGAGCCAAATTTTTCTTTAGTTTCATAGGACCCCCCACCAAATAACCAAAAGAAAATTATATAAAAATCAAGTCCTTCTCCCTAAAATACCCTCCAATAGCCTTATCATTTGCTCTATATGTTTTGGATCGCTACCAGAATCCTTATATTTGGGGAGCCATAATTACCCCTATTTTTTTCGGACCCCTTCCAGACAACTATAAGTAAATTATATACAAATTGAGCACTCTCCCCAAAATACCATCCAAAAGCCTCGCTATTTGCCTTAATATATTTTGGAATCATACCAGACTGCCTATATTTGTGGAGCCAAAATTGCTCCTTATTTTTTCAGGACCCCCACCCAATAATTATAAATCAATTATATAGAAGAGTTGGCAAAGCAACTGAAGCTTTGGTGAGGAGGTTGTAGGTTCAACTCTTCCTCCCCTCGATTTACCCAGCAGTGAAGTGGGAATTTCCGAGTGGGGCTTCACTCCCTGAGGGATTAGTCCGAGCCTAAAGTGGGCTATTGCCCGAAAGGTTTCGGGATACCCTATATATATATATATATATATATATATATATATATATATATATATATATATATATATATATATATATATATACACACACATATATATATATATATATATATATATATATATATATATATATATATATATATATATACATATATATATATATATACACATATATATATATATATATATATATATACATATATATATACATATATATATATATATATGTATATATATATATATACATATATATATATATATACATACATATATATATATATATATATAAATTAAGCACTCCTTCCCAAACCCTCCAAGTGCCTCTTTATGTACCTCCCTATTTTTGCACTCACTACCAGATTACCTATATTTGGGAAGCCAAACTCGCTTTCTATTTTCTCAAGACTCTAACTCGACAAACATAAGTAAATTATATAAAAATAAAGTACTTATTTCCAAAACACCCTTCCAAAGTTTACCAATATGCTTTTCTTTTTATGAGATCGCTACTATACTCCCTATATTTGGAAAACCAAAATCACTCCCTATTTTCTCAAGATACAAACCTAACAACCATAAGTAAATTATATACAAATCAAGGAGTACTCTCCAAAACATCCTCCTAGAGTCTCAACATGCTCCTCTCTATTTTTTGAATTGCTACTCAATTCATTATATTTGTGGAGCCAAAATTGTTTCCTATATTTTAAGGACCATACCCGATAATCATAACTAAATTATATACAAATTAAGCACTTCTCTCTGAATATAAGCTTTCCTTTTTTTGGAATCATTACCAAACTTACTATATTTGGGGAACCAAAATCGCTCTTTATTTTCTTAGGACTCTCACTTGATAATTATAAGTAAATTTTATATTAATCGTGTACTCTCCCCCAGGCACCCTCTAAGAGACTCACCATGTGCCTTTATATTTTTATAATTGCTACAAAACTTCTTAAATTTGGGGAGCCAAAATCGTTCCCTATTTTCTCAGGACCTCTATCCGATAACCATAAGTAAATTATATACAAATCAAACTGACCTTCCTGAAACACCCTCAATGAGCCTCCCTTTGTGCCTTCCTACTTTTGGGATTGCTACTAGATTCTCTATATTTTGAGATCACTACTAGACTCCCTATTTTTGGAAAATAAAAATCAATTCCTATTTTCTCAAGACCCTAACCTAACAACCATAAGTAAATTATATATAAATCGAGCACTATAGCCCAAAACATCCGCCTAGAGTCTCGTTATATTTCTCTCTATTTTTTGGATCGCTACCCAATTTTCTATATTTGGGGAGCCAAACTTATTTTCTATTTTTTAAGGACCCCTACCCGATAATCATAACTAAATTATATATAAATTGAGCACTTCTCTCTGAACATAAGCTATCATATCTAAGGAATCGTTACTAAACTCACTATATTTGGGGAACCAAAATCACTTTCTATTTTCTTAGGACTCTCACTTGATAATCATAAGTAAATTTTATATAAATAAAGCACTCTCCCCCAAGCACCCTCTAAGAGACTAGCTATTTGCCTTTATATTTTTAGAATTGCTAAAAAACTCCCTATATTTGGGGAGCCAAAATTGCTCCCTAATTTATCAAGACCTCTATCCGGTAACCATAAGTAAATTATATACAAATCGAACCCACCTTCTAGAAATACCATCAACGAGCCTACTCTTGTGCCTTCCTACTTTTGGGATTGCTACTAGATTCTTTATAATTAGAGAGCCAAAATTGTTCTTTATTTTCATAGGACCCCCCACAAAATAATCATAAGAAAATTATATATAAATCAAGTACTGCTCCCTAAAACACCCTCCAATAGCCTCATCATTTGCTTTGTAGTTTTTATATCATTACCATGATTCTTATATTTTGGGATCCAAAATTACTCCCTATTTTTTTCGGACCCCTACCATACAACCATAAGTAAATTATATACAAATAGAGCACCCTCCCGAAAACACCCTCCAAGAGCCTCGCTATTTGCCTCTAAATATTTTGGAATAATACCAGACTCCCTTTATTTGGGGAGCCAAAATCGCTATCTATTTTTTAATGACCCCTACTCGATAATTATAAATCAATTATATATAAATTAAGCACTCCTTCCCAAACCCTCTAAGTGCCTCATTATATGCCTCCCTATTTTTGTACTCACTACCATACTACGTATATTTAGGGAGCCAAACTCGCTTTCTATTTTTTAAAGACCCTAACTCGACAATCATAAATAAATTATATAAAAATTGAGTATTTCTTTCCAAAATACCCTTCCAAAGTTTATCAATATGCTTTTCTTTTTTTGAGATCACTACCAGACTCCTATATTTGGGAAGTCAAAATCACTCCCTATTTTTTCAAGATCCTAACCTAACAACCATAAGTAAATTACATACTAATCGAGCACTACTCTTCAAAATATCCTTCTGGAGTCTTGCCATGTTTCTTTCTATTTTTTGAATCGCTACCCAATTCCCTATATTTGAGGAGCCAAAATTTTTTTCTATTTTTTAAGGACCCCTATCCAATAATCATATCTAAATTGTATACAAATCGAGCACTTCCCTCTGAACATAAGCTTTTTTATTTTTGGAATCGTTACCAAACTTACTATATTTGGAGAACCAAAATCGCTCTTTATTTTCTTAGGACTCTAACTTGATAATCAGAAGTAAATTTGATATAAATCGAGCACTTTCCCCATGCACGCTCTAAGAGACTCTCCCCCAGGCACCCTCCAAGAGACTAGCCATTTGCCTTTATATTTTGGAATTGCTAAAAAATTCCCTATATTTAGGGAGCCAAAATCGCTCTCTATTTTATCAGGACCTCAATCCGGTAACCATAAGTAAATTATATACAAATCGAACCCACCTTCCAGAAACACCTTCAACGAGTCTACTCTTGTGCCTTCCTACATTTGGGATTGCTACTAGATTCTCTATAATTAGAGAGCCAAAATTGTTCTTTATTTTCATAGGACCCCCCACTAAATAACCATAAAAAAATTATATACAAATCGAGCACCCTTCCCAAAATACCCTCAAAGAGTATGGCTATTTGCCTCAATATATTTTAGAATAATACCAGACTCCCTATATTTAGGGAGCCAAAATCACTCCCTATTTTTTCAGGACCCCTACCTGATAATTATAAATCAATTATATACAAATTGACCACTCCTTCCTAATCCCTCCAAGTGCCTTGTTATGTGCCACCCTATTTTTACACTCACTACCAGACTACATATATTTGGGTAGCCAAACTTGCTTCCTATTTTCTCAAGACCCTAACTTGACAATCATAAGTAAATTATATAAAAATTGAGCATTTCTTTCTAAAACATCCTTCCAAAGTTTACCAATATACTTTCCCTTTTTTGAGATCATTACTAGACTCTCTATATTTGGGAAGCTAAAATCACTCCCTATTTTCTCAAGACCCTAACATAACAACCATAAGTAAATTATATACAAATCGAATACTACTTTCCAAAATATCCTCCGAGAGTCTTGTCATGTTCTTCTCTATTTTTTGAATCGCTATCCAATTCCTTATATTTGGGGAACCAAAATTATTTCCAATTTTTTAAGGAGCCCTACCCAATAATCATAACTAATTTATATACAAATGGACCACTTCTCTCTAAACATAAGCTTTCCTATTTTTGGAATCATTACCAAACTTACTATATTTGGGGAACCAAAATTGCTCTTTATTTTCTTAAAACTCTAACTTGATAATCATAAGTAAATTTTATATAAATCGAGTACTCTCCCCCAAGCACCCTCCAAGAGTTCACTATGTGCCTTCATAATTTTGGAATTGCTACCAAACTTCCAATATTTGGGGCACCAAAATCACTCCCTATTATCTCAGGACCTCTACCCGGTAACCATAAGTAAATTATATATAAATCAAAAATATCTTACTAAAACACCCTTAAGGAGTCTCACCTTGTGCCTTCCAACTTTTGGGATTGCTACTAAATTCTCTATATTTAGGAAGCCAAAATTATTCTTTATTTTCATAGGACCCCCCACCAAATAACCATATAAAAATTATATATAAATCGAGTACTACTCCCTAAAATATCCTCCAATAACCTCATCATTTACTCTATATTTTTTGGATTACTACCAGAATCATTATATTTGGGGAGCAAAAATTACTTACCATTTTCTTCGGACTACTACCAGACAACCATAAGTAAATTATATACAAATCGAGCACCCTTCTCAAAACACCCTCCAAGAGCCTCCCTATTTGCCTCAATATATTTTGGAATAATACCGGACTCCCTATATTTAGAGAGCCAAAATCACTCCCTATTTTTTCAGAACCACGACCTGATAATTATAAATCAATTATATACAAATTGAGCACTCCTTTCTAAACCCTCCAAGTGTCTCGCTATGTGCATCTCTATTTTTGGACTCACTACCAAACTACCTATATTTGGGAAGCCAAACTCATTTCCTATTTTCTCAAAACCCTAACTCGATAATCATAAGTGAATTATACAAAAATCAAGCATTCGTTTCCAAAATATCTTTCCCAAGTTTACCAATATGCTTTTATTTTTTTGATATCACTATCAGACTCCCTATATTTGGAAAGCCAAAATAACTCCATATTTTCTCAAAATCCTAACTTAACAACCATAAGTAAATTATCTACAAATCGAGTACTACTCCCCAAAATATCCTCCTAGAGTCTCACATTGTTCCTCCCTATTTTTTGGATTACTAGTTAATTCTATTTACTTAGGGAGCCAAAATTATTTCCTATTTTTTAAGGGCACCCCTTCCCGATAATCATAACTAAATTATATACAAATTGAGCACTTCTCTCTAAATATAAGCTTTCTAATTTTGGTATCCTTACCAAACTTACTATATTTGGGGAACCAAAATTGCTCTCTATTTTCCTAGGACTCTCATTTGATAATCAAAACTAAATTTTATATAAATCAAGAACTCTCCTCCAAGTATCCTCCAAGAGACTCGCCATGTACCTTCATATTTTTGGAATTGCTACCATAGTCTATATATTTAGGGATCCAAAATCATTCCCTATTTTCTCGTGACCTCTACCTAGTAACCATAAGTAAACACCCTCAAGAAGCCTCCCTTTGTGCCTTCCTACTATGGTATTGCTACTTGATTCTCTATATTTTGGGAGCCAAAATTATTCTTTATTTTTATAGGACCCCCCTCCAAATAACCATAAGAAAATTATATATAAATTAAGCATTGCTCCCTAAAATACCCTCCAATAGCCTCATTATTTGCTCTATATTTTTTGGATCTCTACTAGAATCCTTATATTTAGGGAGCCATAATTACTCCCAATTTTTTTTGGACCTCTACCAGACAACCATAAGTAAATTATATATAAATCGAGCACCCTCCCTAAAATACAATCCAAGAGCCTCGCTATTTGCCTCAATATATTTTGAAATAATAGCAGACTCTCTATATTTGGGGAGCCAAAATTACTTCCTATTTTTTCAGGACCCCTACCTGATAATTATAAATTAATTATATAGAAATTAAGTGCTCCTTTCCAAACCCTCCAAGTGCCTCGTTATGTCCCTCTGTATTTTTTGACTCACTACCAGATTACCTATATTTGGGGAGCCAAACTCGCTTACTATTTTTTCAAGACACTAACTCGATAATTATAAGTAAATTATATAAAAATCAAGCATTACTTTCCAAAACATCCTTTCAAAGTTTACCAATATGCTTTCCTTTTTATGAGATCACTATCGGACTCCCTATATTTGGGAAGTCAAAATCACTCCCTATTTTCTCAAGACCCTAACCTAACAACCATAAGTAAATTATATACAAGTCAATGACTACTCTCCAAAATATCCTTGTAGAGTCTCGTAATGTTCCTCTCTATTTTTTAGATTACTACCTAATTTACAATATTTGGGGAGCCAAAATTATTTCCTATATTTTAAGGACCCCTACCCGACAATCATAACTAAACTATATACAAATTAAGTACTTCTCTCTAAACATAAGCTTTCCTATTTTTGGAATCGTTACAAAACTCACTATATTTAGGGAACCAAAGTTGCTCTTTATTTTCTTAGGACTCTCACTTGATAATCATAAATAAATTTTATAAAAATCAAGCACTCTTCGCCAAGCACCCTCCAAAAGACTTACCATGTGCTTTTATATTTTTGGAATTACTACCAAACTCCCTATATTTGGGAAGCCAAAATCACACCCTATTTTCTCAGGACCTCTATCCGATAACCATAAGTAAATTATATACAAATCGAACACAGCTTTCTGAAACACACTCAAGGAGGCTCCCCTTGTGCCTTTCTACTTTTGGGATTGCTAGTAGATTCTCTATATTTAGGGAAACAAAATTGTTCGTTATTTTCATAGGACCCCCCACCAAATAACCATAAGAAAACTATATATAAATTGGGTACTGCTCCCTAAAATATTATCCAATAGCCTCATCTTTTGCTCTATATTTTTTGGATAGCTACTAGAATCATTATATTTGGGGAGCCAATATTACTCCCTATTTTTTTCAAATACCTACTAGACAACCATAAGTAAATCATATAAAAATCAATCACCCTCCACAAAACACCCTCCAAGAGCCTCGCTATTTGCCTCAATATATTTTGGAATAATACCAGACTCCCTATATTTGGGGAGCCAAAATCACTCCATATTTTTTCAGGACCCCTACCCGATAATTATAAATCAATTATATACAAATTGAGCACTCTTTTCCAAACCCTCAAAGTGCCTCGTTATATGCCTCCCTATTTTTGACTCACTACCAGACTACCTATATTTGGGGGGCTAAACTCACTTTCTATTTTCTCAAGACCCTAACTCAATAATCATAAGTAAATTATATAAAAAACGAGTATTCCTTTCCAATACAGCTTTCCAAAGTTTACCAATATATTTTTTATTTTTTAAGATCACTACCAGACTCCCTATATCTGGGAAGCCAAAACCACTTCCTATTTTCGCAAGACCCTAACCTAACAACCATAAGAGAATTATATATAAATCAAGCACTACTTCTCAAAACATTCTCCTAGAGTCTCGTCATATTCCTCTTTTTTTTTGAATCGCTACCCAAATCCCTATATTTGTGGGGCCAAAATTATTTCCTATTTTTTAAGGATTCCTACTTGGTAATCATAACTAAATTATATAGAAATTGAGTACTTTTCTCTTAACATAAGTTTTCTTATTTTTGGAATCGTTACTAAAGTCACTATATTTGGAGAACCAAAATTATTTACTATTTTCTTAGGACCCTCACTTGATAATCATAAGTAAATTTTATATAAATTGAGCACTCTTTCCCAAGCAGTCTCTGAGTGACTCACCATGTGCCTTTATATTTTTGGAATTTCTACAAACTTTATATATTTGGAGAGCCAAAATCGCTCCCTATTTTCTTAGAACCTCTACCCGATAACCATAAGTAAATTATATATAAATAGAACATACCTTCCTGAAATACCCTCAAGGAGCCTCCCCTTGTGACTTCCTACCTTTGGGATTGCTATAAGGTTCTCTATATTTAGGAAGCAAAAATTATTCTTTATTTTTATAGGACCCCCCCACCAAATAACCATAAGAAAATTATATATAAATCAATCACTGCTCCCAAAAATAATTTCAATGGCCTCATAATTTGCTCTATATTTTTTAGATCTCTACCAGAATCCTTATATATAGGGAGCCAAAATTACTCCTTATTTTTTTTTGGACACGTACTAGATAATCATTTGTAAATTATATATAAATCAAGCATCCTCCCTAAAACACCCACCAAGAGTCTCACTATTTGCCTCAATATATTTTGAAATAATACCAGACTCCTTATATTTGGGGGGCCAAAATCGCTCCCTATTTTTTTAGGACCCCCACCCGATACAAAATACCCACCAAGTGGCTCACTATTTGCCTCAATATATTTTGGAATAATACCTGACTCTCTATATTTGGAGTACCAAAATCGCTCCATATTTTCTCAAGACCCCTACCCGATAATTATAAACCTATATACAAATTGAGCACTCCTTCCCAAACCCTCTAAGTGCCTTGTTATGTGCCTCCCTATTTTTGCACTCACTACTAGACTACCTAAATTTGGGAAGCCAAACTCGCTTCCTATTTTCTCAAGACCCTAACTCGATAATCAAAAGTAAATTATATTAAAATCGAGCATTTTTTTCCAAAATATCCTTCCAAATTTACCAATATGCTTTTCTTTTTTTGAGATCACTATCAAACTCCCTATATTTGGGAAGTAAAAATCACTCCCTATTTTCTCAAGACCTAGCCTAACGACTATAAGTAATTTATATATAAATCGAGCACTACTTCCCAAAACTTTCTCTTAGAGTCCTGTCATGTTCTTCTCTAATTTTTAAATCACTACCCAATTCCCTATATTTGTGTAGCTAAAATTATTTCTTATTTTTTAAGGACCCCTACCCAATAATTATAACTAAATTATATACAAATTGAGCACTTCTCTTTGAACATAGGTTTTTCTATTTTTGGAATCGTTACCAAACTTACCATATTTGGGGAACCAAAATTGCTCACTATTTTCTTAGGACTCTAACCTGAAAATCATAAGTAAATTTTATATAAATCGAGCACTCTCCCCCAAGCACCCTCCAAGAGACTAGCCATGTGCCTTTATATTTTTGGAATTACTACCAAACTCCCTATATTTGAAGAACCAAAATCGCTCTTTATTTTCTCAGGAGCTCTAACTGGTAACCATAAGTAAATAATATACAAATCAAATATACCTTCCTAAAACACCCTCAAGGAACCTTCCCTTGTGCCTTCTTAATTTTGGGATTGCTACTAAATTCTCTATATTTAGGGAGCCAAAATTATTCTTTATTTTTATTGGACCCCTACCAAATAACTATAAGAAATTAAATTATATATAAATCGAGCACTTCTCCTTAAAACACCCTCCAATAGCCTCATCATTTACTCTATATTTTTTAGATCGCTACCAGAATCCTTATATTTGGGGAGCCAAAATTACTACCTATTTTTTTCAGACCTAAACTTGACAACCATAAGTAAATTATATACAAATCGAGTACCCTCCCCAAAACACCCTCTAAAAGCCTCGCTATTTGACTCAATATATTTTGGAATAATACCAGACTCTATATATTTTTGGAGCCAAAATCGCTCCCTATTTTTTCAGGACCCCTACTTGATAATTATAAATCAGGTATATACAAATTAAGCACTCCTTTCCAAACCCTCCAAGTACCTCGCTATATGTGTCTCTATTTTTGGACTCACTACCAGACTACCTATATTTGGGGAGCCATACTTACTTTCTATTTTCTCAAGATCCTAACTCGATAATCATAAGTAAATTATAAAAAAATTGAGCATTACTTTCCAAAACACCTTTCCAAAGTTTACCAATATGCTTTTCTTTTTTTGAGATCTCTACCAGAATCCCTATATTTGGGAAGCCAAAATCACTCCCTATTTTCTCAAGACCCAAACCTAACAACCTTAATCAAATTATATACAAATTGAGCACTACTCCCAAAAATATTCTCATAGAGACTCACCATATTTCTTTCAATTAATTTGGATTGCTACCTATTTCCTTATATTTATGGAGCCAAAATTATTTCTTATTTTTCAAGAACCCCTATCCGACAATCATAACTAAATTATATACAAATTGCGCACTTCTCCCTATATATAAGCTTTCTAATTTTGGAATCGTTACTGAACTCACTATATTTGGGGAACCAAAAAAACTCTATATTTTCTAAAAATTCTTATTTAATAATCATAAATAAATTTTATATAAATCGAACACTCTCCGCTAAGCATCCTCCAAGAGACTCGTTATGTGTCTTTATATTTTTGGAATTACTACCAAACTTCTTATATTTAGGGAGCCAAAATCGCTCTCTATTTTCTTAGGATCACTATCCGGTAACTATAAGTACATTATATACAAATCGAACTTACCTTCCGGAAACACCCTCAAGGAGCCTCCCTTTATGCCTTCCTACTTTTGGGATTGCTACTAGATTCTCTATTGTTAGAGAGCCAAAATTGTTCTTGATTTTTATAGGACCCCCCACCAAATAACCATAAGAAAATTATATATAAACCGAGCACTACTCCTAAAACACCCTCCAATAGCCTTGTCTTTTGCTCTATATTTTTTAGATCGCTACCATAATCCTTATAATTGGGGAGCTAAAATTATTCCCTATTTTTTTTGACCCCCTACAAGACAATAATAAGTAAATTATATACAAATCGAGCACCCTCCCCAAAACACCATCTAAGAACCTCGCTATTTGTCTCAATATATTTTGGAATAATACCATACTCCCTATATTTGGGGAGCCAAAATTGCTCTCTATTTTTTAGGAACCCCACCCGATAATTATAAATCAATTATATATATATTGAGTACTCCTTCCAAAACCCTCCAAGTGCCTTGTTATGTGTCTCCCTATTTTTAGACTCACTACCAAACTACCTATATTTGGAGAGCCAAACTCGCTTCCTATTTTCTTAAGACCCTAACTCGATAATCATAAGTAAATTATATTAAAATCGAGCATTCCTTTCCAAAACACCCTTCCAAAGTTTACCAATATACTTTCCTTTTATGGAGATCACTACTAGACTCCCTATATATGGGAAGCCAAAATCACTCCCTATTTTCTCAAGACCCTAACCTAATAACCATAAGTAAATTATAAATAAATCAAGGACTACTCCTAAAAAATCCTTCGAGAGTGTCATCATGTTCCTCTCTAATTTTTGGATCGCTACCTAATTCACTATATTTGGGGAGCCAAAATTATTTCCTATATTTTAAGGACCTCGACCCGACAAGCATAACTAAAGTATATACAAATTAAGCACTTCTCCCTGAACATAAGCTTTCTTATTTTTAGAATCGTTACCAAACTCACTATATTTGGGGAACCAAAATTGCTCTCTAATGTCTTTAGACTCTCCCCCAAGTACCCTCCAAGACACTCGCCATGTGCCTTCATATTTTTGGAATTGCTACCAAACTCTCTATATTTGGTGAGCCAAAATCGCTCCCTTTTTTCTCAGGACCTTTACCCAATAATCATAAGTAAATTATATACAAATTGAACACACCTTCCTGAAACACACTCAAGGAAACTCCTTTTGTGCCTTCCTACTTTTGGGATTGCTATTAGATTCTCTATATTTAGGGAGCCAAAATTATTCTATATTTTCTTTAGACCACCCACCAATTAACCATTAGAAAATTATATATAAATCGAGTACTGCTCCCAAAAATACCCTCTAATAGCCTTATTATTTTCTTTATATTTTTTGGATCGCTACCAGAATCCTTATATTTGGGGAGCCAATATTACTCCCTATTTTTTTTGGATCCTTACCAGACAACCATAAGTAAATTATATACAAATCGAGTACCCGCCCCAAAACCTCCTTTAAGAGCCTCGCTATTTGCCTCAATATATTTTGGAATAATACCAGACTTCCTATATTTGGGGAGCCAAAATCACTTCCTATTTTTTCAGGACCCCTATCTAATAATTATAAATCAATTATATACAAATTGAGCACTCCTTCCCAAACCCTCAAAAGGTCTCATTATGTGCCTCCCTACTTTTGGACTCACTACCAAACTACCTATATTTGGGGAGCCAAACTCGCTTTTTATTTTCTCAAGACCCTAACTCAACAATCATAAGTAAATTATAAAAAAATTAAGCATTCCTTTCCAAAACATCCTTCCAAAGTTTACCAATATGCTTTCTTTTTTTTGAAATCACTATCAGACTCCCTATATTTAGGAAGCCAAAATTACTCTCTATTTTTGCAAGACCCTAACCTAACAACCATAATTAAATTATATACAAATCGAGCACTATTTCTCAAAACATCCTCCTAGAGTCTCATCATGTTCCTCTCTATTTTTTAAAACGCTACCTAATTCCTAATATTTGGGGAGCCAAAATTATTTCCTATTTTTTAAGGACCCCTACCTAATAATCATAACTAAATTATATACAAATTGAGTACTTCTCTCTAAATATGAGCATTCCTATTTTTGGAATCGTTATCAAACTCACTATATTTGAGAAACCAAAATCACTCTATATTTTCTTAAGACTCTAACTTGATAATCATAAGTAAATTTTATATAAATCGAGTGCTTTCCTTTAATCACCCTCTAAAAGCCTCGCCATGTGCCTTCATATTTTGGGAATTGCTACCAAACTCCCGATATTTGGGGAGCCAAAATCGCTTCCTATTTTCTCAAGATCTCTACCCGGTAACCATAAGTAAATTATATACAAATCAAACATACCTTTCTGAAATACACTCAAGGAGCCTCCCCTTGTGTCTTCCTACTCTTGGGATTGCTACTAGATTCTCTATACTTAGGGAGTCAAAATTGTTTATTTTCATAGGACCCCCATACCAAATAATCATAAGCAAAATATATATAAATCAAGTACTACTCCCTAAAATACCCTCCAAAAGCCTTATCATTTGCTCTATATTTTTTGGATCGCTACCAAAATCCTTATATTTGGGGAGCCAAAATTATTCCATATTTTTTTTGGACCCCTACCAGACAACCATAAGTAAATTATATACAAATCGAGCACCCTCCCAAAGACACTAGGGG
The DNA here is from genome assembly GCA_947650365.1 of Chamaelirium japonicum. Taxonomy (NCBI): domain Eukaryota; kingdom Viridiplantae; phylum Streptophyta; class Magnoliopsida; order Liliales; family Melanthiaceae; genus Chamaelirium; species Chamaelirium japonicum. The sequence continues at coordinate 4,376,965 of OX393560.1, forward strand.
TACGCAGGATCCAAACCAAACCGACCAAACCGACCGAATCAAACCAAACCGACCGAATTTGATCGGTTTCGACATACTCAACGGATCGGATTGGATCAGGATTTCTCAAAACCGATATGATTGGATCAGTTATCGGATTTATCAATTAAAAACTGACCTAAACCGAACCGGACTCCGGTTTATAATTTACTAATTTAGTGGTAACTGTTGTGAACTTTTGTTTAATTATTAAAACCGTACTTTGTAGTTTTTAATATTTGATGGATATGAATATTGTGGACATAATGGTATTGTTGTTGATAACTTGGTATTTTGGTAAGTAATGTAGTATCATTGTATAATTTTTGAAATAATCATTTTAACGTTAAAACTATGTCCAAATAAAAAAAAAATAGTAAGCATATGGACCAAAGCCCAAACTGACCATCCAATCCAATCCAAACCGACTTTAATTGGATTGGATTGGATTGGATTTCAGACTCAATCGGTTTGGATCAGATTACAAATTCTCAAAACCGACCTAGGTTGGATCGGTTTGGGTTTTGCCTAAATAGGTCGGTTTTGAACCGATGTACACTCCTAAAAGACACCATCTAAGAGCCTCACTATTTGCCTTAATATATTTTGGAATAATACCAGACTCCCTATATTTGGGGAGCCAAAATCACTCCCTAATTTTTTAGGACCCCCACCCGATAATTATAAATCAATTATATACAAATTGAGCACTCCTTCCTAAACCCTCCAAGTGCCTAATTTATATACCTCCCTATTTTTGGAATCACTACCAGACTACCTAGATTTGGGGCGTCAAACTCGCTTCCTATTTTCTCAAAACCCTAAATCAACAATCATAAGTAAATTATACAAAAATCATACATTCCTTTCAAAAACACCCTTCCAAAGTTTACCAATATGCTTTTTTTTTTTAGATTACTATCAGACTCCCTATATTTGGGAAGCAAAAGTCACTCCGTATTTTCTCAAGACCCTAAACTAATAACCATAAGTAAATTATATATAAATCAATCACTACTCCCAAAAATATCCTCCTAGAGTCTCATCATATTCCTCTATAATTTTTTTGATCGCTACCCAATTTCCTATATTTGGGAAGCCAAAATTATTTCCTATTATTTAAGAACCCCTACTCGGTAATTATAACTAAATTGAATATAATTTGAGCACTTCTCTCTGAATATAAGCTTTTCTATTTTTGGAATCATTACCAAACTCACTATATTTAGGGAACCAAAACCGCTCCCTATTTTCTTAGGACTCACACTTGATAATCACAAGTAAATGTTATATAAATCGAGCACTTTCCCCCAAGCACCCTCCAAGAGACTCACCATGTGCCTTCATATTTTTGGAATTACTACCAAACTCCCTATATTTGGGGAGCCAAAATCGCTCCCTATTTTCTCTGAACCTCTACTCGATAACCATAAGTATATTATATATAAATCGAAAACACCTTCTTGAAATACCCTCAAGGAGCTTGCCCTTGTACCTTCCTACTTTTGGGATTGCTACTAGATTCACTATATTTAGGAAGCCAAAATTATTCTTTATTTTTATAGGACCCTCCAACCAAATAACAATAAGAAAATTAAATATAAACCAAGCACTGCTCCCTAAAACACCGTCCAATAGCCATATATTTGCTCTATATTTTTTGGATCGCTACCAGAATCCTTATATTTGGGGAGCCAAAATTACTTCCTTTTTTTTTTGGACCCCTACCAGATGACCATAAGTAAATTATATACAAATCAAGCACACTCCTCAAAACACCCTACAAGTGCCTCGCAATTTGCCTCAATATATTTTGGAATAGTACCAGGCTCCATATATTTAGGGAGCCAAAATTGCTCCCTATTTTTTCAAGACCCCCACCCGATAATTATAAATCAATTATATACAAATTGAGTACTCCTTCCCACACCCTCCAAGTGCCTTGTTATGTACCTCCTTATTTTTGGACTCACTACCAGACTACCTATATTTGGGGATCCAAACTCGCTTCCTATTTTCCTAATACCCTAACTCGTTAATCATATATAAATTATATAAAAATCGAGCATTCTTTTCTAAAACACCCTTCCAAAGTTTACCAATATGCTTTTCTTTTTTTGAGATCACTACCAGACTTCTTATATTTAGTAAGTAAAAATCACTCCATATTTTCTCAAGATCGTAACCTAACAACCATAAGTAAATTATATATAAATCAAGCACTACTTCCCAAAATATCCTCCAAGAGTCTTAAAATGTTCCTCTCTATTTTTTTAATCACTACCTAATTTCCTATATTTGGGGAGCCAAAATTATTTTCTATTTTTTAAGGACCCCTACTCGATAATAAAAACTAAATTAAATACAAATTAAACACTTCTCTCTGAACATAAGCTTTTCTATTTTTGTAATAATTACCAAACTCACTATATTTAGGGAACCAAAACTGTTCTCTATTTTCTTAGGACTCTCACTTGATAATCATAAGTAAATTTTATATAATTCGAGCACTCTCCCCTAAGCACCTTTCAAGAGACTCGCTATATGCCTTTATATTTTTAGAATTGTTATAAAACTCTTTATATTTGGGGAGCCAAAATCGATCCCTATTTTCTTAGAACCTCTACCCGGTAACCATAAGTAAATTATATACAAATCAAGCAAACCTTCCTGAAACACCCTTAAGGAGCCTCCCCTTGTGCCTTTCTACTTTTAGGATTGCTACTAGATTCTCTATATTTAGGGAGCCAAAATTGTTCTTTATTTTCATAGGACCCCCCACCAAATAACTATAAGAAAATTATATATAAATCAAGTACTACTCCCTAAAATACCCTCTAATAGTCTCATCATTTACTCTATATTTTTTGGATCACTACCATAATCATTATATTTGGGGAGCCAAAATTACTCCCTATTTTTTTCATATCCCTACCAGACAACCATAAGTAAATTATATGCAAATTGGGCACCCTCCCCAAAACACCCTCCAAGAACCTTGATATTTGCCTCAATATATTTTGAAATAATACTAGATTCCCTATATTTGGGGAACCAAAATCGCTTCCTATTTTTTCAAGACCCCTAACCGAAAATTATAAATCAATTATTTACAAAATGAGCACTCCTTCCCAAACCCTCCAAGTGCCTTGTTATATGCCTCCCTATTTTTGGACTCACTACCAAACTACCTATATTTAGGGAGCCAAACTCGCTTTCTATTTTCTCAAGACCCTAACTCAACAATCATAAGTAAATTATATAAAAATCGAGCATTCCTTTCTAAAATACCCTTCTAAAGTTTACCAATATGCTTTACTTTTTTTGAGATCACTACCAGATGCTGTATATTTGGAAAGCCAAAATCACTCCCTATTTTCTCAAGACCCTAACCTAACAACCATAAGTAAATTATATACAAATTAAGCACTAATTCTCAAAACATCCTCCTAGAGTCTTGTCATGTTCCTCTTTATTTTTTGGATCGCTATCTAATTTTCTATATTTTGGGACCCAAAATTATTTCCTATTTTTTAAGGACCCCTACCCGACAATCATAACTAAAATATATACAAATTGGGCACTTCTTCCTAAACCCTATTTTTGATATCACTACCAGACTCCCTATATTTGGGAAGCCAAAATTACTCCCTATTTTTTAAAGACCCTAACCTAACAACCATAAGTAAATTATATAAAAATCAATCACTATTCCCCAAAATATGCTCCTAGAGTCTCGTTATGTTCCTTTCTATTTTTTGGATTGCTACCCAATTTCCTATATTTGGGGAGCATAAATTAGGACCCCTACCCGACAATCATAACAAAATTATATACAAATTGAGCATTTATCTCTAAACTTAAGCTTTCTTATTTTTGGAATCATTACCAAATTGACTATATTTGCGGAACCAAAATCGCTCTCTATTATCTTGGGACTCTTGATAATCATAAGTAAATTTTATATAAATCAAGCACTCTCCCCTAAACGCCCTCCAAGAGACTCACCATGTGTCATCATATTTTCGAAATTGCTACCAAACTTCCTATATTTGGGGTGCCAAAATTCCTCTATATTTTCTCAGGACCTTTACTCGGTAACCATAAGTAAATTATATACAAATCGAACACATCTTCTTAAAATACCCTTAAAGAGCCTCCCCTTATGTCAATTTTAACTGTTGATTTGAAGATCTCAATTGATGCACCTAGAGGTTTTAGAATCGGTTGATTTTTTGTGAGGATGATTAACATACCATAGACAACATGTCTACAAAAAATCAGCCCATTCTAAAATCTCTAGGTGCATCAAAGGGTGCTGGGTTATTTGCTGGGTCAAATTTTGCTGGGTCATCCGATCCAGACCCTATATATATATATATATATATATATATATATATATATATATATATATATATATATATATATATATATATATATAGGGGGATGCTTAGGTGCGGTCCTATGGTCCGTGCAGTCCATGTCCGTAGCCGTCCGATGCACCGTACTGTGCATCTGATACACTCGTCGTGTGCATCGGACGACTGCGAACGCGGACCGCACGGACCGCACCTAAGCATCCCCCTATATATATATATATATAGGGGCATGCTATGCTGCGGCATGCGGTGCGTGCGGCATCGCACCGCAGCCGTGTGATGCACTGCTGCGTGCATCACACGGCTGTGGTGCGATGCCGCACGCACCGCATGCCGCATTCAAGCATCTCTCTCTCTCTCTCTCTCTCTCTCTCTCTCTCTCTCTCTCTCTCTCTCTATATATATATATATATATATATATATATATATATATATATATATATATATATATATATATATATATATATATATATATATATATATATATATATATATATATATATATATATATATATATATATATATATATATATATATATATATATATATACACTCGTTCCTGATATGCCCGAATCCTATATATCCCTCTATTTATCCGACGGTGGAAACCTACTTTACAAGGTTGCCACTAAATAAATGAGAATTATATCATGGACTTGCAGAGGGATGGGGAGCCCTACTACAATTCCTAACCTGAAGAACCTCCTCAAGAGTTGTGCTGCAGATGTTCTTTTTTTATCAGAGACTAAGTGCTCAACCCATTGCATGGAAGTTATTCGGCAAGCTCTAGGAATGGATCAATGTCATGCTGTCTCATCGATCTCTGTCGGCTTGGAGCGGAGGGCTGGCTCTCTTATGGCAGACTACCATGAACTTTACCATCCTCTCTTCCTCCCAACATCGATCTTATCACGGCTTGAATTGATCATCAATTCTGGATCCTCTTGGATCATGGCTTGTGTTTACGGTAGCCCCCACAGAAACCATAGAGCTACTGTTTGGGATAACATTCTTACTCTTCTATCCCAGTTCAATGAGCCAATCTGCTGCCTTGGAGACTTTAATGATATTATGAACGCTAGAGATAAAATGGGCGGTAATGATCCCTTGCTCTCTCAGACCCATAGGCTAGCTCCACTATTTTGTTAATTCTTTGGGTTTGATTGACCTCGGTTTTAAAGGGCCTGATTTCACTTGGGCCAATAATCAGTTGGTCCGTACCCGGCCACATCAGAGAGAAGTTGGATTGTGCATTTGCCTGTCTGGAGTGGAAGTTTCTCTTTCCATAAGTGGAGGTCCGATACTCATCACCCTTTTTGCTGCTAAAAAGAAAAGAAGTCCTTATTTCAAATTTGAACAATTCTGGCCGGGCTGCCCTGCATTCAAGGAAGTGGGGTTTGCAGTGTGTGGAATAACTCTCGGCAATACCCTGGTATTGAAGGAGTGATGCACAAATCGAACAGAGTCAAATCTGAATTAATAAAATGGCATTGTAAAGAATTTCGTAGCATCTCTATCCTGATAGTGACTAATCGGGACATTTCCGATCGTATTCAACGGAGTCCACCATCTAAAGAAAATTTACGTTTGGAACGTATCTACCAAGCAAAAATAGAAGACCTCCTATCCAAAGAGGAGACCTACTAGAAATAGAGATCCAAAATTCATTGGTTAAAACAAGGGGATCGGAACACCCATTTTTTCCACCTAGCCACACTCAACCGCAAGAGGAAGAATACCATATCGTACCCCTCAAAAAAAAAAAGAATAACATATCGTCAATAAAAAATTCGGGGTCACAAATAAACAAGGGATTGACGATTGCTTCATCGATTATTTTTCCCATCTCTTCTCTACCTCGTCCCCTCCTTCTTTCAATCCTGTGGATTTCGATATCACACCTGTAGTCACTATGGAAGATTACTTCTTTCTTGGTGTTATACCAACTAGAGAGGCCGTTATCCTAGTTGTTTGGAGCATGGAAGCCGTGAAAAGCCCAGGTCCTAATGGACTAAATGTGGGCTTCTACCAAAGCTACTGGAACACCATTGGTGAGGAGGTGGTACTCTCGGTCCAACAATTCTTCCAAGGTATATATGTCTATACCTGACTCATTTAATCATACTCTGATTACTCTCATTCCTAAGAAAGATATGACAGAAAGCCCGGCGGACTTTCGACCAATAAGCCTCTGTAACATTCTCTAAAAGATTATATCCAAGATCCTGGCCAATAGGATCAAGTCATTCCTTTCTAGATGCATTTCGCCACAGCAAAGCGCCTTTGTTCAGGGTTGCAACATCACCGACAACTCAGTCCTTGCACAAGAGGTCATCAACACACTCATACATACTCCGGGCATCGTGGCTATATGGCTATTAAGCTTGATCTCGCTAAAACAAATGATAGGCAGCTTGAATGGAACGTCATTATCACCATCATGAGAGGCTTTGGGCTCCCCAATCAGTTCCTGGATTGGATTTCACAGTACATATCCACGCCAACTTTCTCAATTATCATAAATGGAGAACCTAGCTTATGGATTTATCAGGCCCCAACGAGGTATTCGACAAGGATGTCCGCTCTCGCCTTACCTTTTCTATTATGCTCCGAATTTCTTTTGAATCTCCTTTGTGTAATCCAAGATCAAGGTAGGTTGCATGGGATCAGGCTTGGTAAAGGAGGTGAGATCGTCACCCATATTCTCTATGCCGATGACCTGTTTATTTTTGGTCAAGCAAACCAGGAGAAGATTACAACAATTCGGGACATTCTAGGTACCTTCTCTCTATATTCTGGTCAACTTGTGAATTATACCAAATCTAGTATGCTTTTCAGCAACAACATGCATAGACAGAGCAAAGATGCACTTATCAGCTGAACATTGGAGGTCAAGGAGATGGCAAAAATGAGAAGTATTTGAGGAGCCCATTATTCATTGCTAGACCTAAAACAGTCACCTATAAATTCCTTCATGATAGAATGCAAATCAAGCTCAAGGGATGGAAAGCCAAACGACTCACCCATATAACATATATTCCTCCCTATTCATGGCAACTATGTTGCTACCCAAACGACTCACCCACCTACTCAACTGTTAGGATTGATGTGTTCTAAGCTTGTAAAACTTTATGTTTTGGTCTAATAAAGATTGATAATTATTATATGAGATGCATATAGGTACGTAATATAGTTACGTGTTCTTTTAAGAAAAAAGAGCCATGGTTATATGGTAGTCCACTGAGTTGAAGACTGAGTGGATTGGTCCTATATAATCTAAATAAGTTCGCAGCTATGATCAGGTTGGTCGCCTCATCATGATAAGCTGTTGGGGATGACAGTTCATGGAAAGTCTTTACTATGGTCATCACCAGGCACAGTGTCTGTGGCTGAACAGAACTAACACGGTGTACAGATCAGTGAGCAGACACTGGTACACTAAGCCGTGTTTCTGCTTAGGGTAAAACGGTCCTAAACCCTAAGGAACCATGTCTGATGAACTAACCAGTTGCGTGATGCTTTGGCGCACCAATGTGTGAGGATCCGTATGCAGTGATCCAAAACCACGGTGTATTGGGTTACCCAGCTGGCGTTGCATTAGCGTGTCACTCCTGTAGGCCATCCACACCCCTGAAGGGAGATTCATTCCTTGGTGTGACTTATGCTGTACCAAACCCAGGCCTGGTGGTCATTAGTCTGACTGTTAACCGGGTTCGATTACTCAACGGGGTAATCAGATGGTACGATGTATAGGTCAACCTGGAAGGAACCAAGTCATATGATCATTCGAGTCTGACGGTAGTCTCCACCGCTCGAAGTGAATCATGGCATCAAGTGGAGGGACAACGGGTTTACCACTACTAAGCGGAGAGCAGGGGTATGATGGAGAACATAATAAGTCCGGGTGAATTGGAGTGCAGCCTGCGTCGCACTCTAGGTGGCTACGTAGGTTAACTCAAGCTCAGAGGATCGATGGTATACTCGGGTAGTGTGTCGATCGAGCTTGAGTTGGAAGCCATGAACCCCGATCCCTGATGGTTCCACCTTATCAACATTATGTACGGGTCTTGAACTATCTCCTCGGAACACCTTAAGCACTAAGAGGAAGAAAGAAGTATACGCTCCGTGTGTGCTTGGCACTAGAGCACGGTAGATGCATAACTACATGCGAGTACTAAGGGTTATGCCTGAGACTAGTACAGAGGCGCAGGTAGTAATCCCTAGCCATAAGTGAACTTCGCTGCATAGGTGCGATGCACCGGGGTATGTTGCAAGTTGACTAGTTGACTTTGCTAGAGGCACCCTCCGATGGCCTCAGTTAATAGTAAGGTAACTAGTAGAAATCACTTAAGTAATAGCCGCTAGATCTCGCACGCTTAAAATGGCCAAAATGAGGCGTCAGGGCATTTTGGTAAAAACCTCACTCTGCCGGACCTCACTCTTGGCCGACCCTAGCAGTGGGAGACCATGCTAGGGCCAGCCCTATGTTGTAGGGATGAGAATCCCTCATCTATAGGGCCGGCCATATGGATAGGCATAGGGGTTTGAATCGGTCAAAGTCGAGCCCTAAAAAGTGGGAAAATGGATGAATAGAAGAAGAGATAAAAGGGCGATAATGGAGAGATAATTGTGGGAGGTCTTTATCCCCTTAGATCCTTATCCAAGGGGGTAGGCCGGCCCTATATAAGGGGCTATATGGGGCCGGCCATATGGATGCAAAAAATCAAACTCCCTCCCTCTCTCATCTCTCTAGTTCTCTCCCTAATCTCTCTCTCGTTTCCCGCTTGCTACTTCGCCTTCCTCGCGTGGAGTTTCGTAGAAGGAGAAGGGACGTTCTTCAGAGGCACTTAGAGATTCAAGAGCGACATTCCATGCATCGTGTGAGATCGAGTGAACAAGAAGGCAATGTCTCCATTCGTACCATCGGTATCTTCACGAACGATCTTCCGTCTCCATCGACAAAGAAGACAATTCTCCGCGGTTAAAAGATCCGTGCGAAAGGTATGTGTAATCTAACATGTAGATCTAGCGAGTATTATGATTTGCATGCATGCTAGTTAATCATTACGCTAGATTACCATTAAAGTGTTCGATTCACGTGCATACACATGCACACATATGTAGATTAGTTTCAATGAAAGTTTAAATCGTGTAGCGTGCACCATGAACGATCTTCCGACTGTAAAATCGTTTCCGCTGCGAGCCTCTACCATGGATTTACGTCCAATAATTGGTATCAGAGCCGCATTAGTGGTGTGCGTTTCACGATCATTTATGAAACCAACATGTGTGCGCATGATGAATGCGTGAGATCATCAGGGTTCTTACGCTTAGATCATACATATGTATATGTTGTGCTTGTTCTATTAATCATTCTTGCAGGACGCCACTATAAAATCTAGATCTATGTTTTGTGCTTGCTACCGGGGGTCGGACCCCGGGTTAGGCATTGTCTGGATTTGCTCTCTGTGTGTGTGGATATGTAATCAGAGCCGTAGATTGGGCGAGTAATGGGGGTTGACCATCCTCGGTTCCCATGGCCTTTTTTCCTAGGTGTGTTTTTTCTTTTCTTTCTAGGAAATTATGTACGAGCGAGCACTTGCTCGAAGCGTACTAGACTTTTTCGATTACAGATCGAGAAGAAAGATATACCAAAGAAATCCACCATCGGGAGCGTAAGCGGAACCCTAGAGGATGAAGACGATCCGACAAAGTGTTCACGAGCGCGACGAAGGAGCTGGACTGAGGAACCTTGCGAAGAAAGCTAGAGGCCTGCGCTGTGCTAATTAGGTTCAGGGGTCGGACCCTGAACTTAATTCAGTTTTAATGGTTGCTTTCTTTATTAGTTTTTTATGTTTCATATCGAACCCCGATGAGATAATATGATTATCAGTTTTCATAGGGATGTCTTTCCCCTCCGGTCCAAGCGACTCTTTGAGGATAGGATCCCGCTAGATAATGCCTATTATTTAGTTGACTTTTGATGTTAGTGGGATCCCATCATATATGGTCATGCCACCATTAGGTCAACACCCGACTAGTCGGGTGTGCCTATTTAGCCAGCATCGAAATCAACGATGAGATGGAGATCCATTGAACATCAATTGTCAAATTTATAAGCAAGGCACTATGACTAGTGGGAGTCCTTTCCAGTGAGTCTAACTCTAGGCTAAGCTCCAGAGCATTAGCGTGATAACCAATTTTGCAGAGCATCGATATTCTCGAAATATGTAATGTGACCCTTGAATGGAGAAATCCACTTGAGGCATGGACTATGATATTCCGAGAATGATTAATGCTAGGCGAATGGCTTGAACGCTAGTGGGAGTATGGTGTGGCCAGGGTCTAGTAAATAGGAGGTCGCTACCTTTGTATTTGCATAAAATCATACTCGCAAAATAACCCTCATATATAATAAGGGATACAAGAGAGGACTTTTAGAGATCCTCTAGCCTCCATGGCCAGTCGTTTTGTGTTTGGGTGGGGATGCATAACTTCACACCCCCTAGGGTGGGAGCTGTGTGCTTCCATGCCAAATAACTTAATGACCTCCCTATAGATATGGCGATTACGAGGCCAGGAGAGAAGGGTCTTTTCCCACCCTAGTAGGGGCTGCATGAACTCCCGTGTCGTAATTGCTTAGGCTCGTAGGTAAGCATCCGAAGTACACATGAGGCATTCGTTGTTCAGACAATGGGGATCACGTGGTACTGGCCGAAAGATAACCATGGTCCATTACAGCCCTTAGTTGGCAGATTTGGATAGGATCAAGGAAAATGCCCGTGTAAGCGGATTGACGTTGTATGATGCCCCCTAGGGCAGGTATAATCGATTTTGAGATCTTACATACATGGTTAATTAATCCATAGAGATAGCTTCGCTTGAGGGTAGTGTTGACATATGGACATAATTAGCTTGTTTTAAAAAATCCATAAAATAAGTTTTTTATGCATTCTCATTATTCAATCTTTTATTTTCAGATGACCAAGTTAGACCCCCTGTCCGCTATCCTAAATGACCACAAACTTACCGGTCCCAACTATGAGGACTGAAAGCACAACCTGTACCTGGTCTTAAGGATTGGTAAACATATGACAGCCCGGAATGACCCTGAGCCGGATTTGCCAGGACCCGATGCCACAGAGGCACAGTTAAAGGATTTCACTGACTGGAAGGAATCTAATAAAATATGTAAATGCTATATTATAGCATCCTTGCAAACAACTCTGCAGAAGCAGGTCGAGGAGATGCCCGACGCTTCTGACATGATGTTGTATCTGAAGGAAATGTTTGAAGGTCACAATCGTGTTACGTGATACCTTACTATCAAGAAACTCGTCGGCACTAAGATGTCTAATGGGACGCTGGTTCGGGAACACATGATGAAGATGTTTGGGTTCCAGAATGAACTAGCAACCATAGACATTGTGCTAGAAGGTGAGGTGATGACAGATATCTTCCTCTCATCACTGTCTAGAGCCTTTGAAGGCTTTATCACCAACTTTAATTTAAAAAAGTTGGCTATGACAAATGCAGCTAGAGCTTCTGGGAGCTCTCCAGGTATCTGAGGATGGCTTCAAGCAGAAGGGCGAAGCACTTCACGTGCAACGTAGATCCTTTAAGAAGTCTGGTAAACCTCAGGGCAAGAAACATAAGAAGAAACCTAAGTCAGCGCCTTTGCAGGACTCTGTTGGGGCCTCTGGGTCTGAAGAATCAAAAAAATCAGGCACGAAGTGTTTTCGGTGTGGCCAGAAGGGTCATTGGAAAAAGGACTGCAAGAAGCCTCAGAATGCTGGTGAAGGTAATCTATAACTCTTGGTTGTTGAATCATTTCTTTCGAGTAATAGTTCTTTTGCTAGTTGGATTGTGGATTCTGGATCCACTAACCATGCCTGTAACTCTCTTCAGGGGTTTCAGGAAAGCAGAAGGTTGCTTGATGGAGAGGTGACCTTAAGCATGGGAACTGAGGCCATGGCTGCTGCTGAAGCTATTGGAGATGTTAATCTTAGTTTTTCGAATAATAAGACTTTGACTCTTAGAGATGTTTTTTATGTACCGTCCTTGAGACGTAACTTAATTTCTGTTTCTTCTTTAGTTAATGAAGGTTATTTAGTTTATTTTGATGCTTCTGGTGTGTCGTTTAAGCTGAATGGAACTTTTATAATAAGAGGAATGGTTCAGAATCATCTCTATGTTGTCAGTCCTAAATTTGAAAAGAATAACATAATAACTTCAATATTTAATGTTAATTCATCTAAGCGTAAGAAACCTGCAAAAAATTGAACCGAATTGTGGCACTTACGACTTGGGCATATTGGCTTAGGCAGGATCCATAGGATGGTGAAGACCGGGCTTCTGGAAACAGATCCTATGGAGATCCTTCCCACTTGTGAATCCTGCTTGGTGTGGGGGAAAATCTTCGTGCCGACCCGAAGACTCTCGCAGCACCAGTCAATCGAAGTTGAAGTCGACGTCGAAGATCGTTGGTCGATCTGTTGATTGAAGTTGAAGCCTTTGATATGTAAACAGTGATGCAATCAGAGAGATTGTTGACACGAGATGTGATCTCGGAGTTCAGCCGAAGCCTACGTCTCCGTGCTATAGGGAGCAACCCGAATTCACTAACACTTATGCTGAAGTGATCTCGACAAACCGAGTATCACTGAAATCACTCTGATCTCTTCGAAAGAGAGAAGAAGATCAAAGAGAGGTGGAAGATGGGAAGTCAGAAATCTCAGAGCTCTGGTTTTAGAACTGAGAAATCGATCCTTTTACATTCGAAGACTCTGCTATTTATAGGATTCCCGGGGAGAAATTCCGGGGCAAATGGCGGTTTCTGCTGCCGTATCTGGGGATCCTCCAGGCAGGGCCGGTGGGTCCCTTGAAAGCCTTCAGGGGCCCACCAGGCAGGGCCGGTGGGTCCCGTTGCGGTCTCCGGGGGCCCACCGGGCAGGGCCGGTGGGTCCCGTTGCGGTCTCCGGGGGCCCACCAGGTAGGGCCGGTGGGTCCCGCTGTGGTACTCGGGGGCCCACCAGGCAGGGCCGGTGGGTCCCGCTGTGGTACTCGGGGGCCCACCAGGCAGGGCCGGTGGGTCCCGCTGTAGTACTCGGGGGCCCACCAGGCAGGGCCGGTGGGTCCCGCTGTGGTACTCGGGGGCCCACCAGGCAGGGCCGGTGGGTCCCGCTGTAGTCTTCGGGGGCCCACCAGGCAGGGCCTGTGGGTCCCGCTGTGGTACTCGGGGGCCCACCAGGCAGGGCCGGTGGGTCCTGCTGTAGTACTCAGGGGCCCACCAGGCGGGGCCGGTGGGTCCCGCTGTGGTACTCGGGGGCCCACCAGGCAGGGCCGGTGGGTCCCGCTGTTGTCTTCATGGTCCCACCAGGCAGGGCCGGTGGGTCCCGCTGTTTGCAGACTTCTTGCCAAAATTTGCACCCACAGTTACCCCCTCCAAGTTAGCTAGAGATCATCTGGCTGGCTTGGATTCGTGGTGCAAAGTTAACGACCCCCTGTCACACATACAGAGGAGCTTTTTTGTCGTGTGTTAGCGTTTGAAAATAGACTGATCGGTTGAATTTGACTGATCAGTCAAGTCTGATCGATCGGTCAAAGTGATCGATTGAAGTGATCGGTCAAATTTGATCGGTCAAAGTGATCGGTCAAAAGTGATCGGTCAAATTTGATCGGTCAAAGTGATCGGTTGAATTTGACTGATCGGTCAAGTCTGATCGATCGGTCAAAGTGATCGATTGAAGTGATCGGTCAAATTTGATCGGTCAAAGGTGATCGGTCAAATTTGATCGGTCAAAGTGATCGGTTGAATTTGACTGATCGGTCAAGTCTGATCGATCGGTCAAAGTGATCGATTGAAGTGATCGGTCAAATTTGATCGGTCAAAGTGATCGGTCAAAAGTGATCGGTCAAAAAAATGATCGGTCAAATTTCAACCGGTCAAGGATCGGGTGATCGGTCAAAAGACATGGTTTTTTGACAGATCTAGTAGAAAATCGACCGATCAGTCGAATTCGACTGATCGGTCAAGTCTGACCGATCGAACAAAGTGATCGGTCGAAGTGATCGGTCAAATTTGATCGGTCAAATTTGATCGGTCAAGAGTGATCGGTCAAAAGTGATCGGTCAAATTTGATCGGTCAAAAGTGATCGGTCAAATTTGATCGGTCAAAAGTGATCGGTCAAATTTGATCGGGCAAAAGTAATCGATCGGACAAAAAACAGCCGGTCAAAAAATGGTTGATCGGTCAAATATCCACGTTTGGCGCCAGATCCAGTAGGATTTTGGCCGATCAGGTGGAGGTTGGGAGAATTTCGCCGATCGGGTGAATTTCACCGATCGGACAAAAAACAGCCGGTCAAGAAATGGTTGATCGGTCAAAAATCCACGTTTGGCGCCAGATCCAGTAGGATTTTGGCCGATCAGGTGGACGACGAAGGGTAATTAGAGGATCGAGGTTTTGCCGATCGGGCGATTTTGATCGATCGATCGAATTCGACCGATCGGAGGCACTGATCGGGTAAATTTCACCGATCGGGTGAAATTCACCGATCGGACAAAAACAGATCAAGAGAGAAGATTGATTGATCGGGAGGAGGTTATTGATCAGCTGCAAATCGCCGATCGGGTGCAAATCGCCGATCAGGTGCAAATCTCCGATCGGGTGCAAATCACCGATCGGGTGCAAATCTCCGATCAGGTGCAAATCTCCGATCATGAGCAGGTCACTGATCGGGTGTAAATCGCCGATCTGGTGCATTTTGCCGATCGGGTGAATTTCACCGATCGGACAAAAAACAGCCGGTCAAAGAAGGGTTGATCGGCAAAATACCCCCGTTTGGCGCCAGATCCAGTAGTATTTTTCGCCGATCAGATAGAAAACGAAGGGGAAAAAGGGGACCGAGTTTCGCCGATCGGGCGATTTTGACCGATCGGTCAAATTCGACCGATCGAGCAATTTCGACCGATCGGAGGCTATGATCGGTGGATTTTTGGCCGATCAGTCGAAGACGAAGGGCTGCTGCCGGTCGGAGTCGAGGGTGGCGATCGGAGTCGGGGTCGAAGGAGATGGTTGCCGATCGGCAAATATTACACTAAATCGGGCAAAACACCCCTCTATTTAACCGATCCCTCGAATCTTGACCGGTTGCCAGCGACCGATCGGTCGCGGGCAATCGATCAGAGGTCTTGAGTCCGGCTGCCGAGAGGGGAGGAGCTGCTAGATTGGATCTGAGGGTGAAGAGGTGGAGATTGATCTGCTTCCCACGTTGCTGTTGCTCGATCGAAGATGGGGAAGGAGGCTGATCCCCTCTTCGAGCTGTCATCGGTGCGGCGAGAGGAGATTGCGGGCTGCTGCTCCAGATCTTGGAAGAACAGGGGAGGCTGAACCCTTTGAGTGGGATATGGTGCTTTAGTGCTGGCATGATCGCACCCCTCCGGCTCGGTCAAACAAATCTGGACCGTTTGATGGATGCTTCAAAATTTATCACTGTGCAGTCACGGGCTGGCTTCCCCATTGCGCCACTGTGCAGTCACGGGCCGGCTGTGCTTTGTGGACGAGAGCTTGTCACCCACGTGGGGGCAACATGGTGGTCTGGATACTTGGTGCTGGTCTATGGGTTGGGTGTGCTTCGTGCTTTTGACGTGGTCCGCCCGTTCCAAGTTGGGAAGCACATCCTCCTGCTGTCAACGGTGGAAGGTTAATGGTGCCCGCTGCACTGCGCATCCACCTGAACCTAAAGATCACACCTCTAGTAGACGGCCACTGTTTTTAAAGCAGTCAAGGGCCGGTTGATCACAAGCTTCACAGTGATGTACAGTCATGGGTTGTGACTTCACAAGAGGCTGCTCTTGATCTGGGTTGATGGGACGGCAGTGCTTGGCTTTGCCGCCTCTATGTGATGGCATGGAGAGTGCTGGTGGGCTCTTATTTGGTGGAGCATGTTGTGGTAACATAGCCAACTCGTTTTGCCATCTTGTGTTGCCAACTCCATCATGTGGTGCACGTCCTCATTGCTGCTTTGAAACATTTGAAGGGGCCATGAGATGCCATACAAACTTTGTGCTTTAGGTGAATGTCATGCCAAGTTGGCAACCCCAAACAATGGATAACGAATCATGGTCATTGATGTTGCTTTGATGGGGAGGTGAAAGTAATGGATGCTGGGAATGTGATAATGTACTTGCTGCGAGTTGAATTAGGTGGCTGATAGCTCAATGCATGCGATTGAATGCACCCGTTCTCTTCAAGTTTGAGAGGTCCCCCATGTAATGAAAGTGTGTAGTCTTGACCATTGTTTGCGAGCATGATTCTTTGATCGAGTAAAATCGTCTTTAATTGGTGTTCATCAAGCATCGAACATGTGGGAAGACATAAGCAACCCCCGCTCAAATGTTTGCCAATCGATTTATGGGTAACAATCTAGGGGATCAATATATTTGTTGTACTTCGAAGAAGTTGAGGCGAGTTTTGGCCGATCAGTTGTGACGATCAGCTATTGTCGAAAGGTTGAAGGTAGTCAGAAGATCGGCCATCGATCGACTATTTGTGGCACTGAACATCATCGTGATTGTCGGCCCTCTCACAGTAGTTGGTGCCTGCTAACTTAGGAAGCGATTGAATGTTTGGGTGTTCTGAATAGAATTCGAATGCCTTGCTACTGAATAGTGTTGAGGCCAGATTATCCGGTCAAGGTTCGAGTGATCGGCAAAAAACCTTGGTTTTTTGCCAGATCCAGTAGAAAATCGACCGATCGAATGATTTTAGCCGATCGGACAAGTTTGTCCGATCGGTAAAAAATTATCCGGTCAAAGTTCGAGTGATCGGCAAAAAACCTTGGTTTTTTGCCAGATCCAGTAGAAAGTCGACCGATCGAATGATTTTAGCCGATTGGACAAGTTTGTCCGATCGGTAAAAAATTATCCGGTCAAGGTTCGCGTGAGGCCACGAGCGAAGACTTCGATTGAATGCTGAGACTCAGGTCTCGGACTTTGCTACCTCGTGCCAAGGTTGCGAGCTTGGACTTTCGATCAAATGCTAAGATGTCGGTCTCGGACTTTGACTAAATTTGGACTTTGTTTGAATGCTGCGGTTCATGCCTCAGACTTTGCCCTTGAATGGTTGATGAGTCCGTCTGTAAGTTGTTGGAGGATTGTTTCTCCGATCTCCTTAGTTTGACAGAAATTAGGCCGAAACGTTCTCTCAACTAATTTGGAGCGTGGAGCACATGTCTTTGTATGTTGATGCTGGCTATAGAAGATTGTAGATTCACCCCCTCATCGGTGGTGGACTTCCAGAATGCGTCTTCCTCGAGTATGAGAGCGTGTGATGCTCTCTTATACGAGTGTCGAGTGGTAGAAGTCTTCTGTAGTGACTTGGTAAGTTTGAGGGATGTCCTGCCTTTGGAGCGACGTTGGCTGAATGCTGCAGAACGCGTTGAACCTTGATCTTCATGTCGAGATGTGTTGGGGCTGAGAGCTTGTCTTTGGACTTTGCTGGTAGCTTGAAATTGAGAGTTGTGCTGTTTCACAACCCGAAACCGTTTAACATTTGGACGTAAAGGGTCGTGTCGCAACACGAGGCCCTAAACTTGTTAAACGACCTGGTAGCTTGAAATTGAGAGTTGTGCTGTTTCACAACCCGAAACCGTTTAACATTTGTACGTAAAGGGTCGTGTCGCAACACGAGGCCCTAAACTTGTTAAACGACCTGGTAGCTTGAAATTGAGAGTTGTGCTGTTTCACAACCCGAAACCGTTTAACATTTGTACGTAAAGGGTCGTGTCGCAACACGAGGCCCTAAACTTGTTAAACGACCTGGTAGCTTGAAATTGAGAGTTGTGCTGTTTCACAACCCGAAACCGTTTAATATTTGCACGTAAAGGGTCGTGTCGCAACACGAGGCCCTAAACTTGTTAAACGACCTGGTAGCTTGAAGGTTGAGCTGGCTCAACTTGAATTTGCTTGAAGGTGAAACTGAATGTTGCGCTGTCTCATAACTCAGAATTTGAACAGACAAGTAGATGTTTGAGAGCAATCTTTATTCAGCATAGAAATTACATCAGAGACGGAAATCTCTCTCTTTTTGGCGAAATCAGTCGATAAGATCCTTTGCTTGCGATATATTTGACGGTGTAGGTTCCTTCCCAGTTGGGAGTTAGTTTGCATTCGAGTGACAAAGCTGTCTCATTGGGCTTCGCCAAATGCCGAGGCAGCGAGTGCGCCTCGGACTTTGCTTTCGAGTGCCAAGGCTGTTTCCTTGGGCTTCACCAAATGCCGAGGTAGCGAGTGCGCCTCGGACTTTTGCCTATCACCTCGTTGTAGTCTTCAAGTGAGCCTTTTCGTTTCGAACCTCACCCCCAATGTAGGGATTGGAGGAGAGTCAGACTTGAAAGGCTTATGATATCGATGGGAGATATCGATGATGGATTGTCTAGAAAGAGCGGGTTATTGGATTGAAGTTCAGCTGCCAACTCATTGAGCGAGTCTCGACTGATGTCATTCTGAGTAACTTCCCTCTGGATGATCCTGATAGAGTCTTCGCCATTCAGTGAAAGCGGAGGAAGCAACCAGATCGCTCGTGTCCATTCGATTGTCTGCTCAACCGAGGGAGCTGGGAAGTTTGACTTTGAAGATCAGTTGTCTGCTCAACCGATTCGATGTTGTCGTCAAGCACATTGAGCTTTTTGAACGAATCCCACAGACGGCGCCAAACTGTGGGGGAAAATCTTCGTGCCGACCCGAAGACTCTCGCAGCACCAGTCAATCGAAGTTGAAGTCGACGTCGAAGATCGTTGGTCGATCTGTTGATTGAAGTTGAAGCCTTTGATATGTAAACAGTGATGCAATCAGAGAGATTGTTGACACGAGATGTGATCTCGGAGTTCAGCCGAAGCCTACGTCTCCGTGCTATAGGGAGCAACCCGAATTCACTAACACTTATGTTGAAGTGATCTCGACAGGCCGAGTATCACTGAAATCACTCTGATCTCTTCGAAAGAGAGAAGAAGATCAAAGAGAGGTGGAAGATGGGAAGTCAGAAATCTCAGAGCTCTGGTTTTAGAACTGAGAAATCGATCCTTTTACATTCGAAGACTCTGCTATTTATAGGATTCCCGGGGAGGAATTCCGGGGCAAATGGCGGTTTCTGCTACCGTATCTGGGGATCCTCCAGGCAGGGCCGGTGGGTCCCTTGAAAGCCTTCAGGGGCCCACCAGGCAGGGCCGGTGGGTCCCGTTGCGGTCTCCGGGGGCCCACCGGGCAGGGCCGGTGGGTCCCGTTGCGGTCTCCGGGGACCCACCAGGCAGGGCCGGTGGGTCCCGCTGTGGTACTCGGGGGCCCACCAGGCAGGGCCGGTGGGTCCCGCTGTGGTACTCGGGGGCCCACCAGGCAGGGCCGGTGGGTCCCGCTGTGGTACTCGGGGGCCCACCAGGCAGGGCCGGTGGGTCCCGCTGTAGTCTTCGGGGGCCCACCAGGCAGGGCCGGTGGGTCCCGCTGTGGTACTCGGGGGCCCACCAGGCAGGGCCGGTGGGTCCTGCTGTAGTACTCGGGGGCCCACCAGGCGGGGCCGGTGGGTCCCGCTGTGGTACTCGGGGGCCCACCAGGCAGGGCCGGTGGGTCTCGCTGTTGTCTTCGGGGTCCCACCAGGCAGGGCCGGTGGGTCCCGCTGTTTGCAGACTTCTTGCCAAAATTTGCACCCACACTTGGAAGGCAAGATGACCAAGAGGGCCTTCAAAGGCAAAAGAGTAAGAGCTACTGAGGTATTGGAGTTGATCCATTCAGATGTATGTGGACCCATGAGCGTCAAGGCGATAAGAGGCCATGAGTACTTCATCACTTTTATTGATGATTACTCAATATATGGTTATATTTACCTGATGCAACGGAAGTCAGAATCCTTTGACATGTTCAAAGAGTTCAAGGCTGAAGTAAAAAAACAGACAGGCAAATATATAAAAACCCTTCGATCTGATCGAGGAGGTGAGTGCCTATCTGACGAGTTCCTTGGGTATTTAGTGGAGCATGGGATAATATCCCAGTTAACTGCTCTAGGTACCCCATAATAGAATAGAGTTTCCGAGAGAAGGAATCGAACCTTGTTGGACATGGTTCGCAACATAATGAGTTATGCCAGTTTACCAATGACCTTTTGGGGGTATGCCCTACAAACAGCAGTTTATATTCTGAATCACGTTTCGTCTAAGTCAGTACCTCAGACCCCTAGAGAACTGTGGTCAAAGCGAAAGCCTATGCTACAGCATTTCAGAATATGGGGATGCCCTGCACATGTGTGAAGGGATAAGAGGAAAAGATGAAATCTAAAACCAGAGTATGCTTATTTGTAGGGTATTCCAAAGAGACCAAAGGAGGACTATTTTATGATCCTGAGGAAAAGAAGGTAATCGTTTCTCCGAATGTCTTTTTCCTAGATCAGGATTATATTATAGACCACAAGCCTACTAGTAAGGTAGTTCTGGATGAACTACTAGGTATTAGATTAGAGAGCACATCCAAAAACATAATGGGAGCTAACATTACAGACACTAATATACCAGAAACTGTAGAACCAATTTATCCTGTAACACTACCACCACCTCGTCGCAGTCGGAGAAACATCAGAGCTCCTAACAGATACTATAGAGAAAGCTTATTGGTTGATCCAGAAGGTCAGGAGGATGACCCACTGAGCTACGATGAGGCAGTAGGAGCTTCTGACGGCTCTGACTGGCAAAAGGCTATGGAGACAGAAATTGTATCAATGTCCCATAACGCTGTCTGGACTCTTGTTACACCATCATCCAATATTAAACCTATTGGGTGTAAGTGGGTGTATAAGAAGAAAAGAGGATCCGATGGTACAATTGAGACTTATAACGCTATATTAGTTTCCAAGGGTTATACCCAGAGAGAAGGAATCGACTTTGACAAAACCTTCTCGCCGGTAGCTATGATAAAGTCTATTCGGATCCTCTTATCCATTGCAGCCCATTATAACTAGGAGATCTGGCAAATAGATGTTAAGACAACATTCCTCAATGAGAATTTGGAAGAAGACATTTATATGATGCAGCCACCAGGTTTTGAGTCAGAGGGTCAGGAACATCTAGTTTGCAAGTTGCAGAAGTCCATTTATGGACTAAAGCAAGCATCTAGAAGTTGGAACATTCGTTTTGATCAGGCAATCCAGTCATATGGATTTTCTCAAAACAAGGATGAACCATGTGTATACAAGAGGAGTGATAAGACTACAGTGGTATATTTAATACTTTATGTAAACGATATTCTACTCATTGGGAATGATGTTGGAACATTATCAACGGTAAAGGTCTGGTTGTCAACACAGTTCGATATGAAAGACCTAGGTGAAGCGAGTTATGTTTTGGGGATCAAGGTAACACGAGATCACCAGAACAGGATTCTCTCACTGTCACAGGCCGCGTATATAGATAAGGTTATGACTAGGTTTGACATACAAAACTCCAAGAAGGATTTTGTGCCATTTAAATATGGCGTAAAACTGTCTAAGGATCAATGTCCTAAGACACCTGAGGAGAGAGCAGAAATGCAGAAGATACCTTATGCTTCGGCCTTAGGTAATCTAATGTATGCTATGCATTGTACAAGACCAGATATCTATTTCGCAGTAGGCATGATGGGTCAGTTTCAGTCGAATCCGGGTCCAGATCACTGGACAGCTGTGAAGTGTATACTCAAGTATCTTTGTAGAACAAGGGACTATGAGTTGGTTTACACTACACAAGAACTGACACCGATTGGATATACAAATTCTGACTTTATGTTAGATGTGAAATCCAGAAAATTAACATCATGTTTTGTGTTTATGTTAGGAGGAGTAGCGGTTAGTTAGCAGAGTGTGAAGCAGAAATGCATCGCGGACTCTACCACTAAGGCTGAGTACGTTGCAGCGTGCGAGGCAGCCAAAGAGGCGGTATGGTTCAAGAAATTCCTTATGGATTTGGGGTGCGTACTAGAGGCCCAGTTACCTATTGTGCTTTACTACGACAATAGTGGGGCGGTAGCACAAGCAAAGGAGCTAAGACATCACCAAAAGGGGAAGCACATCGAGCGCAAATTCCACTTGATTCGGTAGTTTCAAAAGCAAGGGCGAGTAGCGGTGACACAAATTGCATCTACAGATAATGTTGCTGATCCTTTCACCAAGGTAATACCTATCAAGACATTCAAGCGACATGTGGACGCGATGGGAGTCAAAACCGTTTTGCTTCGCTAGACCAAGTGGGAGATTGTTAGGATTGATGTGTTCTAAGCTTGTAAAACTTTATGTTTTGGTCTAATAAAGATTGATAGTTATTATATGAGATGCATATAGGTACGTAATATAGTTACGTGTTCTTTTAAGAAAAGAGAGCCATGGTTATATGGTAGTCCACTGAGTTGAAGACTGAGTGGATTGGTCCCATATAATCTAAATAAGTTCGCAGCTATGATCAGGTTGGTCGCCTCATCATGATAAGCTGTTGGGGATGACAGTTCATGGGAAGTCTTCACCATGGTCATCACCAGGCACAGTGTTTGTGGCTAAACGGAACTAACATGGTGTACAGATTAGTGAGCAGACACTGGTACACTAAGCCGTGTTTCTGCTTAGGGTAAAACGGTCCTAAACCCTGAGGAACCACGTCTGATGGACAAACCAGTTGCGTGGTGCTTTGGCGCACTAATGTGTGAGGATCCGTATGCAGTGATCCAAAACCACGGTGTACTGGGTTACCCGACTGGCATTGTATTAGCGTGTCACTCCTGTAGACCATCCATACCCCTGAAGTGAGGTGCGTTCCTTGGTGTGACTTATACTGTACCAAACCCAGGCCTGGTAGTCATCAGTCTGACTGTTGACTAGGTTCGATTATTTGACGGGATAATCAGATGGTACGATGTATAGGTCAACCTGGAAGGAACCAAGTCATATGATCATTCGAGTCTGACGGTAGTCTCCACCGCTCGAAGTGAATCATGACATCAAGTGGAGGGACAACGGGTTTACCACTACTAAGCGGAGAGCAGGGGTATGATGGAGAACATAGTAAGTCCAGGTGAATTGGAGTGTAGCCTGCATCGCACACTGGGTGGCTACGCAGGTTAACTCAAGCTCAGAGGATCGATGGTATACTTGGGTAGTGTGTCGTTCGAGCTTGAGTTGGAAGCCATGAGCCCAGGTCCCTGATGGTTCCACCTTATCAACATTATGTACGGTTCTTGAACCATCTCCTTGGAATACTTTAAGCACTAAGAGGAAGAAAGAAGTATACGCTCCGTGTGTGCTTGGCACTAGAGCACGGTAGATGCGTAACTACATGCGAGTACTAAGGGTTATGCCTAAGACTAGTACAGAGGTGCAGGTAGTAATCCCTAGCCATAAGTGAACTTCGCTACATAGGTGCGATGCACCGGGGTATGTTGCGAGTTGACTAGTTGACTTTGCTAGAGGCACCCTCCGGTGGCCTCAGTTAATAGTAGGTAACTAGTAGAAATTACTTAAGTAATGGCCGTTAGGTCTCGCACGCTAGAAATAGTCAAAATGAGGCGTCAGGGCATTTTGGTAAAAACCTTACTCTGCCGGACTTCACTCTTGGCCGACCCTAGCAGTGGGAGACCATGTTAGGGCCGGCCCTATGTTGTAGGGATGAGAATCCCTCATCTATAGGGCCGGCCATATAGATAGGGATAGGGGTTTGAATCGGTCAAAGTCGAGCCCTAAAAAGTGAAAAAACGGATAAATAAAAGAAGAGATAAAAGGGCGATAATGGAGAGATAATTGTGGGAGGTCTTTATCCCCTTAGATCCTTATCCAAGGGGGTAGGTCGGCCCTATATAAGGGGCTATATGGGGCCGGCCATATGGATGCAAAAAACCGAACCCCCTCCCTCTCTCATCTCTCTAGTTCTCTCCCTAATCTCTCTCTCGTTTCCCGCTTGCTACTTCGTCTTCCTCGCGTGGAGTTTCGTAGAAGGAGAAGGGTCATTCTTCGAAGGCACTCAGAGATCTGAGAGCGACGTTACGTGCATCGTGTGAGATCGGGTGAACAAGAAGGCAACGTCTCCATTCGTACCATCGGCATCTTCATGAATGATCTTCCGTCTCTATCGACAAAGAAGACAATTCTCCGCGGTTAAAAGATCCGTATGAAAGGTATGTGTAATCTAATATGTAGATCTATCGAGTATTATGATTTGCATGTATGCTTGTTAATCATTACGCTAGATTGCTGTTAGGGTGTTCGATTCACGTGCATACACATGCACACATATGTAGATTAGTTTCAATGAAAGTTTAAATCGTGTAATGTGCACCATGAACAGTCTTCCGACCGCAAAATCGTTTCCGCTGCGAGCCTCTACCATGGATTTACTTCCAACATCAACACCACAGTTCGCGATTTTTAGTGGGGGTTCGATAGTGGGAATCGACATTTGTATACCAAGGTCTGGCAGTTCTTTCAATTACCCAAAGAGGACGGTGGACTTGGGATTCATGAAATTGAAGCCATGAATAGAGCTTTCCTCATGAAACTTGCTTGGAGATTTCTATGTGGCCAAGAGAATTGGTGGGCTCGGGTATTAGAGAAGAAGTACTTATGTGGGGCTGATTTTTGGGGGCACAGAGCTCAAACTTAATTACTACTCCCATGTCTGGTCAAGCATATTGCACTATAGGGACTACCTCAAAGAAGGGATTTGTTGGTTAGCTAGAGATGGGCAAAGCATTAAAACCTTGAAGGACCCTTGGATCCCAGGCCGTCCCGGCTTCAAAATAACTCTCCCCCAAGCTATTGCTGATCATCGTACAAGTGGGAACCGGTGAGTGGGAGAGCTTTATGTTGCAGATTTATTTGACTGAGATATTGGAATGTGGAACCATAAATTGCTGATGGACAATGGATTGGATTCCACAACGCGTGCCCATATTGATACCATCAAACTTAGTTTGGATGGTGAACACGATGTACTTGGATGGATCTGATCTTCTTCGAGCAAATATTCGATTAGGTCGGGGTATCGCCAACTCATCATGGGAACCTTTGAAACCCCTAACAATCAAATGATTACGCATACGAATAGCTTTAATTGGAAGAGAATCTAGAAACTAAAGGGGTTAATGCCACGAGTACAATTATTTTTATAAAGACTGATGGCTTCTAGCCTTCCGCTCAGAGGTCGGCTGGCCAAGTTCATGACCCATATCAATCCGAGTTGCCCCCTTTGCAACAAGGATATGGAAGATGAAGCACATTTGTACTTTGGGTGCGATATTCCTTGCAGGGTGTGGGAGACGGTGGATTTTACACTACAAGAAATAGGTTTTTTACCGACGGAAATTTCTATTACCGTCGGTAAAAATATATATTTTACCGACGGTAACAATATTTTCCGTCGGTAATAAGACTTTGATTTTTTTATTTTTTTTCATATTTATTACCGACAGTTAAATATTATCCGTCGGTAATATACCTTTACCGACGGAATATATTAAGTCCGTCGGTAATATATGTTATTACCGACGGTAATACTCAAGACCGTCGCAAATAATAGTTTTTTTTATTTTGATAATTTTTTACATATTATTACCACGACAGTAATTTATTATCCGTCGGTAATATATATTTACCGACGGTAATAATTATAGCCGTCGGTATAATATATATTATTACCGAATATATATTATTACCGACAGTAATAAAAGTACCGTCGGTAATATATATTGTACCGACGGAATAATAATTTCCGTCGAGAATAATCCTGCGATTTATTGCCCGATCCCTCCTCCCCCCCCCCCCCCCCCCCTCCCCCCCCCCCCCCCCCCCCCCCCGACCCCCCGGTCTCCCCTCCGGCGCAACCCCCCCCCCCCCCCCCCCCCCCCTCGGCCCCAGCCTCCCCTCCGGTGCGTCCCCCCCCCCCCCCCCCGGCCTCCCCCGGTGTCGCTGCTCCGGCCTCTCCTCCGCCGGCGCCGCTGCTCCGGCCTCTCCTCCGCCGATGTCACTGCTCCTCCTTCTCCTCCCTTTCCGGTAACCCTAATTCGGCCTTAAAGATTGAAATAGTTTACTAACAACATCCTCTCTATCTTCTTTTTTCCTTATCCTTGAAGTAATTCTTGCAAATATATGTTGCTACATTTTCTGACTTGTCTGCTGCAAATTATGGTAAAGGTGATCAATTTAATCAATTTCAATATTGGAACTCTATATCTTGCAACTCCGAGGTAATTTAGGCTGAGGATTGCTATTTTCTGCAAAAATTTTCAAGATTGTTATAGAAATTAGCGGACAGCAAATCATGCAGTTTTTAGATCTATTTAATTTTAATCTGAATTCTGAAATAATTAAATGGATGAAAGCTAAAACAAAAGGGGGGCATCAGACTTGTTGTAGTCCCTATTCAATAAACCACAAGATCCAGTTTTTGGTCATTTTTATCTTTCCCTGTCCACTACTGCTAAATTACAATCCTCACGTCTGATATCAAATACGTTAACTTTGTTGTAACAACATGATCTCATTGAATCTGCCATCTATCAAATTTCATTTTTGACATGTAAAGACAATTTGAACAAAAGATTTAGGATCCGTCTAATCTGTATATGAAGGAAAATTTGAAGGTTAAGAAAAGCTTCTATAAAATCAAATGAAGTCTCAATGCTCTACATATCCAACAAAAGCCCAAATGTCCACCCACATTTTCCCCATTGAGGACTTGATCAAAACCTTCTTCGAAGCCCCACAAGATACTACTGTATAAAGATTCTCTATTAGTTAAGAAGGCTACCCCATTGAAGAAATACATCGACGTGATAGATACGAAGCCAACAAACAGTTTAAAATCTGACCATGGAGATGTTTGAAATGTTGAACCTGGAGGAAGGAGGAAACACACCAATGAGCATAGGGTTTACGAGGGAATAAATAGAACCAGTTTCACACCGAGTTAGGTTAGGATTAGGGTTTAGGCTTTAAGTTAGGATTATATTTCATATTGTTTCATATGTAAATCATATTGTTTTATATGTAAATCAAACTGTTTCATATTTATATCATATTATTTCGTATGGGAAAATATTACTGCTTTCAGATGGCATCACGGTCGAGGGTTCGTAGAGGCAGGAGTGGGCTAGCTCGAAGCGCTCCGGCTTCCACCCCAGGGTCCGAGGCTGAGCCCTCCAGATCTACTAGTGATGTTCCTTTCTCCACACCAGCTCCTGAGGTCGCAGCCTCTGGAGCTTCGAGCTGCGCTCAGTACTCGGCTACAACGTCTACGCCCACAGGTAATATTTAGATCTAAAGTTTTATACATATTGTAAATACTTATTCAGTACTGATGTATATTTTATTTGCAGGGTCGAGGATCGCCAGACACGTAGGCGACCGGGGAGTGACGACGGTCCGGCTCTTATCGAGCTTACGCGAGCCGCTTTCCCTACAGTGGAGCGGCAGGTCCTTTGTGGGCGAGCACGCTTCTGACGTCGCCACGTGGGTCGGTATAATAGTACGGGAGGAGAGGAATGCCCCTATTGTGGGTATAAAGGGGTGGAAGAATATCGATACATCCTATAAGGAGAGGATGTATCAGGTCTTTTTGGTACGTTAGTTTCATTAAAGCATTTTAAAATAATATCGTACTTCTTTATAATTTGATTTGATAAAATTACTTGTTTCTAAATTGATTTTACAGGAGAAATTTAAATAGGAGAATATAGAAATCGACACCCACCGGGAGGACTTGTGGAAGACGATGAGTGAGCGGTACAGGGATTATCATCACGAGGTCTACCAGCTCTATGGTTACTTGGTTAGCGATCCGGCTGAGAAGTTACAGGCTGTGACTGTGACGAGAGACGCGCCACCGCTACACGTTCTAAAGTTTTTGGTCGCTCACTGGGCCACCCTTCAGTTTCAGGTATAATTATTATTTTGTTGATTCGTACTTGTTTTAATATTATATTAAAAATTTGTATTGATGTTTGAAAATTTAATCGATTGACACAGACGAGTTCTGCTAAAGACAAGCAGAATAGAAATGCCTCGACGACACCTGCTTCGGTGAGGGGGAGGACCTCCATGCCCCAGCTTGCCTAGTAGCTGGTAAATGATACAAATATTTTATTATTTAAAGCTCTATAAATCTTATATTAACTTATCTATTTATTTTATATGTCAAAAAACAGACACATTTCTTAGGCCATGAGCCTAATTGGATTGACCTTTTTGAGGCCTCTAGGAGGCGACGTATCGATGGGACATTTATGGACGATAGGGTTGCCTTACAAGTTGTAAGTAATTAAATTACTGTTAATATATTCATATATGTATGCCATCAAATATCATTGAATATCATTGGTTGTTTTCATATATGAGGGAATGCGACTTATGGTGACCCCGTCGGGCGAGGCCGGCTCCTCCTCCAGCTCAGTATCTGTTGACTCAGCAATGGATACTATGCTCAGACCTGCCACGCACGGCTGCGTCCTTTGTACGGGCCTTGGAGTCACGCCCTCATCCTACTTTAGACGAGAGGGTATGCGCTCGAGGGCACGGGACACCCAGACCGGTGCTATCACTCAGTTGCAATCTGCACTAGATGTGGAGCGCGACCAAAGGCAGGCCCTCGAGCAGAGGGTTGAGGCAGAGCGCGAGCAGAGGCAGGCCCTTGAGCACAGGGTTGAGGTGGAGAGGCAGGCCCTTGAGTGGCGAGTTGAGGAGGAAAGAGAAGCTCGCAGGGTACTGGAGCATCGGCTTAATGAGTTCATGAGCCGATCTAGCGGTGGCTCATGCTCATGATTAGATACTTACTAATCTTTATAATATTAATATAAAATATGGATCTTACTAATTTGAGTTTAGATCATATTATCACGCTAATATGCTAACTTATGAATTTCCAACACTTAAACTCTAAATTAGACAATCGGATGGTAAATTCTAAAAATATCTACTTAAGACTTGCTCACAAGTCTGAAATATGAAAAAACATCCAAGTCTGAAATAGCGGATATGATCTGATGACGATCCGATCGAATCCAAACCAATTTCAAATCCAAAACACGCTAACTTATGATTTTTCAACGCGTAAACTCTAAATTTGTCAATCGGAGATAAAATTATTAAAATATCTAATTAGAACTTGCTCACAAGTCCGAAATACGAAAAAAAATCCAAGTACGAATTATCGGATGTTGATCCGATGATGATCCGATCAAATCCAAACAGATTTCAAATCCAAAACACACTAACGTATGATTTTTCAACGCGTAGACTCTAAATTTGTCAATCGGAGGCGAAATTGTTAAAATATCTAATTAGAACTTGCTCGCAAGTCTAAAATACAAAACAATTTTAAGTACGAATTATCAGATGCTGATCCGATAACGATCCGATCTAATCCAAACATATTTCAAATCTGAAACACGCTAACTTATGATTTTTCAACGCTTAGACTCTAAATCGGTCAATCGGAGTGTAAATTATTAAAATATCCAATTATAACTAGCTCGCAAGTCCGAAATACAAATATAATTCCAAGTACGAATTATCGGATACCGATCCGATCGAATCCAAACCTATTTCAAATCTGAAACACGCTAACTTATGATTTTTCAACGTATAGACTCTAAATCGGTCAATCGGAGCCTAAATTGTTAAAATATCCAATTATAACTCACTCTCAAGTCTGAAATACAAAATAATTCCAAGTATAAATTATCGGATGTCAATCCGATGACGATTCGATCGAATCCGAACCTATTTCAAAACTGAAACACGCTTACTTATGATTTTTCAATGCTTAGACTCTAAATCGGTCAATCAGAGCGTAAATTGTCAAAATATCCAATTAGAACTCGCTCGCAAGTTCGAAATTTAGAAAAATTCTAAGTATGAATTATCGGATACCGATCCGATGATGATCCGATCGAATCCAAACCAATTTCAAATCCGAAACACGCTAACTTATGATTTTTCAATGCTTAGAGTCTAAATGGGTCAATCGGAGGGTAAATTGTTAAAATATCCAATTAGAACTCGCTCGCAAGTCCAAAATACGAAATAATTTCAAGTACGAATTATCGATATTGATCCGATGATAATCCGATCGAATCCAAACCTATTTCAAATCAGAAACACACTAACTTATTATTTTTTAATGCTTAAACTCTAAATCGGTCAATCGGAGTGTAAATTATTAAAATATCCTATTAGAACTCGCTCGCAAGTCCGAAATACAAAAAAATTCCAAGTACGAATTATCGGATACCGATCCGATGACGATCCGATCGAATCCAAACCTATTTCAAATCCGAAACACGCTAACTTATGATTTTTCAACGTTTAGACTCTAAATAGGTCAATCGGAGCATAAATTATTAAAATATCCAATTAGAACTCGCTCGCAGGTCCGAAATATGAAATAATTCCAAGTACGAATTATCGGATGCCGATCCGATGACGAATTGATCGAATCTAAACCTATTTCAAATCCGAAACACGCTAACTTATGATTTTTCAACGCTTAGACTCTAAATTGGTCAATCGAAGCGTAAATTGTTAAAGTATCCAATTAAAACTCGCTCGCAAGTCCGAAATACAGAATAATTCCAAGTATGAATTATCGGATACCGATCCGATGATGATCCGATCGAATCCAAACCTATTTCAAATCCGAAACACACTAATTTATGATTTTTCAACGCTTAAACTCTAAATCGATCAATCGGAGCATAAATTATTAAAATATCCAATTAGAACTCGCTCGCAAGTTTGAAATAATTTCAAGTACGAATTATCGGATGCCGATCCGATGATGATACGATCGAATCCAAACCAATTTCAAATCCGAAACACACTAACTTATAATTTTTCAACGCTTAGACTCTAAATGGGTCAATCGGAGTGTAAATTATTAAAATATTCAATTAGAACTCGCTCGCAAGTCCGAAATACAAAATAATTCCAAGTACAAATTATCAGATGTCGATCCGATGCCGATCCGATCGAATCCAAATATATTTTAAATCCGAAACATGCTAAATTATGATTTTTCAACGCTTAGACTCTAAATGGGTCAATCGGAGCATGAATTATTAAAATATCCAATTAGAACTTGCTCGCAAGTCCGAAATATAAAATAATTCCAAGTACGAATTATCGAATGCCGATCCGATGATGATCCGATCAAATCCAAACCTACTTCAAATCCGAAACACGCTAACTTATGATTTTTCAACACTTAGACTCTAAATCAGTCAATCGGAGTGTAAATTATTAAAATATTCAATTAGAACTCGCTCGTAAGCCCGAAATACGGAAAACTTCTAAGTATGAATTATCGGATACCGATCTGATGATGATCTGATCGAATCCCAAACCTATTTCAAATTTGAAACATACTAACTTATGATTTTTCAACGCTTAGACTCTAAATCTGTCAATCAGAGCATAAATTGTTAAAATATCCAATTAGAACTCGCTCACAAGTCTGAAATATAAAATAATTTCAAGTACGAATTATCGAATGTCGATCCGATGACGATTCGATCGAATCCAAATCTATTTCAAATCCGAAACACGCTAACTTATGATTTTTCAATGCTTAGACTCTAAATCGGTCAATCGGAACGTAAATTGTTAAAATATCCAATTAGAACTCGCTCGCAAGTCCGAAACATGAAAAAATTCCAAGTACGAATTATCGGATACCGATCCGATCGAAGCCAAACCTATTTCAAATCTGAAACACACTAATGTATGATTTTTTAACGCTTAGACTCTAAATCGGTCAACCGGAGCGTAAATTGTTAAAATATCAAATTAGAACTCGCTCGCAAGTCCGAAATATAAAATAATTTCAAGAACGAATTATCAAATGCCGATCCGATGACGATCCGATCAAATCCAAACCTATTTCAAATCCAAAACACGCTAACTTATGATTTTTCAACGCTTAGACTCTAAATGGGTCAATCGGAGCGTAAATTATTAAAATATCAAATTAGAACTCGCTCGCAAGTCCAAAATACGAAATAATTTCATGTACAAATTATTGGATGTCGATCCGATGACGATCCGATAGAATCCAAACCTATTTCAAATCTGAAAAATGCTAACTTATGATTTTTCAATGCTTAGACTCTAAATGGATCAATCGGAGCGTAAATTATTAAAATATCTAATTAAAACTTGCTCGCAAGTCTGAAATACGAAATAATTCCAAGTACGAAGCTAATCCGATAATGATCCGATCAAATCTAAACCTATTCTAAATCCGAAACACGTATAATTTTTCAACGCTTACACTCTCAATTATAGATATAAACTATTTTTTTAACAAATACATGTTAATTGCAGGAGCCGGTCGGCATCAGAGGATGAGAGCACCAGCGTTGCTGTCGGGCGACGTGGGGTGGTTGAGATAGGGTACACAAATTCCCTCAGTTTTGGATTGTGTAAAAATAATTTTGTAATACATATGTGGTTATTTTTTGGTCTTGTCTATAATTTTCTGGTATTGTGGTAATATTTGATAATTTGCAGTAATATTTGATTAATTGTGGTAATATTTAATAAATTGCGGTAATATTTGATAAATTGTTGTAATATTTGTTTTAGTCAATTATGATAATATTTGGATATATTGTGGTATTGTTGTAAATCACAGGAATTAAATAATATTATTTTAGTAATTTTTTAAAAAAAAATCATGCTTTTTTACCGACGGAAATTATATATTCCGTTGGCAATAAGCTTTTTTATTTTTTAAAATTAGTTATATATTGCCGACGGACATTACTCATCCTTCGGTAATATAAATATCCACTACAAGAAATAGGTTCTTTACCGACGGATATTTTAATAACCGTCGGTAATAATATTATTTGTACCAACGGTTAAACTAATTTCCATCGGTATTATAACTTCGATTTTTTTAATTTTTTTTGCTTATTTATTACCGATGGTTTTATATATTCCGTCGATAAAATGTTTTATACCGACGGAACAAATAGTTCCGTCGGTAAAATTACTTTATACCGACAGATATAAAATATCCGTCGGTATAACGCAACGACAAAACTCAGGGTAAAAATCGGGTCTCTGGGAAGAATGAAGCCCTGAGTTTTGTCGTTGAACTTTACCGACGGACATTATTTATCCGTCGGTATAAATCTATTATACCGATGGATAAATAATGTCCATCGGTAAAACGCCGCGACGAAACTCAGGGTAAAAACCGGCTCTCTGGAAAAAATAAAACCCTGAGTTTCATCGTAGGTTTTTACCGACGGAAATTATTTATCCGTCGGTATAATAGATTTATACCGACGGATAAATAATATCCATCGGTAAAACTCCACGACGAAACTCAAGGTAAAAACCGGCTCTCTAGAAAAAATAAAACCTTGAGTTTCGTCGTAGATTTTTACCGACGGATAGTATTGTACCGTCGGTAAAAAGGGTATTTTTACCGACGGAAGTAAAACCTCCCGTCGGTAAAAACCCTGTTATAATTATCTTCCGCGATCCCCTTTGATCAGTTCTATTTTGATCCCTCTCCCGGCCGCCCCCCCCTCTCTCTCTCTCTATATATCTTCCCCATCCCCTTCTCCCCGGCCTCCCTCCCCCCCTCCCCGGTCTCCCTCGCGTTCCTTCGGCAGGCCACCCCTCCCCTCTCTTGCGCGCCGGCGAGCTCCTCCTCCTCCTCCTCCTGTTATAATGCTAAGGTCGTTGGTGCCATGTGGCAGACTCCCCATGACATCCCTCCCCCCCCCCTTCTCTTCAATTTATTTGTAGTTAATTAAACATGTTCCTCTATCTCACTCATCCTTCAATATATTTGTATTAAACATGTTCCTCTCTCTCTCTCTCTCCATTAATTACACGATAGTGAGAAGGAATTCGTATTAGTCCCAGTAGTCTCTTATAAGTAGTAAGAAACCTAGGCAATGCTCGGATGAACTTGATTATGTCACTTGGCACAGACGAAATTACAGTCATCCGAAGGAATGTGCAATCTGGAGTATGTGAGTGTGATTCACTTGTCACAGTGTGATTCACTTATTAAAGAGAGAGAGATAGTACAAATGATTTTCCAAATTAATATCAAATGATTATTAAATACCTTTGAATGGATATTTATCATCTTTATATTAGGGTTTGAATAAGATTTACGATGGATAATCATTTTCACACACATGAGAAGGATTCTAGCTCTTCAAAAGATGTCCACATGTCACAACACAAGAATTAATGAGGGCTTCATTTAAGTATTATACTATTAGATATTGTGACATGTACATACATATGCAACCTAGTTTCGTGAGCCCCCGTGGGATCGGGGCAGCAAACGAATCTTGATGCACAACTGTGATGTTAGAATGACGGCGGTCGACATGCACAGTGCACGTACATATCCTATGGCGCTCGCGGCTTGGATACTGCGCGCACTTTACATACACGCCATGTATGCGTAGCATTATGAATGTCCTGTAGAAGTTTCGGTTCCGTGTTCCATACCCGAATCTATTAGCTCAAAAATATATTAGCTCAAAAATTTAGCTCAAAAATATTTTAGCTCAAAAATCATTTATTTTAGCTCAAAAATTTAGGTCAAAAAATTTAGCTCAAAAATATAAAGATTTTTCCTATCCATTAGGCATGTGGATGGCCTGTAGAAGTTTCAGTTCCGTGTTCCATACCCGGAAACCGAAACCAAATTTGTGCGGAGTCTTATAACATTGTTTGAAATTACTTCAGGTGTTGTATAGCCAGATAGACAAAGATGTCTTCGATCGATAAGAGTTGGATGCGTAATTTGAATCGCATGAGCCAAGAGTACAGAGAAGGAGTCAGGAAATTTCTGGATTTTGCATTTGAGCGTTTTGCACCGCTTGATGAAAAAATTATGTGTCCCTGTATAGACTACGGAAGGGTGACTAGGAAGGTTCGAGAGGAATGTGAGGTTGATCTGGTAATGCGTAGCATTGACATTAGCTATACCCGTTGGTTCTCGCATGGTGAGAAGCTAGATGCAGTCCCCATGGCAGCTCACTGTGAAACTGCAAACACAGTGATCGATGATGATAATATTAATACAGACGATGACGATGGCATGCAGGGTATGATATATGATTTGCAAGGTGGAATAGGCACGGAAACACCGTCAGGTGATTAGCCCAATATTGAAGCGGACAAGTTCTACATATTGCTTAAAGATGCCGAACAACCTCTATACCCGGGGTGTGAGAAGTTTTCAAAACTCTCTTTTACTGTAAAACTTCTTTATTTGAAGTGCCTCAATGGTTGGAGTAATAAGTCATTTAATATATTGGTAGAGTTGCTGAAAGAGGCTTTTCCTATGGGTGAGACAGTACCGAAATCATTCTACGAGGCGAAGAAGATAATTAAAGATCTCGGTCTGGGTTATGAGAAAATTGATGCATACGTGAACGATTGTATGTTGTACCGGAAAGAGTACGAACATGCGCGGTCATGCCACATATGCGGAGCAACGAGATATAAAGAGACGGATGCCGAGTCTAGTACCAATCGAAGGAAGAAAAATATATCTGCAAAGGTTCTCCTATACTTTCCACTTAGGGACAGGCTTCAGAGGTTGTTTATATTATCGAAGACTGCTGAGCACATGAAGTGGCATGCACGAGAACGTACAGATGACGGGGTTATGAGACATCTGGCCGACTCTCTGACGTGGAAAGATTTTGATCATACCTATCCTGAATTCGTATGTAAAGTTTGCAACGTCATGTTAGGGCTTGCCGATGGCTTCAATCCCTTTGGGAATATGAGTGTGTCATACAGCATTTGGCCAGTTGTCCTAATTCCATACAATTTGCCTCCCTGGATGTGCTTGAAAAAGCCATACACCATGCTCTCATTGCTTATTCCCAGACCCAGGTCGCCTGGTAATGATATTGACGTTTACTTGCAGCCGTTGATTGAGGAGTTGAATAAGTTATGGGAAGTTGGGGCCGATACGTATGATGCCTCGTTGCGCTAGAATTTTCGGATGCATGTGGCACTTCTATAGACCATTAATGATTTTTCTGCATATGCTAACTTATCCGGGTGGAGTACTAAAGGAAAATTGGCGTGCCCTACATGCAATAAGGAGATAGATTTATTACGGTTGAAGAATAGAGGCAAGTTCTGTTATATGGGTCATCGAAGATTCTTTGTTGACGGCCATAATTGGAGGCAGAACAAAAGAGCGTTCAACGGCAAGAAGGAACTTGCAAAGGCCCTGGAGCAGCTTTCGGGGGTAGAAGTCTTGTGCGAATTGGATCAACTTGATGCCGTGGCACTTGGGAAAGGTAAAAAGAAGAGAACGTATGAAGATTCTACGCGTGAGCATAATTGGAAGAAGAAGAGTATTTTCTTTAAACTACCGTACTGGAGCAGCCTACTCTTGCGGCATAACTTGGATGTCATGCATATCGAGAAAAATGTGTGTGACAACATTATAGGAACATTGCTGAATCTCGACGGTAAGACAAAGGATAATCTTAAATCTCGTTTCGATCTTAAGGAGTTGGGCATCCGAAAATTACTTCATCCCCAAGAGATTGGGGATAAGTATGTGTTGCCAGTTGCATGCTACACCATGAGCTCACAGCAAAAGGTAGCCTTATGTGCATTCTTACGGTCTGTGAAAATGCTAGACGGTTATTCTTCGAATATCACACGATGCGTGCAAGAGAATGGTCGGAAGTTGTCAGGATTAAAGAGCCACGATTGTCATGTTCTTATGCAGCGATTGTTATCTCTTGCTATACGTGGGAATTTAACCGAACAAGTGTCCGGTCCGTTAATTGAGCTCAGCACTTTTTTCAGATAGTTGTGCTCGAAGGTAATTAGACTGGACCAACTTGATCAGATGGAGAAGGATATTGTGATCATATTGTGCAAGCTAGAGATGATATTTTCACCTTCCTTCTTTGATGTCATGGTGCATTTGATCGTTCACTTGGCAAATAAGGCCAAACTCGGCGGCCCAGTTCATTACCGCTAGATGTATTTTATCGAGAGGTAATCGTCTTGTCTCATTTTTAATGTATTTGATCGTTTTTGATGTATTTATCCATAATTATTTTTCTCAAATTAGGTACTTGCGAACATTGAAATCATATGTTCGTAATAAAAGTCGTCCGGAGGGATCAATTGCTGAAGGATACTTAGCATAAGAATGTCTAACATTCTGCTCAAGATACCTATATGGTATAGACACGCGATTCAATCAACTTGAGCGGAACTATGATGGTGGTCCAATAGACTTTGATGGGGGTCTGTCTATATTTACCGAAATGGATAGACCGGTAGAAGGAGGCAAAACCCGTCAATTGTCTATAGATGAGATTCAACAGGCACATATGTATATGTTACGCCAATATGATGAAGTATGGTCATTCATTGAGTAAGCATTTTACGATCATTTACTCATTCTTTCAGTCCATTCATTAAGTATATATGCTAATTATAATCTAATTCAAACCTATAAAATAGGAAGCATAAAGCCATCATTAATAATCAGGGTACTCGAAATGCTCCATAAATTTATGATCATAAATTCCTATCGTGGTTCGAGAAACACGTAAGTATTCATATCATTACTGAAGTTTATTGACATCCATTACCGAATAATAATTATGTGTTCATATCATGAATGTCATGTAGTTATTATAGGTACAAGAGCTGCACGACAACCACGATCCGCTGATGAATGAGGATCTCTGGCGCTTATCTTGTAGTCCTTTGCAAGACGCAATATCGTACGATGGTTATATCGTGAACGGTTATAGATTTCGAACGAAAGATAGTGAAAAATCACGAAGAACCCAAAATAGTGGGGTTATCGTCAACGGTGAGCAAGCAGAATTACGAAATATCGACTTCTACGGCGTCCTCAACAAGATTCTCAAGATTAAATTCCTTGGCCAAAATCGGATCGTATTATTCAATTGCGATTGGTATGATGTTAATAATCGCGGGACTGGTTATAATGTCGACAAATATGATTTTATCAGCATCAACACTAGCAAGAGATTGAATACCCAATATCAAGATCCATTCATTCTTGCCTTTCAAGCAGAACAGATATTTTATGCACCGGATAATACCTCTCCAGGTTGGCAAATTGTAGTTAGGTCACCACCCAGAGATTTTTATGACATGGGAGACAAGGATGCGGGGGTCGTCGATGATGATTTGGATGTATACCAGAATGATGAGATAATTATTGTCGACGCAATGCACGACAAAAATAAAGAGGTCGACAATATAAACTGGACAGCGAATACAGATCAAATAATAGAAGAGGGATGCGATGAGAGTGACAAAGATAAGACAGAAAATGACTAGACCGTATGTAAATCAAATTATTTCATATTTAAATCAAATTGTTTCATATATAAATCATATTGTTTCATATGTATATCATATTATTTTATACTGTTTCATATGTAAATCAAACTGTTTTATATGTAAATCATACCGTTTCATATGTAAATCAAACTGTTTCATATTGTTTCATAAATCATACTGTTTTATATGTAAATCAAACTGTTTTATATTGTTTCATATATAAATCTTACTATTTCATATGTAAATTAAACTGTTTCAGATGGCATCATGGTCGAGGGTTCGTAGAGGCAGGGGTGGGGTAGCTCGGAGCGCTCCGGCTGCCACCCCAGGGTCCGAGGCCGAGCCGTCCGGATCTGGTAGTGCTGTTCCTCTCTCCACACCAGCTCCTGATATGGTCGCAGCCTCCGGAGCTTTGAGCAGTGCTCAGCATTCTTGTAACATCCGCCCCAAACACACAAGATTTTGTCCGCTCTGCCCGTGCCCGCACGAGAACTTCCCAGGGAGGTCACCCATCCTGGTACTGCTCTCGCCCGAGCACGCTTAACTACGGAGTTCTTACGAAATCCGTAGCGGCGCACGGTTTTAAAACGCGTCTTCTATGTTTGGGAGGGGAAATTATATAAGTAGCTCAGGATCTCCTTCTCTCCAGGCGATGTGGGGCTAACTCATGGCCTTGTACACCTCATCTCACCTCACCTCACCTCACCTCATCCATCTTGGCATTCCCGCCTCAGGAGTCTTGGGTCTTGGCTCTTGGCCTATTGGATCTTGGTCGTCACAATCCACCCCCCTCAGGGCTACACGTCCTCGTGTAGGGTTAGACCCCCCCATCCCGAGGAGAACCGGCTCTGATACTATTTTGTAACATCCGCCCCAAACATACAAGATTTTGTCCGCTCTGCCCGTGCCCGCACGAGAACTTCCCAGGGAGGTCACCCATCCTGGTACTGCTCTCGCCCGAGCACGCTTAACTACGGAGTTCTTACGAAATCCGTAGCGGCGCACGGTTTTAAAACGCGTCTTCTATGTTTGGGAGGGGAAATTATATAAGTAGCTCAGGATCTCCTTCTCTCCAGGCGATGTGGGGCTAACTCATGGCCTTGTACACCTCATCTCACCTCACCTCACCTCACCTCATCCATCTTGGCATTCCCGCCTCAGGAGTCTTGGGTCTTGGCTCTTGGCCTATTGGATCTTGGTCGTCACAATTCTGCTACAGCGTCTACGCCCACTGGTAATGTTTAGATCTAAAGTTTTATACATATTGTAAATACTTGTTCAGTACTGATGTATATTTTATTTGCAGGGTCGAGGATCACCAGGCACGTAGGCAACCGGGGCGTGATGACGGCCTGGTACTTGTCGACCTTACACGAGCCGCTTTCACTACAGTGAAGTGGTAGGACCTTTGTGGGCGAGCACGCTTCTGACGCAGCCATGTGGGTCGGTATTATAGTACGGGAGGAGAGGAATGCCCCGATTGTGGGGTAAAGGGGTGGAAGAACATTGATGCATCCTATAAGGAGATGATGTATCGGGTGTTTTTGGTACGTTAGTTTCATTAAAGCAATTTAGAATAATATCGTACTTCTTTATAATTTGATTTGATAAAATAACTTGTTTCTAAATTGATTTTACAGGACAAATTTAAATGGGAGAACATGGAAACCGACACCCATCGGGAGGACTTGTGGAAGATGATGGGTGAGCGGTACAGGGATTATCGTCACGAGCTCTACCAGCTCTATGGTTACTTGGTCGGCCAGCTGGCTGAGGAGTTACAGGCTGCGGCCGGGACGAGAGATGCGCCACCGCTACACGTTCTACAGTTTTTGGTCGCTCACTGGGCCACCCCTCACTTTCAGGTATAATTATAATTTTGTTGATTCGTACTTGTTTTAATGTTATACTAAAAATTTGTATTGATGTTTTAAAATTTAATCGATTGACACAGACGAGTTCACGTAAAGGCAAGTAGAATAGAAATGCCTTGACGACACCTGCTCCAGTGAAGGGAAGGACCTCCATGCCCCAGCTTGCCCAGCAGCTAGTAAATGATGCAAATATTGTTATTATTTAAAGCTCTATACATGTTATATTAACTCATCTATTTATTTTATATATCTAACAGACACAGTCCTTGGGCCACGTGCCTAATCGAATTGACCTTTTTGAGGCCTCTAGGAGGCGGCGTACCGATGGGGCATTTCTGGACGACAGGATTGCCTCGCAAGTGGTAAGTAATTAAATTACTGTTAATATATTCTTATATGTATGCCATAAAATATCATTGAATATCATTGGTTGTTTTCATATAGGAGAGGATGCGACTTTTAGTGACCCATCGGGCGAGGCCAGCTCCTCCTCCAGCTCAGTATCTGTCGACTCAGCGATGGATACTGTGCTCAGACCTGCCACGCACGGCCGTGTCCTCTGTACGGGCCTTGGAGTCACGCCCTCCTCCTACTTTGGACGAGAGGGTATGCGCTCGAGGGCACGGGACACCTAGACCGGTGCTCTCACTCAGTTGCAGTCTGTGCTAGACGCGGAGTAAGAGCAGAGGCAGGCCCTCGAGCAGAGGGTTGAGGCGGAGCGAGAACAGAGGCAGGCCCTCGAGTAGGGGATTGAGGCGGAGAAGAAGGCCCTCGATGATGAAAGAGAAGCTCGCAGGAAACTGGAGCGTCGGCTTAATGACTTCATAAGCCAGTCTAGCGGTGACTCATGCTCATGCTCATGATCAGGTACTTACTAATCTTTATAATATTAGTAAAAAATATGAATCTTACTAATTTGAGTTTAGATCATATTATCATACGTATGATTTTCCAACACTTAGACTATAAATCGGTGAATCGTAGCGTAAATTGTTCAAATATCAAATTAGAACTCGCTCGCAAGTCCAAAATACGGAATAATTCCAAGTTCGAATTATCGGATGACGATCCGATCAAATCCAAACCTATTTCAAATCCGAAACATGCTAAGTTATGATTTTCCAATACTTAGACTCTAAATCGGTGAATCGGAGCATAAATTGTTCAAATATCCAATTAGAACTCGCTCGCAAGTCCGAAATATGAAATAATTCCAAGTACGAATTATCGGATGCCAATCCGATGACGATCCGATCGAATCCAAACCTATTTCAAATCCAAAACACGCTAAGTTATCATTTTCCAACACTTAGACTCTAAATCGGTGAATCGGAGCGTAAATTGTTCAAATATCCAATTAGAACTCGCTCGCAAGTCCGAAATACGGAATAATTCAAAGTACGAATTATCGGATGCCGATTCGATGACGTTCCGATCGAATCCAAACCTATTTCAAATCCGAAACACGCTAAGTTATCATTTTCCAACACTTAGACTCTAAATCGGTGAATCGGAGCATAAATTGTTCAAATATCCAATTAGAACTCGCTCGCAAGTCCGAAATACAGAATAATTCCAAGTTCGAATTATCGGATGCCGATCCGATGACGATCCGATCGAATTCAAACCTATTTCAAATCCGAAACACGCTAATTTATGATTTTCCAACACTTAGACTCTAAATCGGTGAATCGGAGCGTAAATTATTCAAATATCCAATTAGAACTCGCTCACAAGTCCGAAATACGGAATAATTCCAAGTTCGAATTATCGGATGCCGATCCGATGACGATCCGATAGA
The DNA here is from genome assembly GCA_947650365.1 of Chamaelirium japonicum. NCBI lineage: Eukaryota > Viridiplantae > Streptophyta > Magnoliopsida > Liliales > Melanthiaceae > Chamaelirium > Chamaelirium japonicum. The sequence goes on from OX393560.1 coordinate 4,419,440, forward strand.
ATCCAAACCTATTTCAAATCCGAAACATGTTAATTTATGATTTTCCAACACTTAGACTTTAAATCGGTGAATCAGAGCGTAAATTGTTCAAATATCCATTTAGAACTCGATCACAAGTTCGAAATACAGAATAATTCCAAGTTCAAATTATCGGATGCCGATCCGATGACGATCCGATCGAATTCAAACCTATTTCAAATCCGAAACACGCTAATTTATGATTTTCCAACACTTAGACTCTAAATCGGTGAATTGGTGAATCGGAGCGTAAATTGTTCAAATATCCATTTAGAACTCGCTCGCAAGTCCGAAATATGGAATAATTCCAAGTTTGAATTATCGGATGCCGATCCGATGACGATCCGATCGAATCCAAACCTATTTCAAATCCGAAACACGCTAACTTATGATTTTCCAACACTTAGACTCTAAATCGGTGAATCGTAGCGTAAATTGTTCAAATATCCATTTAGAACTCGCTCTCAAGTTCAAAATACGGAATAATTCCAAGTACGAATTATCGGATGCCGATCCGATAACGATCCGATCAAATCCAAACCTATTTCAAATCCGAAACACGCTAAGTTATCATTTTCCAACACTTAGACTCTAAATCGGTGAATCGGAGCGTAAATTGTTCAAATATCCAATTAGAACTCGCTCGCAAGTCCAAAATACGGAATAATTCCAAGTACGAATTATCGGATGCCGATCCGATGACGATCCGATCGAATCCAAACCTATTTCAAATCCGAAACACTTTAAGTTATCATTTTCCAATACTTAGACTTTAAATCGGTGAATCGGAGCGTAAATTGTTCAAATATCCAATTAGAACTCACTCGCAAGTCCGAAATACGGAATAATTCCATGTACGAATTATCGGATGTCGATCCGATGATGATCCGATCGAATCCAAACCTATTTCAAATCCGAAACACGCTAACTTATGATTTTCCAACACTTAGACTCTAAATCGGTGAATCAGAGCGTAAATTGTTCAAATATCCATTTAGAACTCGCTCGCAAGTCAGAAATACAGAATAATTCCAAGTTTGAATTATCGGATGCCGATCCGATGACGATCCGATCGAATCCAAACCTATTTCAAATCCGAAACACGCTAACTTATGATTTTCCAACACTTAGACTCTAAATCAGTGAATCGGAGCGTAAATTTTTCAAATATCCATTTAGAACTCGCTCGCAAGTCCGAAATACGAAATAATTCCAAGTTCGAATTATCGAATGTCAATCCGATGACGATCCGATCAAATCCAAACCTATTTCAAATCCGAAACACGCTAACATATGATTTTCCAAAGCTTAGACTCTAAATCGGTGAATCGTAGCGTAAATTGTTCAAATATCCATTTAGAACTCGCTCGCAAGTCCGAAATACAGAATAATTCCAAGTACGAATTATCGGATGCCGATCCGATGACAATCCGATCGAATCCAAACCTATTTCAAATCCGAAACACGCTAAGTTATCACTTTCCAATACGTAGACTCTAAATCGGTGAATCGGAGCATAAATTGTTCAAATATCCAATTAGAACTCGCTCGCAAGTCCGAAATACGGAATAATTCCAAGTACGAATTATCGGATGCCGATCCGATGACGATCTGATCGAATCCAAACCTATTTCAAATCCGAAACACGCTAACTTATGATTTTCCAACACTTAGACTCTAAATCGGTGAATTGGAGCATAAATTGTTCAAATATCCATTTAGAACTCGCTCGCAAGTCCGAAATATGGAATAATTCCAAGTTCAAATTATCGGATGCCGATCCGATGACGATCCGATCGAATCCAAACCAATTTCAAATCTAAAACACGCTAACTTATGATTTTCCAACACTTAGACTCTAAATCGGTGAATCGGAGCATAAATTGTTCAAATATCCAATTAGAAATTGCTCGTAAGTCCAAAATACGAAATAATTCTAAATACGAATTATCGGATGCCGATCCGATGACGATCCGATCGAATCCAAACCTATTTCAAATCCGAAACACGTTAAGTTATCATTTTCCAACACTTAGACTCTAAATCGGTGAATCAGAGCGTAAATTGTTCAAATATCCAATTAGAACTCGCTCGCAAGTCCGAAATGCAGAATAATTCCAAGTTCGAATTATCGGGATGCCGATCCGATCGAATCCAAACCTATTTCAAATCTGAAACACGCTAATTTATGATTTTCCAACACTTAGACTCTAAATTGATGAATCGGAGCGTAAATTGTTCAAATATCCAATTAGAACTCGCTCGAAAGTCCAAAATATGGAATAATTCCATGTACGAATTATCGGATGTCGATCCGATGATGATCCGATCGAATCCAAACCTATTTCAAATCCGAAACATGCTAATTTATGATTTTCCAACACTTAGACTCTAAATCGGTGAATCGGAGTGTAAATTGTTCAAATATCCAATTAGAACTCGCTCGCAAGTCCAAAATACAGAATAATTCCAAGTTCGAATTATCGGATGCCGATTCGATGACGATCCGATCGAATCCAAACCTATTTCAAATCGGAAACACGCTAACTTATGATTTTCCAACACTTAGAGTCTAAATCGGTGAATCGGAGCGTAAATTGTTCAAATATCCATTTAGAACTCGCTCGCAAGTCCGAAATACGGAATAATTCCAAGTTCGAATTATCGGATACCAATCCGATAACGATCCGATCGAATCCAAACCTATTTCAAATCTGAAACACGCTAACTTATGATTTTACAACACTTAGACTCTAAATCGGTGAATCGGAGCGTAAATTATTCAAATATCCAATTAGAACTCGCTCGCAAGTCCGAAATACAGAATAATTCCAAGTAAGAATTACCAGATGTCGATCCGATGACAATCCGATCGAATCCAAACCTATTTCAAATCCGAAACACGCTAACTTATGATTTTCCAACACTTAGACTCTAAATCGGTGAATCAGAGCGTAAATTGTTCAAATATCCATTTAGAAGTCGCTCGCAAGTCCGAAATACAGAATAATTCCAACTTCGAATTATCGGATGCCGATCCGATGACGATCTAATCGAATCCAAACCTATTTCAAATCCGAAACACGCTAACTTATGATTTTCCAACACTTAGACTCTAAATCAGTGAATCGGAGCGTAAATTGTTCAAATATCCAATTAGAACTCGCTCGCAAGTCCGAAATACGAAATAATTCCAAGTACGAATTATCGGAGGCCGATTCGATGACGATCTGATCGGATCCAAATCTATTTCAAATCCGAAACACGCTAAGTTATCATTTTCCAACACTTAGACTCTAAATCGGTGAATCGGAGCATAAATTGTTCAAATATCCAATTAGAACTCGCTAGCAAGTCCGAAATATGGAATAATTTCAAGTTTGAATTATCGGATGCCGATCCGATGATGATCCGATCGAATCCAAACCTATTTCAAATCCGATACACGCTAATTTATGATTTTCCAACACTTAGACTCTAAATCGGTGAATCGGAGCGTAAATTGTTCAAATATCCAATTAGAACTCGCTCGTAAGTCCAAAATACGGAATAATTCCATGTACGAATTATCGGATGTCGATCTGATGATGATCTGATCGAATCCAAACCTATTTCAAATCTGAAACATACTAATTTATGATTTTCCAATACTTAGACTCTAAATCGGTGAATCGGAGCGTAAATTGTTCAAATATCCAATTAGAGCTCGCTCGTAAGTCTGAAATACGGAATAATTCCAAGTACGAATTATCGGATGTCGATCCGATGATGATCCGATCGAATCCAAACCTATTTCAAATCCGAAACACGCTAACTTATGATTTTCCAACACTTAGACTCTAAATCAGTGAATCGGAGCGTAAATTGTTCAAATATCCATTTAGAACTCGCTCGTAAGTCCGAAAAAAGGAATAATTCCAAGTTCGAATTATCGGATGCCGGTCCGATAATGATCCGATCGAATCCAAACCTATTTCAAATCCGAAACACACTAATTTATGATTTTCCGACACTTAGACTCTAAATCGGTGAATCGGAGCGTAAATTGTTCAAATATCCAATTAGAACTCGCTCGCAAGTCCGAAATACGGAATAATTCATAATTATAATTATCAGATGTCGATCCGATGACGATCCAATCGAATCCAAACCTATTTCAAATCCAAAACACGCTAACTTATGATTTTCCAACACTTAGACTCTAAATCGGTCAATCGGAGCGTAAATTGTTCAAATATCCATTTAGAACTCACTCGCAAGTCCGAAATACGGAATAATTCTAAGTTCGAATTATCGAATGTCGATCCGATGACGATCCGATCGAATCCAAACCTATTTCAAATCCAAAACACGCTAACTTATGATTTTCCAACTCTTAGACTCTAAATCGGTGAATCGGATCGTAAATTGGTCAAATATCCAATTAGAACTCGCTCACAAGTCCGAAATACGGAATAATTCCAAGTTCGAATTATGAATTAACGCTTCGACTCAGTTATAGATATAAACCATTTTTTTAACAAATACATGTTAATTGCAGGAGCCGAGCGGCGTCAGAGGATCGATGAGAGAACCAGCGTTGGTAGCGGGCCGCGTGGGGTGGTTGAGATAGGGCATGCATCATCTCTCAGTATTGGATTGTGTAAATATTATTTTGTAATATATGGTTATTTTATGTTCTTGTCTATAATTGTCGAGTATTGTGGTAATATTTGATAATTTGTTGTAATATTTTATAAATTTAGGTAATATTTAATAATTTGCTGTAATATTTTATAAATTGTGGTAATATTTGATAAATTATGGTGGTAATATATTATGGTATTGTTGTAAATCACAGGAATTAAATAACATTATTTAGGTAATTTTATTAAAAAAACATACTTATTACCGACGGTAATTAAATATTCTGTCGGTAATAAAGTTTTTATTTTTTTTAAATTATTAATAAATTACCGACGGATAATATATATCCATCGGTAATATATATGTTATTACCGACAGTTAAATATAGATCCGTCGGTAATATATATATCAATACCGACGGTGAAAATTATAACTGTCGGTAAAAATCTTATATATTACCGACGAATAATTAGTTTCTGTCGGCTATAATATATTATATTCATTTTTAATTGTTCAAATATTATTGATGGCTTTAATAATACCGTCGGTATTAATTATTATTACCGACGAAAATATTTAGTCCGTCGCATCTTTTTCCCGACACCTTTTTTCCCGACAGACTAGCGACGGAAATTGAGTCCGTCGCTATAAATATTTACCGACGGAAAACTAATATTACTGACGGATATTGTCCGTCGGTAATAACTGTTTTTTTTATAGTGATCATTACCGACGGTAATACTGTTAGCCGTCGATACTAATATTATATATTACCGACAGAAGGTAATGGTCCGTCGGTAATAATCTATTATATTTTTAATTAACTATTTATATATTACCGACGGACAAAAAAAACCTGGCAACAACCGCCACGGCCTGGATTTGCACACGTAAATAATGCAACAACGGCCTTCAGG
>OX393560.1:4430000-4435000 GCA_947650365.1 Chamaelirium japonicum
GGCGAGACCCGACGTCGCCATTGCACCCACCTCTCTCCTTCTTCTCATCTCCTTCCCCACCTCCGGTAACAACAGAACCAACCTCCACGTCCATCCCCCTCCTTTCCGGCCAACCCGAGCCCCACCTTCACCGCCACCTTCCTCCTCCTTTCCCCAACTCACGCTTCACCAACCACCTTCCTCCTCCTTTCCGGCCAACCCGAGCCCCACCTTCACTGCCCCCTTTTTCCTTCTTTCCAGCCAACGCGAGATCCTCCGGCAAGAGTGTGAGCGGGGGCGAGCCGAGAGAGAGAGAGAGAGAGAGAGAGAGAGAGAGAGAGAGAGAGAGCCCACCGGTCATCTCATCTCCTTCTCCACCTCCGGCAATAGCCCCACCTTCACCACCACCTTCCTCCTCCTTTCCGGCCAACCCGAGCCCCACCATTCCCACCTCTGGCAACAACCCCCCACCTTGACCACCACCTTCCTCCTTTCCGGCCAACCCAAGCCCCACCTTCACCACCACCTTTCGGCCCCCTTCCGGCCATCCCGAGCCCCTTCCGTACTGCCTCCTTCCCATCACGGCCCCGGTCACAGGATCGCGGGAGAGAGAGAGAAGCATCAGCAAGCGAGAGAGATGGATCGCTGGAGATCGGGCGGGTGATCAAGAGAGAGAGAGATGGGGGAATGGGCAGGCGGATCGTGGGCAGTCCGATCGTTGGCAACATAACATCGGAAACCAATGGCTATAATGATCTCTCTCGGTTATTTACAACTACTAATCATCTCTCTTGGTTATTTTTGGTAACGCTACATGAAAATTGGTACCAAAGCAATTATTTGGGGGGGGGGGGGACACGTATAGGTGGTAGCAATAGGCATGAACATGTTCCTATTTATTTTACACGAAAGCCCTCCAAATGATTGTTAAATTTTTTTTACAATCAGGTCCTTCACTAATTTATTATTTCCTCCACCTAATTTCATCCCTAGATTCAATCTTAGTTGTTTCCCTTTTCCTAGATGAATCGAACTCATCCTTACATCAGCTTATCTTGTCCCTTCATTCTATATCCCTCTCAAAGACAGATCCTAACCTTTCTTTGTACGCCCCATAGAATTGTCCCCAATTATATATATATATATATATATATATATATATATATATATATATATATAGAGAGAGAGAGAGAGAGAGAGAGAGAGAAAGAGAGAGAGAGAGGAAACGGGAAATGAGCTGCCAGCCTATTTCGAAAAAAATGGGCAGCCACCCATTTGATGCCCTTAGGAGTCTTAGAATGTGCTGATTTTTTGTGAGCATAAGTATCTTATCTTGGATAGAACACCACAAAAAATTAGCACATTCTAAGACTCCTAGGGGCATCAAATGTTAGAAGTTTTATCGAGCGTTCGTTGTCACCGTTAATCTGAAATATTACATTTGATGCCTCTAAAAGTTTTAGAATTTGCTGATTTTTTGTGAGTGTTCTATCTAAGATAAGATGCTTATGGTCACAAAAAATCAGAACATTCTAAGACTCCTAGGGGTATCAAATGAGTGGCTGCCCATTTCGTCGAAATAGGCCGCCAGCCTATACCCCGTATCCAGCCGGATGTCTCATAATCCCGTCATCTGTACATTCTCGTACATGCCACCTCATGTGCTCAGCAGTCTTCGATGACATAAACAACCTCTGAAGCATGTCCCTAAGCGGGAAGTATAGGAGAACCTTTGCAGATATATTTTTCTTCCTTCGATTGGTACTAGACTCGGCATCCGTCTCTTTATATCTCGTTGCTCCGCATATGTGACATGACCACGCATGTTCGTACTCTTTCCGGTACAACATACAATCGTTCACGCATGCATCAATTTTCTCATAACCCAGACCGAGATCTTTAATTGTCTTCTTCGCCTCGTAGAATGATTTTTGTACTGTCTCACCCATAGGAAAAGCCTCTTTCAGCAACTCTATCAACATATTAAATGACTTATTACTCCAACCATTGAGGCACTTCAAATGAAGAAGCTTTACAGTGAAAGAGAGTTTTGAAAACTTCTCACACCCCGGGTATAGAGGTTGTTCGGCATCTTTAAGCAATCTGTAGAACTTGTCCGCTTCAATATTGGGCTGATCACCTGACGGTGTTTCCGTGCCTATTCCACCTTGCAAATCATGTATCATACCCTGCATGTCATCGTCATCGTCTCTATTAATATTATCATCAGTGATCACTATGTTTGCAGTTTCACCGTGAGCTTCCATGGGGACTGCATCTAGCTCATCACCGTGCGAGAACCAATGGGTATAGCTAATGTCAATACCACGCATTACCAGATCAACCTCACATTCCTCTCGAACCTTCCTAGTCACCCTTCCGCAGTCTATACAGGGACACATAATTTTTCCATCAAGCGGTGCAAGACGCTCAAATGCAAAATCCAGAAATTTCCTGACTCCTTCTCTGTACTCTTGGCTCATGCGATTCGAATTACGCATCCAACTCTTATCGATCGAAGACATCTTCGTCTATCTGGCTATACAACACCTGAAGTAATTTCAAACAATGTTATACGACTCCGCACAAATTCTCTATGTTTTTTAAAAGACTAATCTCTCTCTCTCTCTCTCTCTCTCTCTCTCTCTCTCTCTCTCTCTCTCTCTCTCTCTCTCTCTCTCTCTCTCGCATGGCCAGACTCAGGACATTAGTGGAGCTAGTGATCGGCCATCGGACAAGCTCTTGTCTTCACTTCGTCTGGTTTGGTCTATATTATAAACACTTCTTGAACATCAATACTTTGGCTCCACACCTATGTGGAGCAACCTTCTCCCCATAGGTAATGTGTCAAAGTGTTGATAGGGCAATACTTGGCTCCTTTTGGGGGCCATAAGATAGTCTCGTCCCCCCTTCGACAACTTTGCTCCCGCAACAAAAACGGATAGTAACAAGCCGGTCAGAGTAGGTGCCCAAACGTCGTGGGCAATCTTAGGCGCCCTATTCGGCTCCCTTCTCTAGAGTAGGGAGCCAGAGTCCGAATTTCGCCCCTCCAATAGGCTCACTGGAGGGTTTGCTATTTTGAATTTACGCTGAATCGCCTTTTACATTGGCGAGCAGGCTAATGCTCACTATATAGTAGAAAATCTAATATATCTATACTAAAACTGAGCTCTCTCTCTCTCTCTCTTTTTCTCTTTTGTGTTGTGACATGTGGAGCACTTTTGAAGAGAGAATCATTCTCTCATAAATCCTATTTAAACCCTATAAAAATGATAAATACTTATTCAATGAGATTTAATGGTCATTACTTGTCATTTCTCTCATACAAGTATTCAATGAGATTCAATGAGATTCAATGAAATACTCCTCTCTAATACAAGTATTCAATGAGATTCAATGAGATTTAATGATCATTTCTCTCATAAATCCTATTTAAAACCTATAAAAATGATAAATCCTATTTAAAACCTATAAATCATTCTCTCATAAATACTTATTCAATGAGGTTGTAAATCCTATTTAAAACCTATAAAAATGATAAATACTTGTTCAATACTTTTGAAGAGAGAATCATTCTCTCATAAATCCTATTTAAATCCTATTTTTATTTTTGAGCTAAAATTGAATGGGGGAAAAAAATTTTGAGCTAAATTTTACTTTGCCTAACTAGGGGGGAAGAGAGGGAGGAGGAGGAGGAGGAGGAGGAGCTCACCGGAGTCCACAGGAGGAGGAGGAGGAGGAGGAGCTCGCCGGCGCGCAAGAGAGGGGAGGGGTGGCCGGCCGGAGGAACGCGAGGGAGGCCGGGGAGGGGGGGAGGGAGACCGGGGAGGGAGGCCGGGGAAGATTTAGAGAGAGAGAGAGAGGGGGGGGCCGGGGAGGGATCGAAACAGAACAGATCGAAGGGGATCGCGGAGGATAATTATAACAGGCTTTTTACCAACGGTGGGTTTTACGTCCGTCGGTAAAAATACACTTTTTACCGACGGTACACTAATATCCGTCGGTAAAAACCTACGACGAAACTCAGGGTTTCATTTTTTCCAGAGAGCCGGTTTTTACCCTGAGTTTCATCGTGGCATTTTACCGACGGACATTATTTATCCGTCGGTACAATAGATTTATACCGACGGATACACAATGTCCGTCGGTAATATTCTACGACGAAACTCAGAGTTTCATTTTTTCCAGAGAGCAGGTTTTTACCCTGAGTTTCGTCGTGGGTTTTTACCGACGGATCTTATTTATCCGTCGGTATAATAGATTTATACCGATGGATCAATAATGTCCGTCGGTAAAGTTCGACGACAAAACTCAGGGCTTCATTCTTCCTAGAGACCCGATTTTTACCCTGAGTTTTGTCGTTGAGTTATACCGACGGATATTTTATACCTGTCGGTATAAAGTAATTGTACCGACGAAATTATTTAGTTCGTCGGTATAAAACATTTTACCAACGGAATATATAAAACTGTCGGTAATAAATAAGCAAAAAAAATTAAAAGAAATGAAGTTATAATACCAACGGAAATTAGTTTGACCGTCGATATAAATAATATTATTACCGACGGGTATGAAAATAGCCGTCGGTAAAGAACCTATTTCTTGTAGTCTCTCTCTCTCTCTCTCTCTCTCTCTCTCTCTCTCTCTCTCTATCTCTCTCTCTCTCTCTCTCTCTCTCTCTCTCTCTCTCTCTCTCTCTATATATATATATATATATATATATATATATATATATATATATATATATATATATATATATATATATATATATATATATATATATATGGGCGTGTTAGGATGCGGTGTGTGGTGCGTGCAGTGTCGCACTGCAACCGTCTGATGCACCGCTGCGTGCATCACACGCACGCAGCGGGTGCATCAGGCGGCTACGGTGCGACGCAGCACGTACCGTACGTCGCATTTTATCATTATATATATATATATATATATATATATATATATAGGGTCAGGATCGGATGATCCAGTAAAATTTGACCCATTAATAACCCAGCACCCTTTGA